>CM034151.1:661471590-662071590 GCA_019776745.2 Taxus chinensis | reverse complement strand
AAACTATTTTCTTTCTAGGTGTGAAAATCCTCAATATCTATGGTGGCTCAACACTTGTCATCTATCAATCCAAAGGAATTTATCAATGTAAAAATAAATTTCCTTTACAAATACAAAACCATCTTCGAAGATAATCTATAACTCTTTGACTATTATGAAATCCAAACAAATCCTCACTCATCTAATAAGTTCACGGAGACAATGGCTTCTCTTGCCTCTCTCATTCCTCTATCACCTGATGACTCCAAATTATTTTTCATCATACACAAATGTGATCAACCATCTTACACCAATAGTGATCTCCCAACCACCAACCATCAACCATATAGAACATAGTTCAGCTGATACTTGTTACAATCAAACATATGATTATCTTTCCACCAAAAAACTAACCTCAGATCTATCCAAAAATGGCAAAAGATATTTTCAACAAAGTTCATCTCGCTATGTCATATTAGGATGTATCCTTTATAAAAGAGGATTTGACAGCTTCCTCCTCTGATGTCTTAAAAATTTGGAGGCTCATCTAGCTATCCAAGATGCCCATTATGACATGTGTGGTATAAAATTCAATGGTTTGGTTGTCACCAAATGCATTTTACACATAGGCTACTATTGGCCTACACTTAATAAAGATTGTTGTGACTATGTAAAGCAATGTGTTAAATGTCAACAACATGCCAACCTTACACATGTCCCTAAGCACACTCTTCAACAAGCTCAGGATCTTCTGCCTTTCTCATAATGGGGACTTGACCTCATCGACCTTATAAACCATCGCTCATCACAATGACACAATTCCATCATCACAACAACAAAATATTTTACAAAATGGGTGGAAGCAATCCCCCTCATTTCCACTAAAGTAGATAAAATCATCGACTTCATCCACCACCACATTATCTTTCACTTTTTTATTTCTCATAAGCTCATTACAGATAACGAAAAATCATTCAAAAATTAAAAAATTCAAGAACTTGGTGACACCTACAACATCAAACTTATCATTTCTACACCTTACTAGCCACAAGTAAACGGTTAAGCGAAGGCCTATAACAAAACACTCAACAAAATCCTCATGAAATGTTTTGATCAAATTATGAGGGATTGGCATCTTCAAATTCCCTTTACATTATGGGCCTATCGGACTATCATCCATAACCCTATAGGTAATACACCTTTCTCTTTAGTTTATAAAACTGAAGTTTTTCTTCCAATTGAAGTTCAGATTCCATCATTACACATGTCTCTTAGATATTTCATCTCCGATGAGGAATATTATTAAGAACATTTATCATAACTTGAACTATTAGATGAACGTCGTCTAACCACACTTGAACACATCAACATCTATCAAGAATGAATCAAACATGTTCATAAAAAAAATCTCAAATAACGTGACTTCAACATTGGTGACCTTCTTCTCAAATAAAATCATCATGTCACTAACATGGAATTTTTTCTCAAAACTATCTTGAACCATATGTTATCACTCATAAATATAGGTCTGGGGATTATCATTTAGCCTCTCTTGATGGTAAACCTGAAAAGGAGCCTTTTAATGCACTACACTTGCAGTCATTCTACTATTAATGTATCAATCAAACTACGATCTTCATCCATAAACTTACACATCCTATTACTCTCGTAATGATTCAGAATTATGTGGTTTTCCATCAGCATACCTTTCATGACCTTGAATAGGAGCACCAAAGCACTACTCATAGCATATTCCTCATAGAAAATTTCCCTTCTTATGTCTAGGGAACCCCACAATCATTTCTCACACCATCCCCCATTTAATATCCTATTGAACGACATAACAAGGACATAAGTGTATCTTGCGCACTTTCTTATCCCCTTTTACTTGGTTACCCAAGGTTTCCCTCATCTCAAAATCAAAATATCTATGGGATGGATACAATCAAAATATAAACCTATCCTTCAAAGGATGTTTATTAAAAAACCAAACATGTCAAATAAATTTGTACACCACTCCCTTGAAGGATGGCTACCCCAATCAAAATACACAATAAGTAATTCCCACATTGATATGTCCTCATAGCAAAAAGGTCTTCCCGCATCACTTAACCTTCATACAAAAAATAAAAAATCAACCATCCTCAGAAAACTTCCCGTATTGATCAACTTTCCTAAAATGCAAACTTCCTACATTGATCAGTTTGTATCATATACAATAAAGATGGGGAAAAACCATAGGAACTATTAAGAAGAACCCATTCTCCTTGTTTTTTCTACATATAAAACATTTTCCATGTCAGAAAAGGATAAGAACCAACTATATCATATTTATCTATGATTTTATTGTGACTAAATATTGTGAGTCATACATTAACATCTAGTACAAGGTCATAATGCAATATCATACATATAAATCAATTTACCATCATACATTAAATGTTTCAAGAAAAATAAGAAGAAAACATTTCACAATAAGTTTTTATCCATCGTTATAAATGTGTAAATCATACAACAAGATTACTATTTGTCACAAAAATTTATAAAATCATCAAAATCATATTATAACACATGCATCTGAATCATACACTTCAAATATTACTAGAACATATCATATCATAACTGAAATCATTAGTTAAATCCTCATCAATCACATCTACATCCATCACATTGCAATCATAATTAAAACACAAACCATAACTCAATGAAAAAATCATATATATACATCAAAAAAATGTCTATACATCATCAAGGGCTTAAAAAGCCTCATGTATCAAAAAAATATACATCATCGGTAATGGCTTCAAAAAGATCCTCATATATCAAAATCATATCATACAAAAACTATTAAGTAAATTGGGATGTTCATCAAACAAACACCCCCCCTGCACTACTCCCTTGGGATCCATATGTGTCTCTACCATGGCCTATGTCTAATCCTCCCTATGGACCTCACGGTGGCTGACCCACGCTCTCAGTACTACTTGATGGAGCCACGTGTCACCTCACTAAGACCATTGTATAACTAGGCTCATCTAGAAGCCTTTGTCACACTATCTCCTCATAATAAAACAACACCTCACATAATGCATGGTAGTTTTCCATATCCACACTGCTAGGTGGTCTCATCTACCCACTAGTCTAATCCCTAGCATCCCGGTAGCTTAGCTCCTAAGTTCGACATACTTGTCACTCTAAATTCCTTTCGCAAGGCCTCTCTATCTGGCCTATATCATTCCCTATCATCTCTTGCATGTGTGAGATTTGTCTACACAACAGTAAGCTATTGAATCAACCCATCTCACTCACCATTCATTGTACCTCTCTCAGATATTAACTTAGACCACTCAGCTAACCGTAAGGCCTTCTCGGCCCTCCAATACAACCACTCTATCCTCCTCATCTCCACCCTCACCACCACCACCCTCCTCCTGAGGTACCTCCTCCACATGGGACCGCAACCTACCACTCAAACCCATCAATCTACCCTTTACACCATGTAGTGTAGGCCTCCATCACTCTGTCATCATCATATCCTATCAATACTCCCTGAGCATCTACCCTCACCACCCAACACCACCCTTATGAGGTGCAGACTCCACATGGTCCCGTACCCACCTCTCAAACCCATCAAGTTACCCTGCCACCATGCAACGTAAGCCTCTATCACTTCCACATCATCATACCATGTCAATTATCCCTAAGCATCTACCCTCATACCTACTCCCTTATCTGTCATGTTAACTACCTCTTGGACAACAAAAAGTGTTACACTTGTCTCGACATCATCTCGCTAATAGGCCATTACTACCTCCAACACATCCCAAGTCAAACCAAATTATCATCATACATAACCAAAATAGATCAAATCCTACTGATCCTCCCTTCTCCCCTCACACCTATCTATCCTATTGTAGTGCCCTCAACTCCCCCTTCTACACCAGACCATACCAAGAAACTTGTATAGGGGCCTCCAAATAACATCCACACCCTGTAGGCTGGCTAGGAGCTACCTGTAGTAATCCCTCACCTCTCACATGCCCCATAGCTAGAAAATGAGATCTCCATATCATGAAACCAACATGATACTACAAATCAACCCATCTCACCCATAATACCCCTCGCGATAGAGCTACATCAATATGCTCGTACACCCAACACTCTAGCAAAAATGGCATGTCCACTCCGAACCTGCACCCTAGTGCTCCATGACCATAACTCCCTATAAACCTATGCTAACAAAGGATGGGCCCATGAAAACATTGCCATGTGCTCCTACATATCCCGCACAAACCCCTGTCAATATCCAGGAGAATTGACCTCCAACGAAGTCCAATAATGCATAACAATTGATACACATCATCATTATAGTCATCAAAGATCGACCCTCTTCATCATCAATATATATGGAGACCCATATAAAACTCCCTCAAAAGTATACACTATGGCATCTACATCATCTCTATACAATTGTTGTAACGTAATTCTCCTACGTACTTCATCAATAGTATAAACATGCTCACCCTATACTAACAAGTGTAGGATCTGGTGCACATCCTCCAAATTCACCATCATCTCTCCAGTCGGTAACCAAAATTTCCCATAACATGGTCCCATCTATCAAAAAAATCCAACAACAAACCCATGTCTTTATATATGCATCTCTAATGATGCATCCCACCCATTCCAACCTCCTCCATATGAGCCTAATCAATATATGACAATAGAGATTGAATATCCTCAAAAAATTCCAATTACAAACCCAGTGTCTTTACAAATGCGTCTCTAATGATGCATCCCACCCAGTCTAACCTCCTCCAAGTGTACCTAATCAACATCTGACAATAGAGATTGAACATCCTCAAGTATCTTCGGGATCCTATCTCGTGTGGTCAACCTCTCCCTATCCTGCATCCACAATCAAACTCCATTCCATCAGAAACGAGCAATCCAAAATCAATCAACAACCAATCAAAAACAATGTAAAATCATAAACTTTTTGTAATCGCCAGTGACTCTATCTGAATCACTAACGACCCTATAAAAATCACCAGCGAGCCATAAAATTGTTAGCGATTTCATAAAAAAATAACTAGTAGTTTCTATAGAGATTCCAATTTTTATAAAAAAAATCTAAAACCACCACCTACCTCCATAAGTGTGGGCCTTTGTCGCCTCTACATACCTCTAGGTTCCTCCATCTCACTCAAACTAGCAAAAAAATCAAAAATTAGGGGTTCTTAATCTCTTAGGTTCTCAAATCACAAGTGAACTAAATGAGCCGCCAAATCACATTTTATATAAAAAAAATCCACTTACCCCATCATCAGAAATCGAGATAATCACTGACAATTTCTATCAAATCATCAGTGACTTATAATAATCATCAACAATTACCTCCCCTTTATATAAAACTTCATCAATTGGCCTATGGGCCTCATTAAACCATAATTTTCATCATTCCTTACCAAAATTACACACTTTAAAATATGTTTTTTCCTTTTCGGCCCCCAAGACCCTCTAAAAATCAAAATCAATCAGTCCATATCAAGCTTTCCTTCATCAAATCCATTTCAGATTTCGCAGTCATTAGGAAATATTTTCCCCTACCACCATTAATTCATATGTCTATATGTAAAGAATTCATTCGTTCCCCTATCACTTGTCTTCACGGTTGTGTAATCCTACCTTTGTGACAACATCATCAATTATGCATCTCCCGATACACTATGGATACTATACAATTTCATAAACCTTTTTCCCACAACTTATTCCTATGATTCATATGTCTATAGGATGAGAATCCATTGGTTCCCCATATCACTTGATTCTCTTGTCACATAATCCCACCTTTTTGGCAACTCATTTTAATGCCTAGTCTTGGGGCATCTTCAAATGAAAAAAAAATTCAAACAAGTCTACCACATTGATCAACCTATTCAAAGTTGTGACCATTTCGCTTCACCATAGTGACCCCTAGTTTGAGGGGGGGGCACATATCCAACACAAATCAAATCATTCCACTCATTTTTTTCCAACAGCTTCTCTATCACAAACCACTTGAGAAAAATGAGAAAATGTAGACACTAGGTTTTCGGCACACTAGGTGATATGTCTAAGTTCCTCACATTCATGTCTCAAATATTTATCTAATCCTATCATTTAATTATAAACATATCCTAATTCATACACACACCCTCGTAAAAACATATTTTTTCCCCTGTAAAACTTAATTACCTATACTAAACCCCCCTAACCACTCAAAACCTATTCTAACCCATTATATCCCTAATCATCCAACATACCAACTCCCTAACAACCTTCTCAACCATTTCCACTCGAATACAAGCCCAAAAAAAATATTTGGGAATTGGTTAAAACAACTTCCAAATGGGTTTTACCCACATTTTCCAGATCTCTAATGACCCTAATAAATCACCGATGTGTTGATGAAATAATTTTTCACATGGAAAATTATGTGTTTCCACCAATGCTCACAAGGTTATGCCCATCCTTCTTGTGTATGGGGAGGCTCTCATTATTTAATGTGAATCTATCCTAATTATATCTAATGTTGTGCGGGTGGTCAATATGCCAGGGATCACACAGGAACACTTCACTGAACCTATGACAAAGTGCTTGTATGGGGTACAAGGGAGGAAATTACATAAATGAGGGATAAAGGAGAGAATTAGGAAAGTGAGGGTTATTATTGTGAGTAGGAAATGGCAGAGTTCACACACAATAACTAGAGTAGTTCAACATTCAATTAGAGGAAATAAAAAATGAAGCATCTAGTGAGACTAACAAACCAGAGACACATAATTCTTCAGGTTCATCTATCAAAGACACCAAGTTCCTTCTTGATCACCATACTTTCAAAGTTACAAAAAAGAGAGAGAATAGAGGAACAACATGAGACAAAGAACATGGAAGAATGTAGATTTTATTTCTTGTGTTGGTGATACAAATCTCAACACCCAAACCACAATCCACAATTGCTACCAAGAACTAAAATTTAGGATCCTTTGGAATGGAAAAGCCATTCCAATTTATAGCATTATGAATTGACCTTTCACCTACCCCCCACATGACTCTTCATGTTCCTATTCAACTTGTGACCTTTCATTTTCCCTTAGAAGAGACAAATTAAGTATCCCTCTTATAATTTTGAGAGAATACTTTTATAATTTACCAATATTGTTATCACTTAAGTAAATAGGAAAAAAACCATGATTGTGTACAATGAAGAATTAGAAGAAAGGGAGAGAAGAGGAGAAGGGAAAGGGAATTGAATTGATCTGTTGAAGAGGATCCTCTCTGATGTAGAAATTGTTGATCTGAGGCATGATGATCTCACTTTCCTCCTCCTGTACAGATACATGGATACCTCAGACTGAGTGTTTAGAAACATTGTTGATACCTTCTGATGTGAGCTTGGGATGAACATAGGGCACTACTCATGATGATGCATTCTTGATCTCACAATGAGAGTGAGGATCACTCTCTTTCTCCTTATGTTTTCACAATTATCATTACATGATTCTCAAACCTCCTGATACTTGCATTCCTGTCCCGCACACTACACTACAACATTTAAAATTCTATCTTTACTTGACCTAGTGCAAGATGTGAGCTCCCAAAAGAAGAAAGATGAGATCTTTTCCTAACTCACTTGTTCTTGACTAGCCCAATCATCTCACCAAGCTCATTTGGCTCTTCTCAACCAACTCAACTAGCTCACCCCAACTAGCTCAGTCACCTAGCTTACCTTGCGAGATGATGATGGTTTCCCTTGATAATATTGGATTTCAATGGAGCCTCAAGTGAAGATCACCTATCTGAAATTCTTAGATCAATGAGTACCTCTGATGTTAGCATACCACAATCTTCATGTGTGCCCCTTATAAGAAAGGATGAGCTCTTGACTAGCTCACTCAACTCACCCAACTCACCTAGCTCTCCCAACTCACCAAGCTCACTGAGATCAACTTAACTTGAGATGCTTCAGGGTTCCTATGTGAAGAGTGATTTTCCTCATTTGAGTTATGAAACAACCTTACAACCATTTGAGGATGCCAAAAAGTGGAAAGATGAGTAAAAATGGAGCCAGTCTGAAATTTTCTGCATCCAAAATGGAGACTTTCTATTTTTAGCAGGTAGGACCAAGACCTGCTATTTTGGGACATATCAGCTATTTTGCTCAAATTTGACCTTCTAAATCTTCTAGCACATTCCATTATCCTCCATTGATGATGCCCTTTTATTTTTAGAAAGTTATCTATTTTTAGAAAGTGTTTTTTTTTTCTTTTTTTTTTTTCGGCAAAATTGCCAATTTTGCCATGCCTTCCATTTTGCACCGTTTCTGATTGTTATGAGTGATCAGAACTTGCAATTTGAGGTACTTACTATTTTTATGCATGTGAAGGGGCCTGACATATGATATTTTTAGAAACTAGAAAAAATGACCTTGGTTTGCATTAGAAACATCTTTTTCAAATTTAACTCCTCGTTACGATCTTGTGCTCCAAATTTCACTGTGTTCCACCCACCGGAATGCTTGGAAATTGAAAAAAGAAATTTCAAAGGTAGGGTTTGTAGGTCTGACAAGCTGTCATGGAAGACATTAATGGAGTCACTGAGCTTTATTTATCATAGATATGCTCTAGAGAATAAAATTCAACTCAAACCTTTGGTATGATCAATTTCCTTGTTCACTGGTAATGAGAAAAACTTCATTCTTGCAACCACGGATGTCTCTGGAACATGATGGGAAGAGTGATTGTTGTGTTTTAGTTTTTTGGATACTTGATAACATAAAAAAATGGAATCTTAGGTCATAACCAAGGTGATAAAACACTTCACCAGTTAGTTGTTTTGAGCTTGCAAGTTACCCCGACAGTCAAGTTTTCTCATGGCGAGTAGAAGCAGTAGATAGGGAATCATTTAGGATTTTTTAGCTTGGGTGAGGAGGGAATATTTTTCCCCTCCCCTTGGGAATAGGGGATGAATAGGGACACAAAAAATTTCCCCTTCACCAGATGAGTATGAGTGTCAATCAGAGGTGCAGTGTGAGGGAGATAGAGAAATCACCTCGACAGTCAATTTTGTTCACGGGTCAGTAGAAGCAACTACTTGTCTTTTAAAATTATGGTTTTTATTCTTTGGAATAGAGTGAAACATTTTCCCCCAATTTTCCCTTGTCCCAATGGGATTTGGCAATGGGAATGAAAATATTCACCTTCAAGTGTGGATTGGCACTTGTCATTATGTGAAAACACAATGTAGGGAGCTAGAAATATGCTAGATAAGCCCTCCGGAGTGCTATGCAAGTTGGTCGACATGGAGAACTAAGGGTAAAATATTGAGGAGGGGAAATTTTTCTGTCCCAATTTTACCCTTGGGATAGGGACAATGAGGGACACAAAAATTCACCTCAACTTGGAGGTGACACATGTCCTCTTGTAAAATTGACTAACTGCGAAAGCATACCTACGAGAGAGAGAAACTTGACAACGAGTGTTGTCGGAGCTCCAGGAAGAATTTTTTTATGAAACCTTATATTATTTTGAATCCCAAGATACTTAAAAAGATAATGGGATGGGTCTAAAGTTCCAATTCTTCATGAAACTCCCTAAAATTTATCCTTTTTCCTCGGGATAACGGGGTGTGTCTACTGAAACTGAGTTTCCCTGAGAGATATATTGAGTCTTGTGAAATATTTGAAGGTTCCATCATGTAGAGGATTCTTCAATATTTCCAATGAATACTTTTTTTACTCCTAAATCCTTACGGATCTCCTAAAATTTCTGTTAGAAGATCAGGTACCAATTTTGACTATACCGCTCCTTACACCTTAGAAACCCGATGTTGCTCAATCTGTCCCTAAACCTCCAAAACTTTCCTAAATTTTCTTAAAATAGATCCAACATTTTAGCATATCTTCAATACCACATCTGGATGAGTTTGAGCCTTTCATTCCATCCCAGAGGATGCACCACCAGTCTTGAGAAGGTCAAAATTGGCCTTTCTAGGCCTATTGAGAAACTAGTTGTTAGAAACATCTCACTGAATGAAATTGATGACCTTGTCACGTAATTTAAACACATGTGCTTATTTATATCATCATCTTGGAAGTACCTACAAGATCAATATGTACATGACACAACTAACAAACTAATTACCAGGAGGGGGTTACGGGAAGACTTGGGAGAAATATTTTTAATTTTGGCTAAGTTGTCATGCTTGAAAGTTTGAAATTTTCATGTTGCACATTTGCATGAAAAAAACTGGCTCTAGATTGGGGAATTATTCTAGATTGAGTGCAACAAGGACAGGGAAAGAAGGAATCCCTAGAATCTCAAGACATTATGTGGACTAGTGCCTTGTCCATTGGGCTTATGGAGTCATCACATAGATACACAACACAACTTCCTTTATTGAACAAACATACACACACACACACAACACACACACGCACAAGAAACAAAACACACACACGAAAAGGAAACAAACACACAAAAGGAAAAGGAAACACAAAATGAGAATTTATAACACAAGGGAAACATGAAACAATACTTGAAAACACACAACAAAACATCCTAAGTCACCTATGTACATGCGGGGACAACCCGCTTTCATTGAAGCACTGAATTTGGACTAAGTGTTTACCCGTAAATGGGTATCACTAAATTCCTTTCTTCAAAACCCATTGACAAGCTCGCTGAAATATGAACCTCTTTACAACTTCTTGAGATATCTAGCATGATTGCTAGTGCAATTGATGATCCACTCATTCATTTCATTTCCTTTGTTTCTTTGACACCTTCTTTCCATTTTCTCTTTGATTCCCAGGTTTGTTCCACTTGTTGATTTTCCATCGTTGTTGTGAAGATGAGCCTTGATCATCACTTGCTTCATCATTTTCATACCAAGACATTTATTTCTTCATTTCTATTCTACTTCATGACCACCACTTCCACAGGTTGATTCTCAATAGATGCTTTGCATAAACTTTAACATTATCACCAACCTCTTGATGTTCCATGTTTCTCAATTGTATCAAGAAATCATCTTTCTCATACCTCGAGCTCTTTTACAACATGCTTCCTTACACAGTGTGTCATGTTCATTGCATCATCTTCTTAGAAATAGAATGAGCTCAAGGTTGGGTACACAACATGGAAACTATCATTCTTCATTTTGTCCATCTTGAGCTTTGACATCAATTATGGTGTTGATAGTGTCCTTCTCTTGAGTAAAGTGAGCACTGAAAGGTTGAAGTTCATTAAAAATGTTTCCATTTTGAACAAAATCAAGCCATCAGATGAAGCAACATTTCCTTTCTCATTTTTCATTGAGAATGTTTCCATCCTCATGAAAAGGGAATGAAAAAAATGTTGGAACTGAAATTTTGTCATTATCATTTTCCCATTCTTGATCACCGAGAACCAAGAAATCCATTTCCATGATGAAATAATCATCTCCTTTAATAGATTCATGTTTAAGAGTTAGAAACATGTTGTCATTCTCGTATCTATTGTCATCTTATTCCAATGAGAAAGAGAATCCTTCATATTCATAAGCATACTCATCACATGGAACCTCATACTAGAGCATCGAGAACATGATTGGAAACATTGAAATTACATGTCAAGAAGTTGTTGAGCATCATTCCTTCTTCTTGATCCACATGATCTCATCACTTCAAGATTTTCTTTGTTACAAGTTGATACTTTCATCACCATCATCAACATCCAGTGGAGCAACTTCATTTATGCTCTCATCCCATGGGAAGTACACACTCTCAAACTCTGATTTCATCAAATCATCATGATGTTCTTTGAATTGGATTCGTGATGCTTGAAATTCCTCCACCAACATGGGCAGCTCAATATCATCCTCGAAGGTCATGAAAAAGTTGACAAGATTTTGAATTTTGACACAGGATGTTTTTTGTTGGGTCATCTGGTCTTTGAACAGTATACTTCATTTTCTCTAATGGGAAGGAGTTTTTTTACTTTACCATTGACTGGAATGGTGGCATGTGACTAATCAAGCTGCATATCTCCACCAACATCTCAACAAAAGCTTTGGCCCAATAACATACCATATGAGGTAGGAATGTCTACTACAAGTATTCTCATTGTGATTTTCTTATTAGGGAAGTCCATCCAATGCTACCTCAACATCCTTGATCTTGGCCCATAAGAGGAACTTATTTCATTTCCATGGAGAGGAAATGGCCAGAGGTAGGAGAAAGGGAAAGGCCAAGAGCTTTAAAAAATTTTGCATGCATGACGTTGTCCAAAGCATTAGAGTCAATGATGCAATTATTCAGTTTATACCCATTGACTAACAAGGCTATGTAGAAAGGTTCTACCTTTCTAGAGGTGGAGGGTGTGGAAGTGAGACAGTTCAGAGATGGAGTGGATTGAGATGCATGAGGTGGTTCTTTGGTGGTGGCATCTTTAGGATATGAAACATAACTACTTCCTTTGATATGTTGAATGAGTTTCTCAAGTTTCTTGGGATGAGTTCTCAAGTACTCATATTCAGAAATTTATACTTTGGATTTTTTGAAATGGTCAATGATATCAAAGGATGAGGAAGTGGTAGGAACATCAGGGTTGTGGTAACCTTGACATGAATGTTCTTAGGATTAACATAAACTAATTTTTCAAAGGGTTTAAAGGAGACTTACTTGAAGAGAAAGAAGGATTCTTTTTGAAGTGGTCTCATGCTTCTTCTCGGCTGACCCTGCTGAAGCGGACTTTGATGATCCTCATTTTGTTGTTATTTTTCTTTCCATTCACCATTTGAGGATTCAATTTATTATCTTGGGCATAGAAAGAAGATATTTTTTATCCTTTTGTGACTCAAGTGAACACTGCATAGGAGTATATTATCTATGGATTCTTCGTCATCAAGTATGCATTCACAAAATCCATCAGCATCATGTTATTCTTCTCCTTCACTTTCAACTTCTGATTCAAAATTTTCTTCTTCATTCATCTTCATTGATCTTACATATTTCATTGACTGATGAAGCCTCCAAGGAAAACCTTTGGGTGTACTCCTGCAATCTGGTTCTTGTTCCAGTTTAGGATGAGGTGCTTGTCGAGCAACTTATTTCTTCAACATTGTCAAGTCATTTTCCAACTTTTGCAACAATTGATCAACTCTCTCATCTTTGGAAAACTCTGTCCTTATATCCATCTTGGAAGGATTCTTGATCTTACTTGACAAGATGAGGTCATCTTCCACCTCAACATAAATTTCTTGAGCATGGTCCAAATCTCATGGTTGAACTCTTCTGTAGAAAGAAACTCACTTCAGGAAATTGAGCATTCACATAGAACATCTTCAGATTATCTACGGTAGGAAGGGCAATGACAAGAATCTTGTTGATCATCTTGTTGAATTTTTCTATGAATTCTCTCATGGACTCTTGTGGCTCTTTCTTCATCTGAGTAAGTTGAGCGAGGAGGGCATGAGCATCTTTGATAGTCTTGAACCTTTCTTCAAACTTCTTTTTCATACCACCCCAATTAGCAATTGAGTGTGAAGTCAAATAGTACAACAAGTCTATTGCGGCATCTTGAAATGTTTCCACAAACATATGCACTACAAACATCTTCATGTTGCACTCCAAGGATGTCATAGGCTATGATGAAGGCTATGATATGATCTGTTAATATGTTATTTTCCATATCCATAGAACTTCATAAATTTATTTCTTGATCCTTGTGGAAGTTCATGGAGTGGTGGAGCCAAAGCCAACAGACCAGTGTTCTATCCCCATGGACACAAGGTGCTTGTGTTGCAATTTCCTTTTCTCTTTATTCTTTTCTTTCTTCTTATTTTTCTCCTTCAGGAGGAATGAGGACTTGTGGTTCAACAATTGCTCTTTGGTATGACCTTCAAGAGGATTTTCAGGAACTTGTCTTCTTATCAGTGCAATGGGAATTCTAAAATCAGCTCTTCATTATTCCTTGAATGTGGGGTCAACAACACCACCTGCACAATTAACTTGGGTGTACCTTCTTTTTGTCCAAATTTTCTCAAGTTCTTAGGAAGGAAAGAAACTTGAAAAGTGTAGGTTTCTCAATAGGATTGAAAAGAAGATTTTGGTCACTCAAATAATATTTTTTTAGTATTTTCAATTTTTGAATTTGATTCTTTTTATATTTTCAGAGATCTTTACAGGTGCACATGGGATAGATCTCTCCCCAGCAGAGTCACCAAAATCTATTGGTGAAATAATTTTTTGTATGGAAAATTATGTCTTTCCACCAATGCTCATGGGGCTATGTCCCTCCTTCTTGTGTATGGGGAGGCTCCCATTATTGAATTTGAAGCTATCCTAAATCCATTTAATATTGCAGTGGTGTCTAGTAGGTCAGGGATCACACAATCACACTTCATTAAACCTGTGGCAAAGTGTTTGTACATGGTACAAGGGAGAAAAATGCAGCGATGATGGATAAAGGAGACGAATATAGAGAGAGGGGTTATTGTTGTGAATAGGAAATAACAAAGTTCACACATAATAACTAGAGTAGTTCAACATTCAATTAGAGGAAAGAAACAATGTATGCCACTAAAAATACTAAAAAAACACAAACAAATTGTTCTATAGGTTCATCAATCAAGGAAATTGTACTACTAAAAAATCAACACGTGACTTTCAGGTGCACTCAAACTCCTGAGGCCGTGCCAGGACAACCGATGTGGAATGGATATATGGCTATGTGGAATATATATAATGCTAAATAGGCAAAATGTGGATAAGGAAATATCAATGAAATCAAATGTCTTGTACAGGCACTAAAGGAATATGCTTGTTTAAGGTAGCGAAACCTTGTCTTACCTAAGTGGGCAAAATGGAATGGTCTAAGAGAACAGTAATGCATAGATGGTGGTCAATATCTGGCTTACAGAAGATGCTCGCAATGGATTGTGGAAGAAGGGGAAACTGTCATGCGTTTTCCTCGTAGAAGTTTCCAGACAAGGTCATGGAAGCGCTAGAAGAAACGTATGAATAGGACGAGTGGATTTTGGGAACTAGTTTCATCCACATTGGTTCCTCCAGAATTCATAGACTTTGTCGGATTCTTCTTTTAGGCTTGTCAACTACAAGATGATGATAAGTGGAAGTGGTGAGGATTGAAAGACCAAGATTCTAAGGCTCGTGTCAATGTCTGTCTCTAAGTAAGATGGGTTTAGCTGTGGGACTCGGGGATCATATACTTTATATCTTACTTGCTGAGGACCTTGAACGGTCATATGGGATGTGTGAATATATAACTATGGTGAATGGAAGAAATACATGGAAATGGATGAAAATGACTGAAAATTGATCAAAGAAACCTATGTTTAGGATAATTTTCCCAAAACTCATAAGCGTTATCCTCGTCAGAGTTCAAATCCCTCGACTGTGCAGTGATAGTAGGTAGTTCCAAGGTGGTCTGGAAGATGTGAATTCAAAGGCCTTGGTCGATGGACTGATAATGCCACTAATAGGTTTGGTTATGGCATTATTGGTTCAAAAATGTAAGTTATGGGTTCTCTAGGACCTTGAATGGTCATGGAAATACGTGAACTACTAAATCGAAGGAAAAAACAATCTCACAAAAAAACTGCAAGAAAGAAAGGTCAATTCTAAGATAGATAGGGGTGTGTAGGGAGATGTATTAATTCCCACTAGTTAAACTATGTTCCTAATCAACAAATAGAAACAATTAGATTTAAACCAAATTGATTCAATTACTTTCATTGAATTAATTAAACTTACATGTTGTTAGCAACTAATTAACAACTGAAAACTAATTAATTTAACAAGGGAAACAAATCTATTCTAATTTTTTTGTTTCTTTTCAATTGAATAAAGGAAATGTAGTAAATAAAACAAGCTAATTAAAATAATCTAATGTTTTTGGATTTTATGCTTTCTGGAAAATAATAGAAGAAATTGAGAGAAGAAACACAAAGAAATAAAATTGCTTCTACAATACTATTAACAAATCTAAACAAATAAATAATTAGACGTGACTATTTATCTATGCAACATGGATCTAAACTATTATAATAAATCAAAATATTTTCCAATACATATTTGTGGATCTAAAACTTCCTCTATCCTACCTCAGAGACATGGGAATAAATAAAAATTTATGAGAATCTCTTCTTCCCCTGCAACTTCCCGGATAGAAGTAAACAAGGATCTAAATGAAGATTAGAGATTGAAATGGAATTATAATTGCTTTAAAAAAATGCAAGAGCTTTCCTCCAGACAAACTTCCCTTGTAAACCCACAAGGATAGGTAGGGAAGTAATCTATCACCAGAAGCTTTGTGCACACAAAATAAAAACTACACTAATGAATTGACTATTGAACTAATTTGAGTTGAATTTATTTAACTACTCTAGTCAAATTGTGCATACAAATGAAATAAAGAAATCAAGAAAGCTTAAAGAAAACCAAGTACATCCCCAACCTAGAATTTTTTGAAATGTGACAAAACCAGTTATGGTTTACTTTGATGTCCCCTTAGCTTATTTTCCAACTTAGTGCTCAAATGAATCTAGGGAACTGTATTGGGTAATGCAGAAGAAATAATGAGGAAGTGCTAGAGCAGCGGTGGCTTACAGGTAGTTTGGTAGGCATGTGGGTAGGAGAATAATAATGCAAGAGAACTGGCTTGATTTGTGTATTTCCTAGCAAGATTACAACACCATAACGATGTAATTCACAACAAAAATCTCCCACCAATGCTTTGGGTAGAAGTTTGGATCTTATAGAAAAATGGTGGGGAAATAGTTTAAGCCATTTGGTAGCCAAAAGATGCCACCTCACAACAAGAAAGGGGGATTTAACTTCAATTATTCATTAATGAAATAAGGGGAAGTTGGTACGTATTAAATGAGCCCAAGAACAACTAATTTGACCAAGAAATGTCCACTAAAATCATGTTTGAAGACATTGACACACATTCAAAAGATGCCAAAGAATGTTCTGGAAAACCTGTATACAACTGTCAGTCTGCACAGAGGGGTGGTTGCACAACTGCCATGGAGGCTATGCAACCACCACTGAGGGAAGCTCGGTGGTTGCATAACTCAAGGCCAAAATCTAAGGAAAAAACTGTGAAAAAGATAAAGGAAAAAATAAAAGGCATGGAAATGGTTAAGGGAAGCATTCTAGGGCCCACAAATATATACCACAAATGGGAAACTGAACTTGAACATCGTTGGAAAATATATTAATCATCATTGGGGATTTTAAACCATTTCGACAATGTAGCATATGAAAAATTGGGTGCATACATATTTCCCCCTCGGAGAAACATTTTTATATGAAGAGATGTAATACGTAGAGTCTGAGTATGGTGTTTCCAAAATGGGGTTATAAATTATACCTAACACACCTATGTGTTGAAGTGATGCCAAGGTTCATTTTAAGACCCCCCCCTCCAAAAAATTAGTTTAGAATTGGTGGTGAATCTCCAAAATTCACTTTCGCATCAATGGAAAATTTCTAAAAAACCATTTCGTGGAAAAGCCAACTGGGTGGAACGGTCATCCATCATCTGCCAGATGGCCCTCCAACTTAGGTTGGATGGCTAGATTAGACGACAGGAAATGGAAGACCGTCCAACCCTAGTTGTATGATCTTCCATCGTCTGTCGTATAACCTAGGTTAGATGGCATCTAACCTAGGTTATATAGAAGACGATGGATGACCATCCAACCCAGCCGTCCAACCCAACCATCTAACCCATTTTTCCAACCCATCCGTCTAACCCATCCGTCCAACCCATCCGTTCCAACCCATCCATCCAAACCCACCCATCCAACCCATCTGTCCTACCCATCCATCTAACCCAACCATCCAACCCATCCGTCCAACCCAACCATCCAACCCATCCCTCCAACCCATCCCTAAAATCGTCCAACCTAGCCATCCAACCTAGTTGTCCAACCCATCAGTCCACCCTAGATACCCCCAGGTTTATATATTATACCTTGACGAATACATGTATAAGTTAATTTTTACATATAAGTAGTAGGTGAACTGACCCATACAAATGACTTATCGGCTGAAATTTTTGGAAAACTGGGTAGCAGCCGAATGCTGAAAATTCACCATTTCCAAAAAATCCCTAATATTTACGACTTTATGAAAATTCACCATTAAAAGTTTCCCCAAGTGATGCCAATCCAATATTCCCATCGCCTGCAAGAGAAAATGGGAATCAAGTGCAGATATCATATAGAATTGACAAAAATACACTAAAATTAAAATGACAAAAGAACTTACCATGTCTGCGGGGATAGAAATATACCTACGCCAGTGCTCCAAACCTGTAAAACACAAACACTCAAAATAGAGTTAAACGATACTATATATAACCAAAATCAATATTTCTAGATATCATTTTCACTCACCCACTTAGCGATTTGTGAGCTCTAGATTTCCTGTGATGGTTTCACGTGTGATTACTTTCGAATTGAAGAGCACAATGACATGATGGTGGCCCCACCAACGGGAAGAGCAGTGACTCAAAGAGGGTAAGTTATCTGCATTTATTTATTTTAACCTAAAATGTAAAAAATCTGAAAAATGCTACCTAGGAGGGTTATTTTTGATAATTTTGTAGTCAAAATGTCCACAAGGGGGGGTCCCTAGGTGTGCTTAGCTTTTATTTGGTCAAAAAATGGTCAATTTTTTATCTTTTTTGAGCTTTTTAGGTCTTATGGTACGACACATCCTCTTCAGACAGAATTTCCGCTCTGTATAGGTGGAAGCTACGTAATCGCCACACTGCACAGAGTGGTGGTTGCGTAATTTTCAGGGCAGAGGCTAAATTTGACCAAGTGTGAATATTTTTTGTTTTGTTTTTGTGTTGTTTTATGATGTTTTTATTGATCTTATTATGTATGAGATGTTTCTAACTTTTTTTTTTGGTGTTTTGGTGAATGCAAGCCCCCTATATTAGATGGAACAAGGATAGAGAGTGTGATTGGCTTCTTTACATCTTGGATTCACTTACTCAAGATGAGTGAGAGAGAGAGAGAGATATCTTACATAGAGTTAGGATATGGAGAATATCTCAGACACCCACTAGTTACACCACCTAGTTACTTTTTAGTCAATCTATTGAGTTATTGGGATGCATACCAAAATAATTTCTGGTTCCCTGGAGTTAGAGAAGGGTGGACCATTACTCTGGAGGATGTATACAAGATTATGGGTGTTCCCGTCATAGGAAGGAGGTTGGTTTTGGAGAGTGTTGCATTAGTGGTGCATTCTCATAGTTGGGTTTCATATATGGGAGATGTATTGGCACCTGATACATTGGTGCCAAACATGGCATGAGAGTATTGTCAGTTGTCTCCACCCCTATTCCTAACTTGCGCAAGGCCATCATTGGCATTTTAGATTCACGCTTGGTTAGGGCTAAGGGTGGGGAAAATCTAATTTATTGTCAGACCCAGATTATTCAAAGCATAGAGAGGAGCTTTGACGCATCTACGCCTAGGGCATCAACATACTCGATAGCCACTTATCATGATCTATACAGGGTGGTTCAGACTAAAGGGAAATGCCCTTAGTCATCCTACATTAGTGACTAGCTGGGTCTTCGAGCGCATAATCCCCTACTAGAGGGGTGTTGGGATAGCAGATCCCGGAGCTATCAGACGCATTTACATGGACAATTATGGCCCCCCTAAAGGGGAATCATCAGCATTTCTACTACACTCACTACAAATGACATGGTTGCACAGTCGTATCATGACATGGTCGACCTATAGGGGTGAGTATGTCATTATTGTGGCAGTATACAACACTGTTACACCGCTGAAGGAGAGGACTAGCCAGGTGGAGGCCCATCCAATTTAGAGGGTTCCCTAGTAGTCTAGGTTACCTTATACTAATGCCCTCCCAGTAGTTCCTAGTTTTATATAGGGGGGATTATAGAGGCTAGAGCTTCCCAAAAAGGTAAACTCCCATGGAATGTTGTTACACATGGGGTTTTGATTGGTACATGCTACAAGCCATCCCCGATATCCAGCTAGACCGAGATTGATTCTATAGATCGAGGTTGTCCCCACGCATAGCAAGGAGGGAGGATGAGGATGCCTGAGCAGGAGCGCGGTGAGGAGGAGGATTCCGAGAAGGTACATGAGGAGGTGCATGAGGAAGACACTGACACTAAATGGATGGCCACCAGAGAGGTTTCCACAACGGCGAGGGCTGAGGTCTGAGACCTAAGGCTTGAGACTTTATACACAAGAGGACACTCTCCCTTCCATGTAGGAGGAGGGGACGAGGAGTCATTTCTTTAGATGACAGGTGGCTTCAAGAGGAGATCGTGAGCTAAGTGCATGCAGCTTTTAGTGACACCACCACGACCACCCCCACCACCACCAGTAGACCCATCTTGGTGACCATAGGAGATTTGAGTAAGTTAACATCACTCTTCTCTAAACTCTACCACTTAGACTAGAAGTGTTAGTGAACTACTGCACTGTACCTATATTCTATCTTTTTCATTTTGTTTTTTCTAAATTTTTCTAACTCACCATTATTTTGTTTTGTACCTTGCAGCCATCATTGATGGCTGGCGAGACCTTATTCAGAGAATCCTTGTTGATACCTTTGCGCACCCCATGGGCATGACATGAGATGAGCTTAATCCTAGACTCTGGGAAGCCGATCATGGTAGGGTGACACATTGATGTATTTGCATTCCAATATGGATTATAACAGGTGAAGTGATCAAGATGAGGAATGATCTCGTTAGATACCAGATAGTTGAGAGGAGGCAACAGATGAGAGCATTCCCATTGCAAGTGATACCACCACTGGCAGATCACCCAATGTGGTTCATCATCTCATGGTCACTCCCACATATCTATGGGCACAAAGGGGTCTCACTTCCCACCATAGGAGTCCGTAGCATAGAAGCCCATTCGCCACGAACTTTCATCTAGATCCCGTAAAGAGGGATAAGCCTTAGGCCTTTATTAGCTTTGGATCATTTTTTATTGACACATATCATTTTTTGGGATTTTGTGCTCATTACTAGCATTTTGGACCACACTTAGAGTGTGACGACATTATATACATGAACTCGATTATTACTAAAGATATATACATATGTGATTCTTTTTGTCTCGGATATCTTGTGTAAGAGTTTGACTTTTTTATGACTAGTTTCATCTGTGTACTCTTAGATGTGTAGATTCTGATGATTTTTAATATGCTTTTATGAATGCATGTATGGATGATGATGATGATGAAAATGTGTAACAGAATGATCTCTCTATTTTTTTATGTGATGCTTATGAGGAAAAATTGCAAACTTAAAATATTTGGTTTTCAAGCAATATTTGGTATTTCTGTTTTACTAGAAAATTTGATGGAAGTGATATGATAAAGAGATGAACCCACTCCATTCTTAACCCCACCCAACTAGTAAGATGCAAGGGCTCAACATAGAGATTCAAGAAGGATGTGAGATATATAACTTTGACAAATGAAAATAATGATATGAAGATAAGGTTTTGATAGACCTAGTTAGGACACTACAACTCAACTCTAGGCAATGATAACTATCCAATTTAGAATGCAGTTTGTCTTACAAGTTTAACTAGACTTAGACTCGTAAATGGCCCCCTAATTGAAAAAATATGGTTTTATGGATTAAAATGTTCTCATAACTTCTACGCATTGAATTGTTTACATTTTATTTAACTTATTTGAAAGGACCCCCTATGTATTGCCCCATGTAAATAGTAAGAAGCATGGGCTCATCACCAAGGAAAAGGCATAGGTGAGTAAGGTAACTTCCCTCCTTTCCCAGCCTCATGTAACCAATAAGAAGCATGGGCTCATCACCAAAGACTGGTGAGGCAAAGAAGTGTAGTTTTATTTGCAAAATGAAATTGTTTTTGTATTTATTGTTTCTTTATCTTTTTTTTAAATTAATTTGAATTAATTTTTAAACTTTGACGTGTGCTTTTTGGGATGGAATACTTTCCCCTAGCCTCAACCCCACAAAACCATTATGATGTGAGGGCTCACCACCGAAGGTTGAAATAGGAGAACAAGCAATCCCGGTGAAATGATTTTAGATTGATTTGTCAAAAGAGAGATTTTTAAGAGGAGATGTGACACCAAGAATCTTCTAGTACAGATTATGGGTGAAAACAACTAAGCTATAAGTAGCCGTGAATAGAACTAAGTGTGCATGGTCACGGTAGGATCAATTTCAAAACTTCATCTAACAAGATGATAAAAGATTGAATAGTCTAGAGATGATATAGTGAATAGTTGAAGAAGTATGATTAAATGTTTTTCCAATTCTCAGAAATTTTTGAAAATTTCTTGAAAATTAAGTTTCTTGTTTCACAATGCTACAATATGATTATGAAAATGATATGCAATGGATGCAGTAATGTACATGTGGAAATTAAAATGAACTATGCATAGAAGCATTTAAGGTGAAGTGAATTGACTGATTCACCAAACTCTTCACCTTCTAAGGTACACATACAATACGCAGCCATTCTTATAATCCTCCATGACTTGATATGGACCTAACCACTATGGTCTAAATTTTTTTCGTTCACTAGTCTTTTTGTTGATCCGGACTATCTAGTCTTAGCACTAGATCACTTACGTATATTTCACTCGTAAAAACCTTTTTTTTCATACTGATGGGCCATCCTGTCAGCATAAACACTGTGTCACTTGTTAAGCATTAAGCCAAGTTTCATCGAGGGTTTCCAATTGAACAAGTTGTGCCTCTCAATATGTGGCTTCATCCAAATTCCTTGCAAAGATATGTGAAGGCTAGGTACCTCAATTCGCAATGGTAGGACCGCTTCACATCCGAAGACTAAAGAAAAAGGGGTTACCCCCAT
This sequence comes from Taxus chinensis, assembly GCA_019776745.2. Classification (NCBI taxonomy): domain Eukaryota; kingdom Viridiplantae; phylum Streptophyta; class Pinopsida; order Cupressales; family Taxaceae; genus Taxus; species Taxus chinensis. The sequence goes on along the minus strand of CM034151.1, from coordinate 662,048,676 downwards.
AGGCGTCCATACTGACATCCCATAGGCCCACAAGGCCGGAAATAGCTTTAAATTCTAGTCACATTTATTCTCCTTGATTATTTTGAGGAGTATGGACTTCAATGTTTTATTTTTCACCTTAACCAATCCATTGGCCTGAGGGTAATATAAAGAGGCTTGTGTGATGTGAGATTTTGAATTACAAACACAACTCATGCACCTCTTCATTCTTGAAGGACGTATCATTATCTGAGATAATGACTTGTGGGACTCCATACCTACAGATGATCTGATTCAGAATGAATTTGGTGATCATAGACCCAGGTACAGTAGTGAGAGGCATGACCTCGACCCACTTTGTGAAATATTTTGTGGCCATAATGATAAATTTGTGGCCATCGGTCGATGAGGGAGAAAACATCCCTATCAAATCTAGACCCCAAGTAGAAAAGGGCCAGGGGTGTCAAAATTGGTTGTAGGGCCTGAGTAGGAATGTGTATCTCATGTGGTAGAACTCTTGACATTTATGGCACCTAGGTACATATTATACGGTGTCACGCTCTAAAGTGGGCCAGAAATAACCCATCTGAAGAATTTTTCAAGTAGTAGCATGCCCTATAAAGTGACCCCACAGACTCCACTGTGGGCTTTGAAGAGTATATTTTCTGATTCTTCTTCATCTACACACCTCAACAAGCATGTCATCAAAGGCTCTGCGATAGAGCACTTCTTCTATAATTACATACTTGGAAGCTATGACGCGTAGCCATTACCTTTGCTGTGAGGTTACTCCCTCAGGATATACACGGTCCACAATGTGATTAATGATATCATAATACCATGGACAATTATGCAATGGGAGGCTTTTCTTCCACATAAACATATGCACTCATCAGGGAAATCTAGGTCTACTAGATCTCCACAATCTATCGGGTTGTCCGCCAACCAATCAACAATGATTTTTCCTTTGACGAACTTTTGGTTGATGAAGGTGAGTTTGAATTCACCCATCAATGTGAGAAAACATCCATCCTTTTTAGATAAGGCACCTTGAGTCAAGAAATTTCGTAGCTATTCAGACTTGACAATCACTTCATGTTTCCTGGTTAAGCATATAATGATCCTTAACCTCTTTGTTACAAAGACAATTACCAGGAATTCTTTCTCTACCTGCGTATAATGTGTCTTGTAATCAAGAAGAGTGTGACTAATAAAATAAATGACATGTTCACAATTATCATCTTCTTCTTGCCCAACATGCAAGCTAGCGAGACCTTGGTGGCTCGAGAGTATAAGATCAGGGGACGGTAAGACCTTAGGTGGCATGAGTGTAGGTGGTGACATGAGAAAATTTTTGACTGACTCAAATGCTTCATGACATTCATAAGTCCACTCTTTACTACACTCTTTCTTTATTAAATTATTAATGGGATGGACTCACAAGTTAGATCAGGGAATAAACCTGCAGATTGCTCCAAGTTTACCTAGAAAATACCTAATGCATGATTCATATGAAGGCAGAGTCATCTCCAGAATCACCCTGTAATCTTTGTTGGATCTACATCAATTCCTTGAGAAGAAATGATATATCCCAGTAATTTACCCCTTGTTACTCCAAATACACACTTTTCTAGATTCAACGTTACGTCGTATTTGATAAGATGAGAGAGGATAATACAAAGCACCTCAGGGTGATCGCAACACTTCCTAGCCTTAACCAGTAGGTCATCGATGTAAGATTCCACAATCTTATGGATAAGATCATGGAAGATATATGTCATTTCTCATTGGTAGGTGGCTCTAGCATTTTTCAAACCAAACGACATGACTGTGTAGCAAAAGGTTCCCCAATGAGTAGTAAAGGTAGTCTTAGTTTGATCTTCCTCAGAGATCCTTATTTGATTGTAGCCAGAGAATCCATCCATAAGTGACAATAACTCATAGCCAATCGTTGCATCTACAATGACATCAATGGAAGGAAATGGAAAATCATCCTTAAGGACATGATTTGTTGATGTCTCTAAAGTCAATACAAATACGTATCTTCCTGTTCTTTTTAAGAACTGGGAAAATGTTAGACACCCACATGGAATAGTCCATTGGTTTAATAAAACCTACCTGAAGAAGCTTCATTACTTCTTCCTTGACCATCAAATCCACCTTTGGATTTCATGGGTTCGTGACTTCTACTTCATGGGCTTGGCATCATGAGTTTCGTGATGAGGTTGTGAACCACCACTGTCAGGAGTGATTCACTGTCATTTCCTTGTAACTTAAGGTGAAGGATTTCAATGTTATTTGAGCACCTTTGTATGTGCTTCTATCTCATCTAGAGTAAGATAAGAACCAAGTTTTAAGATTTTGTTCCTCCTCCATCCCTATATTAATATCTATGGTCCCTTTAATCAAAGAGGTGTTACCCTCTTCGAATTCAGGTGGGGCTGGAGGTAGTTCTAACTCCTCTTCCTCTACCTCATAGATCTCAAGACCTTCTGATGAGGAAGAACACAATGTGTGATCTCCAAAGTAGGAGGAAGGGTGAGGTATAAGAGAAAATCCCCTCTTATGGTGCATGAGATGAATATCAGTGTATGCATTGAGGAATCCTAGGATTGCCTCATCATTCTCCGTAAAGTCCATAGTGGTAGGCTCATTCTCGGGCTTCAACATATGCCAGAATCGCGTTGGTTGGAACTTTTTGAACTAAGGGTTTGGATCAAACTAGATAGTAAACTCAGTTTCCTTCAAGACCTCGCTTGGAAAAAAGTGAGAAGAAGAAGTAGCCATCAAATCAGCTAAGAGGTTTTTTCTCTCTAGGTATGGCTTCGATAGAAATAAAATCAAACCTTTTTCTAAGTTCAAGCATGATGGTTTTGTAGAGTTGTAGGTGCTCCTCTCTATGGTCTCATAAACTTCCAAGACTTGATTAGCAACAAGTTGGGAGTCACCTAAAACTCTAACATTGTTAATTCCCATCCTTTTGGCTATGATGAGACTAAGAAGAAGAGCCTCATCTTCTATGTGTTATTTGTACATTTAAATTTTAACCTAAAGGAAAAAGGCATGATCCTTCCCTTGGAGAAGTAAGGATCACACCTACCCCAATGCACCAAAATGACACTTTGCACCATCATAGTTGAGGGTCGAACAACCATTGGGGAAGATAAAAGTTTGATCATTTGTAGAATCTTCCTCCTTGAACTTTTGAGACCTCAACCATACATATCTCATTGAAGACACTTGACAGGAGAGAACCAATCCCAAGAGCATGTCCTATGCCCAAGGAATTGAATGGGAGAACAATAGGCAAATCATTCTCCAAAATCTTAACGATCTCTACTGTAGTTTTTGTTGAGATAGTTTCTACTACAAACAACTTTAATTTCACCATAATCAACCCCTTCGATTTCCTTAGGGGTTTCCAACTCAGTCGTTGGAACAAGCTGGGACTTAGGCTTTGGTTCTTGGGGCTTGTTCAACTGATTGGCCAGGAGCTCAAACTCAGTATGAATCCTAGGTTTCTTCTTTAGGTTGGCCAAATGAATGTCAAATGGCTTTGGTCACCTTGAGCTATGAAAACCTTACCCAGGTGTAGGAATTGACCTCTTGGAATAGTGTAGAAGGGATTGCCTTCATTTTGTGTATCCAGGGTCAACCGAGGATCATATTATAGTTGGTTTCCCAATCTATAATGTAAAACTTAGTCAACATAGTTTTTGGTCCAAGGGTAACCAGAAGCACTATTGTCCCAATGGAATTTTCCTTGAGGCTATCATAGCCTCTCAGTGTGTTTCACATTGAAGAACAATTGGTTTCTCCATAGCCTAGCTTCTAAGAAACAAAAAAGAACTATATTGATGGTTGCTTTGTCATCTATCATCATGTTTAACATAGTTGTTGTAGATCCAAACTATGGAGGTACAACATAGGATCACCTCTTCATGCCAACTCAACATCAGTTGACATTTTGCTAATGTCAAATACGAAACCCAAATCTCTTTCAGGGTGTCCCAGGAGGATAGACATCAAATTCTATGTGATTAACTTGAGACTCCAGAGGAGGAGTGACGCTGAATTAAATGGCCAAGGCCTAATGCTTCTAATAAAATTCACCCGATGTGTGGGATAATTCTTCAAAAAATCCAAAAAATAAATGTGAGAGAAGGTATTGGTCAAAGTCTATAATTAAATCATAGGCCCCCACTGGTTTGGGAGCCACTGGCATATGTATTCTGACATTGAAGGGTAAACTAGGAAGATATTGTGAGGAATAATCATGAGTTATGAGTTTCTTGCATTAACCTCAGGTTTAGTCTCCAACTCAACCAAACCCATCAATTTTGGTCTGATTCTAACCACATAAAGGATGAGCTACCAATGGGTTTGATGAAGTGGATGCTTCATGATAATTGTTTCCAACAGTAGTTCCCTTGTTGGTTCCATGCGAGGATTAGTCTTTCTGTTCTTGAGACGTATCGGAAGAGGGTCTCTATAAACCCCAAGAGTAGAATTTTGAAGGGAAATAGGCCCTATGTGTGAATTTTGTGTTAGGGCATGTAGGATTAGACCAAAAACATCTCAACAAAGAGGTACATTTGGTCCTCAAGAAGCCGTTGTATAAACTTTGTTACAATCACGACACATACGAGAGTTATGTCCTCTAACCCTATGGAAACCACAATATAAATTAGGATCGTAATCACAAGGCCTTTGATTTTGGTTTTGTTGTGGCCCATAATTTCTATTGTTGTTCTATTGTTGGTTGTTAAAGTTAAAGTTCTGGGGCCTTTGGCCTTGGTTCTAGTATTGGTTTTAATAACTGCTCAGATATTGAACTGATGCACTTGGGCCTGGACTTACTGAGGTGGGGGAGGGGGATGACTAAATTCAACCACATTAATGAAAGGATTAAATTTTTTACTCCTTTCATTATTGAAATTCGCATTATTGTTACCATTATTCGCATTGCCGGTGTTGACAACGTTTGGATTCTTGGATTGGTCAGTTACGCCATCTATCGTAACACCACGGTTCTTATTGAGGACTTTAGGTCCTTGGTTATTATTTTTTGAACTATTTGGGTAGCTGGAATTAACCCTCAGAGGAGTTGACCAGTCTCCCATTTGAGCCATAAGTTTTCCATCCACTGTCAATTGCTGCTTGGTAAATGTGGAGATCACCCTCTAAAACCTCCTCTTAGCTTGGAAGAGGAAACTTTTGGACCTCCTCCTTAGTTTCTCAGTTGAGAGAATGAAGGAACAAGTCACAAATGTTCTGTTTGGTCCATTTTTGGAGAGCTAGTTGAGGAGCAAAGGACTTGCTGCCATCTTTGAATGAAGTGGGTAGCAGACTCATTGTGTTCTTGCTTGATACGAAGGAATTATCTATATTCTTTTTTGCAAGAGTTTTGTTCATATCAAAAGCCTTTATAAACTTGGAAAATGAGTTGTTTGAACGAATGGATCGAGGCTTCTGAGTATCCTGTAGTACCAGTTGAGAGTGATTCCCTCAAGGGTCTTTGGGAAAAATCTTAGCTACAACCACATTCCTATGGGAGTAGCTCTCTAACAGACAGTTGTGTATGACCTTAATATGCGTATTTTGGTCCCCCTCCCCTTTGAACTTTGGAAAATCATGAAGTGGTCGTGGAAGCATCGTGCTTTGTATCGTAAAGTCAAGGGGATCTTTAAGATATTCAACATATGTTCCCAATGCATAAGACTCTACCATGGATGACCCTTGATGGGGAGGTGGAGGAAGAATAGGAGGCTGATATAGTGCACAACATAAACATTTGCATAGAGGCATAAGGCATCCCCTAAGGCTAAGCATGCAGAACCATGAAAAGAAAACATGTCCCCCTATGGTGATTTAGAATACATGTGGAGGTATGGGGGAACATTGTTTAGGTATGGAGTAGAAGGTGCAAAACTAAGGAACGTCACATTGCCAGTTGGAATGACATTCAAAGAATGCACTTCTGGTTGGTGTCTGTGGAGGGTATCTTGTACGAAGTGTGAAAAGGCATACCTAACGTGCCCAATCTAGATGAGAAGGTCTCCTAGGGTTGGGAACACCTATGTAAAACTGGAGGAGGTGAAGGTGTCTGAAGGTATCATAACCAAATTTTTGTGCATGGTGAGGAATATTGCCTTTCCATGCAAAAGGTGTAACATGATAGGAGGCTGGGCAAGCTCTAGGTCCCTAATTCTATCCACCAATGTCGAAATTACATCACTCGCAGACTGGTGTTGCATTTGGATTAGCTGCATTTTGAGTTTGGTTTGGAAGAAAAGGTCACAATGATCTCCTACTCTCGTCTGATCCTTAGGAGGCTACCCATATTTGGATATGTTTCATGTTAGAGGAGGGGTATAACAGAGTTGTTCTGAAGAAGAACATCAAGCGTCATTATTGCATACGATTTATAGGACTGGTCCATTGTATTAAAGCTGTTATCTCACTTACATGCTGTAGCATGCTATAATCTCCTCATTCTAGAAATAGGTAAGATGGGAGTGAATCATATTACATGTTGATTTGCATGGTTTAAACAAGAGCTCGAGGGTTGGACCCCTATCTCTCCTGTGAATGTCGTGTTGTTTGAGCCAGGAGATCTCAAGTTGCGGACTGTACTTAGGTTGATCAATCATCCTTGATCCTGACTGATGAATTTTTATTGGTCCCTTGAGGAAGAGAAGTATGAGGGGAAGGTAGATTAGAAAATTAGATATCAGCCCACCCAGATAATGAGGGTGACTGTTGCATACCCATTTGGTAATAATATGCACCTCGAGACCCAAAATGGGCTGGCCGTATTCTTGACCTGACATATTCAGGGGGGGTTATATAAATACCCATAGAATAATGTGAGAGGATAATGATGGATGAAGGAAGGTAGAAACAATGGAAACGAAAATGTAATTAGTCCTTCAACGTCAGGTTCACCAATTTTGTACGAATGAAAAATAAACATGTGACCTTCCAGGCACACTCGACCTCTCAAGGTCATGCCAAGAAAACTGATGTGGAATGGATAAATGGCTATGTGGAATATATGTATAGGTATAGAAAATAGGAAAAATGTGGATAAGGAAATATCAAGGCAATCTAATTTCTTATGTACAGGCACTAAAGGAATATCCTTCTCTAAGGCAACGAAATCTTGTCTTACCTGCATGTGGTGAAAATGGAACGGTCTAAGATGATGGTAATGCAGTAAATGGTGGTCAATGTCTCGCTCATGGAAAATTATCACAATGGGTTGTAGAATACAAGGGAAACTATCTTGTGTTTTCCAAGTTTCCAGCACAAGGTCATGAAAGCACTTAGAGGAAACATATGAATAGGACAAGCTGAGTAGAATTGTGGGAATTAATTTCTTCCAGATTGGTTCTGCCAGAAGTCATATACCTTGTCGATCTTCTTCATTCAGGACTAACCAATTATGAGATGATGACAGATGAAAGTGGTGAGGATCAGAAAGATCAAAATTCTAAGGCATTGTGTCAATGTCTATGTGCAAATTAAGATACGTTTGGTTGTGGGACTCAAGGATCATATACTTCGTCTCTTGGTTGTTGAGGACCCTGGATGGTCATATGGGATGTGTGAATGGATAAATATGGAAAATGGATGACATATGTGGAAATGGATGAAAAAATTACTGAAAAATTAAAGGTAACTGTTGTTGCAAATCAGCAGCACCCTTGGATGCAAATCAGGTTTCTAAATTGAGTTTTTAGGCATCCAATGTGATTGCACAACATGGAAACCTCTCTCTAAGTGTGGGACTTGTGAAACTGAGAGAGGAATCTCCAGATTAGAGGTTGGTTCCTCAAACTCCTCTGATTATATCTAATGCTTGCACAACTACAGAGGTTCAGATCCTAATCCTACCCTAGATTGCAAGGAGACAGGGATAAAAATGTAAAAATGAAAACTAAACTAAAGATGGTGATGCACCAAAGGAGTGGTGAAACATTTTTTGCCATGTAAATAGACACAAATTCATGAAATGTAACAAGGGAAGACATACACAAGCTGATAGATGTAATTAGAGGTCTTAAAATGAAATAAAACAATACAAACAGAGGGCTGAAAGCATTCACAGAGTTCGCACTGTCAATTCCATGTAAAAATCTCTTGCATTCCACCATCGAAGAGGTATAATCCTGTTACAATCTGTGAAAAAGACCTGATTCTTACCACATTCACTTGTTGGAGGTGAAAGAATAAGTTTTCAATGCCAAAAAGTGTTCAACCTTGAAGAAAATGAGCCAAGTCTGGCTTTTACAGTGCATGGGTCGAGCCCAGGAGAGAGAAAACGTAAAAAATGTGGGAGCCCATTCCTCATTGATGGAAAATGCATTAAAACAGCATGGAGGACCTTACAAACCCATACCCTGTCATTTTTGACCATATTGGAGAAGAATGCGACCCATTCTGTATTAAATTTGGTTGTTGAAATGTCATTTCTGGCCATGGACACGTACCAGAACCGTTTTTTTGAATTTTCTCTCTTCAAACTGAACCAAAATTTAAAATTAACCATGGAATCATGTAGATAATTTCATAATATTTCCGTTGACATATAAAGAACGTGCAAATCCAAGCTCTGGATCAAAAGATATGATTGTTTGAAGATTTAGGGCAAAAACGGCCCAAAAAATGGATCGGCGGGCAAAAAATTGAAATTTTGACCTTTTTTGCATTTTAGAAAATTTTCAAAAAAAAACCCCACACCCTGCCACCCAGGTGCCACATGGCAAGATTTAATTGGGTGTGGGCCCCTCCTGGTTACTTTCCCTTTGTTTTTTGCCTTGGAAAAATTTTACAAAAACTTCGTCGGCCCCGCAAGATGGACACGTGGCGTTGTTTCATTGGTTGCATTGCAAGGGGGGCGGGCTTTCCTTCAAAAATTTTGACATTTTTACTTTGGGAAAAAAATCCATTTTCCCCCCGTACCCCGCTGGTCCGGGACACGTGGACGTTGCCAGATTGGCTGGCAGGGGCGCGGGCTCTTCCTTTCCTTTTGCAATTTTTGACAAAAACTTTGGCAAAAGTTTAAAAAACTTCCCCGAGCTCCGAACCCCCCTTCTCCTTAGGACATGTGTCCTAATTCTATTTGTCGCGGGCCTCCTGCTCCATTTCTTCCCTTTGAAAATTACGCCAAACACTTTGGTAAAAATCTTACCTTCTCCCCACGCCGCGAGCTCCCCTTACCTCCTGCCACTTGTCGAGTTCCTATTGGCCGCGGGCCAAAATTCAAAAATTTGCCCTTCTCAAACACTTAGCAAAATTTTCATGTGCCTCCCCTTGTGACACGTGTCACACTGTGATTGGTCTGCGGGCCCTGCGGGAAAAATTTTCCACTTGAACCTTCAACCAAAACTTGGAAAAATTTCCAATTTGCCTCCGACCCCCGAACTCCTTTGCCACGTGGCAGCTTCCTATTGGCTGCGGGCCTCCAATGGGAAAATTTCCCACAAAAACTCCGCCGAGCCATAACTTAAAAATTATAAGGAGTTAGGAAGAAAACTTTACCTTTCTGGAAAGCTGAGAGAGAGCTCTATCTGATGGTGCCATTTTCAGAAAGCCTTGAGTGCCTAAAAATCAAAAAATGTAGACTGAGGCACAAGAGAGGCAAGAACACAAGGAGTTAGCCACAAAATGAGCAGGGGCACCATTTTGGATAACAGTAACCTATGGCTAAGAAGATTTTCCCCAAAATTCGTAATCTCTATCGTCTTCGATGTTTAAAGCCCTCAACTCTACAATGATAGCAGGTAGTTCCAAGGTGGTTCAGAAGATATAAATTCGAAGGCCTTGGTCAATGTTTGACAATGCCACTAACAGGTTTGGTTGATGGTGTAATATTGGTTCAAAAACATAATCGTTGGGTTCTCTAGGACCTTAAATCGTCGTGTAAATATGTGAACTACTAAATCAAAAGAAACAACAATCATACAAATAAATCACAAGAAGACAAGGTCAATCCTAATCCAACTAGGGGTGTCTAGGGATATGTATTAATTCCCAATAGTTAAACTATCTTCGTATTCAGCAAATAGAAAACAATTAGATTTAAACTAAAATGATTCAATTACTTTCCTCAAATTAATTAAACCAACGTGTTGCTAGAAACTAATTAACAAATGAAAACTAATTAATTTAATAAGGGAAAAAATCTATTCTAATGTTTTTGTTATTTTCAATTGAATAAAGGAAATGTAGTAAATAAAAAAAACTAATTAAACCAATCTATTTTTTTTCGATTTTATGCTTTTTGGAAAATAACAGAAGAAATACAATTGCTTCTACAATACTATCAACAAATAAAACAAATAAATAATCATATGTGACCATTTATTTGTGCAACATGGATCTAAAACTATTTCTAAATAAATCAAAAGATTTTCCAAGTAATATTTGTGGATCCAAAACTTCCTCTATCCTACCTTAGAGACATGAGAAGAAATAAAAACTTCTGAAAAGCTCTTCTTCCCCTACAACTTCCCTGGTAAAAATAAACAAAGATCTAAATGAATATTACAAATTGAAATGGAATTACAATTTCTTCAAACAAATGCAGGAGCTTTCCTCCAGATAATCTTCCCTTACAAACCCGTAGGGATAGGTAGGGAGGTAATCTATCACCAGAAGCTTTTTAGAGACAAAATAGAAACCATAGTAATGAATTGACTATTGAACTAATTTGAGTTGAATTGATTTAACTACTCTAGTCAAATTGTGCATACACAGGGAAAAATGAAATCAAGAAATCTTAAGGAAAACCAAGTACATCCCCAACCTGGAATTTGTTGAACTATGAAAAAACCAGTGATGGTTTACTCTAATGTCACCTCAACTTACTTTTTCCAACTTAGTGCTCAGATGAATCCAAGGAATTGTGTTGGGTAATGTAGAAGAACTAATGAGGAATTGTTGGAGCAGTGGTGTCTTACAAGTAATCTAGTAGTAATGCAGGTAGGAGAATAATAATGCAAGAGAACTGGCTTGATTGTGTATTTCCTAGCAAGATTATGGCAGCATAATGATGCAATTAACAACAAACATCTCACACCAATGCTTCGGGTAGAAGCTGATCTTATAGAAAAATGGTGGGGAAATGGTCTAAGTTCAATTTGGCAGCCAACGTATGTCACCTCACAACAAGAAAGGGGGAGTTATTAGTCATTAAGGAAAGTATGGGAGGTTGATACGTATTAAATGAGCCCAAGAACAACTAATTTGACAAAAAAATCGTGCACTAAAATAATGTTTGAAGAAGTTGACATGCATTCAAAAGACACCAAAGAAGGTTCCAGAAAAAGACCACACACAACTGCCAGATTGCGTAGAGGGGTGGTTGCGCAACAGCCACTGAGGGCAGATTGATGGTTTCCTAACCATTGGGGTAGTTGTGTTACCACCCATGGACAATTTTGTAATTTAAGGCCAAAAGATAAGGAAAAAGATATGAAAAAGAAAAAGGAAAACAAAAAAGACATGGAAATGGTTAAGGGAAACAATTCTAGGCTAGAAATATATATACTGCAAATGGGAAAGTTACCTCAAACCACTATTGGAAAAGATATTACTATCATTTCGCAATTTTCAATCATTCTGACAATGTAGCACATGCTAAATTGGGTGCGTACAAACACCAAGTTCCTTCTTGGTTGTTCAATATCACCATGCTTTCAAAATTGCAAAAAATAGAGAATAGAGGAAACATGAGCAAAGAAAATGGAAGAATGTAGCTTCTATTTCTTGTGTTGGTGATATAAAATTTCAACATACAAAACTCAATTCATAATTGCTACAAAGTAAAAATTATCAAAATCTAGGATCCTTTGGAATGGAGAAGACAACCCAATTTATAGTAGTGTGAATTGACCTTTCGCATACCAACTACATGACTCTTCATGTTCTTATTCCATTTGTGACCTATCATTTTCCCTTAGAAGAGACAAATTAAGTATCTCTCTTATAATTTGAGAGAATAATTTTACATTTTATAAATATTGTTGTCACTTAAGTAAATAGGGACAAAAACCATGATTGTGTACAATGAATAATTAGAAGAAAGGGAGAGAATAGAAGAAGGGTAAAGGGATTAAAATTATCTATTAAGAAGATCCTTAAAATTTAGAGCTTGTTGATATGATACATGATGTTCTCATTTCCTCATACTATCGGATGCATAGATACCTCAGACTGAGTGTTTAGAAACATTGTGAGACCTTCTGATGTGAGCTTGGGTCGAACACCGTGCACTACTCATGATGATGCATTCTTGATCTCACAATGAGAGTGAGGATCACTCTCTTGCTCCATAGGGTTTCACAATTTTCATCCATGATGCTCAAACCTCCTTATACTTGCATGAATATCCCACACACTATACTGGAACGATTTACAAATTCTATCTTTTACTCACTTGCAAGATTTGTGTAGACACCCAAATTTGGTATCGCTACCCTTTTCGCCCCTCATTCGCTTCTTTTCACCATAGTCATCTGTCTTGACCCTTTTTATTTTTAATTCATAGTTTAATATTCCCATAAATTTCCATCTATTATCTAATCCATTTTTAATTTATTCTTAATTATCATTAATTATCCCCTAATCCTTATCTCATTATCTAATTAATCCTAATCAACCCCAATTTCTCTTCTCTAGGTTGCTTATCATCTCTAAACTCCCTAGTTGCTCATCCCTAGGCTTCCCTTAGCCTTTATTTAGTCCATTTCATCCCTCACCTACCCATTTCACTCCCCTATACAACCCTGACCCACCTAATCCTTTTAAAACCCTAATCCCACATCTAATGGGCTTAATGCCTCGAGTTAGGCATCCTCCCACCACCTAAAAGGATGATTCCCCATAGTTGGCGATGACCCACCTAGGTCACCGTCGACCCTATAAATCCACATTCCCCCCATCCAAAGGAGTCATCAAATATTTTGTGTGATTTATGATCTTCTCTTCATGATTGAGCTTCTTTGCAACTTTTCCAGTCCTTTTAGAGTCTCTTTGAGCTTTCTTACATCATTTATGGAGAATTTACAGAGTTTATCTTTCCCTTGTGTTGATTTATTCCATTTTGCATCATTGTTATTGATATTATCATATGCTAACATTTTGCAGGTCCAGCTACCATTAGAGCTTCAAATTTAGCCTCATATTTCATCCATTTTTTGTTCAGGTTGTCAATCACATCCATTCATCTTCATCCTTTCCTAAATCAGTCTAATTCGTCGTTGACCCTGCCTCTATTGTGTTACTTATTCTGCCACCTAGATCCACATCAGTTTGTATTTTTGTTTTTGTTACCACATACAGTCTACAGATCCATAATCCTGTCATTTTGTCATTCTAGATCCATTCTGCTAGTCTTCAGTCGCCACCAAATCATCCCAGTTGCCGTCAACCCAAGCCCTATTTCATCCTATTCATCGAAATATTTTTTTTCTTGCATCCTTTTTGTTTCCCCCTATTTCATATCTTCTCTACAGGTTATTATCAACTTCTACAGGCCTTCAACATCTTCAGATTTACACAGATTTTTTCAGATCTACATTTTAGTTACTATTTTGATCCACCTGTCCCAGTCATCGTCGACTGTACCTCTGCAGCCTGGGTCACCATCGACCCAACCAAGTATATTTTATTTGGTATTAATAGAGATCAGATTTGCACTCTCCTTTTAGTTTTGTAATTTCATATTCTATTTAGGTTCAAGTTCTACATGTTGTTTAGTCCTTTATCATTTGCTTTATCCTCTTTTATCAAATATGGGGGTTAACATCCATATAAGGAAGTTCATGCTTCTTATAACTGACTTCATTGGACAACCCCCTCATCTACCATCTAATCCATTTTCCTTCTAGTTTTCTTTATTATGCAAATCCATCAAGCTTGCAGGAAGAAATCTACTTGCTCGTCCAAGGTACTTTAAACCCTTGCATGTTTTGAGTTTCTTTATTTTTCTTTAGTATCTCTTTCACTAATATAAACATGAATAAGTAAATTTAGTCCAACATTCTGGCATGCCAGTGGGACCACTCTTTTAGGTGAGTCCCTTACATTTCGTTTCATTTTCTATATTCCTTCTATTTTCTACTAACATTGCAGGTAAAGGATTTACTTTTTCTTGTCCCTGTTGGGTTTTTGAATTGCTTGGATTGTGTTATTCACTTTCTTTTGAAGATCAGATAAAAGGGAAAAGTAAAAAATAGGTATTCCCCTTTTTGTCTTAATTTCTTCTTTTGCATTGCATTTTCTATTCCTTGTGTGGTTATTCTCATCAAATATCCATTTTTGTATTGGGCTTAAAATGAACCTCTTGCATTCTCGCTTGCAAATCTAGTGTAAGTAGGGATTTAATTAGTTACATTTTCACACTTCTTCACACACATCCAAACACACTAATAAAATTCACACATCGAAACAATCCCGTACCAGATGGACCTAATTAGGATTTCATCACCCAATAGGAAAGCCTCTGCAGTGTTCTAGCCATGTTATAAATTCTATACAGACTTGGGCCTCATGTACCTTCGGTTATATCAATGACTCCACATCCAAAACTATTTGAAACCAACCTTAGATTTTTATTTCCTAGGAACCTTTTTTATCCACTTCCCTTTTTCCTTTTCACATCGTTTTAATTAATCAAGATAAAGAAAATGTTACATGCTTGACTTTTTTGTCTTAATTAGTACAACTATTGATTTCTTGTTTTGTTTCATGTTTGTTATCATGTGCTCTTTAGCTAGGAAAATGGAACAAAATCTTGCATCAAAAAATTCCATCACTTCATCCCAACAAAATCTTGTTACAGCTATTGTCTCCTCCATGCATATGGTTACCTCTTCCATGGTCACCCAACCCTTGATCATCAATCCACCTCATTAGGAATATCGTTTTCAAATCCCTTCCTATATCATCACTACATTCCATCTAGGTCGGCCACACCTCAATCTGTTATATTGATTTAAGATATTGGACCTCTCATTATCTCTCATGGTAGTGTGGAGTTCCAAGATCTCCTCAATGTTAATCTCATAGCCTTCCATGATTATCTTCTTAGGAATTCAACCTAACTTGCTATGTATGGGCCACCTCTTCAAAAAATATATGGTTATCATTCCAACCCCGAAACAACCCAAGTTCTTTCTTCACAACTTGCAGTGTTTTTCCCTAGATCCATGAATGAGCTCGTTATGGTCCAACATGAGCTTGATCCATCATCTTCTACCAATCCTCAACCTCATCAAACCACCCAGCTAGTCACACCCATTCCTCCTAATCTACCTCCCATCAACACAACTATCACTACTACCATTCCTATCACTTCTTCTTCGTCCACTATCATCACTAGTATCCACATCCAATCCTTTTAACAAGCTCAAACAATTCCTCCCATATTCAAATAGCATAATCAATCCTTACCCCTCACATCACACATTCATGCAAACCTCGTCACTTCCCAACTCCCTCCAACAAGTGTTTTTCATTACATGGTGTCTAATCCACCTCCCCAACAATCTCAACCTATCATCACTTATATCCCCACTCATCATATACCTCAAAAACCAACCCAATCTCAAAAATCACATCACATCCCTATTTCTCAAAACCAACCATTACAACAACCACTTCAATCTCAACCAATAACGCAAATTCATCCTCATCAAGAAATTCCTCAAACACCCATTCATTCACAATCCTACCAACAAATGTATTCATCCACTTCTCATATCCCACAGCTACAACCTTCTACTTCACATCCAACCACTTCAAATGATCCTATGCATGCCTTGATGAATAGGTTAGCTAGCCTTGAAGCTTCTACCTTGGGACCTAAAATCACATTTTCCTAAGAACAAATTTGTAACAAACCTATCCATCCATGATTCCCCATCAAATCCTATCCTCCTCATTGGGAGATTCCCAAATTTGAAAAATTTAACAGTAAGGAGGATCCCCAACAACACCTTCTTGCTTTGAGGCATGCATGTTATCTCATTTCCCATGATCAAGATCTCATGCTTCACACTTTTCATATGTCCTTGGTCGGTCCCTCATTAGATTGGTATAATGGCATTCCCCAACACTCATTTTTCTCATTTACCCAACTTGCGTAGCTATTCTTAGAAAACTTCTCAGTCAACATTGCACACAAGATCACCATTACAAACTTATGTGCCATTCGATGACGATTATATCACATACTTTTTTGCAAGGTGGCGTGGAATCATAAATCAATTATTATTTTCCCTCTCATAGATAGAGCTCATTTAATTATTTTCACACTCTTGTGTGAATCATATTTTCTCCACCCTTGAAATTCAATCATTTTATACATTTGAAGAAGCTTTCACTATGGCGCGTAAACTTGATACGCATTCCCTTGAGCAATTCTAACTTAGCTTAAATCAAACAAGCCAAAAATCGAGTTTACCAAACCATCTACACACAATGAAAAATCCAAGAGTGCAGCACACACCATGGTGGTTAAATCTTCTTCCACACCCACCTTTAGCACATGGCCTCAACAAAGAGCTCCTAAACCGACACCTAACTACAGTCTTGTTGGAGAGTCATATAGTTCAATATTTGATAAGTTGATGGCAGTTGATCTCATCACACTTCCCATCAATCAACCATTCGATGAATCAAGACCTAATTCATCTTGGTATCATGAGGATTACTATTGTAAATACCACCAAGTTTGCAGACATGATATAGAGAAATGTCAAACCTTCAAATATCTTGTCCAAAAACTCATTGAACAAGTTGACCTTCAAGTGGATAACCCTAACGCACCTTATAATCAACCACTTGATGTTTTCAAACAACCATTCCCTAATCATGCGCCAAAAAATCAAACCACTCCTATATCTCAACCACCCAACACGCACACCTTTAACACCATCAACACCACTGACACCATTGATTAAGATCTTACCCCATCAACAAGCCCACCTACTTCACCAACTATTAAATTAACTTCTTCTTTGGACATTGTCCACATATCCACAATTCCACCAATTCTTATCCACATCTCTACACTCATCATATCTACATCTAAATTGACATCCACCATTGAACCTACACCTACATATACTTCATCACTTACCTTACCTACTTCATCAGGTTTGCATACTACATCACCTACATCTAATTCACCCCCACTTATTATATCAGATCCATCCTTAGTGTCTATCCCAATTCCCCTTTCCACACTATTACCCACACCAATCACATCGAATATTGTAACCACATCCATGCCATCTTCTCCTCCTACATCTATCTCCTCATTTAAAGAGTTTTTGAAAGCAATTCAACTTGCAATAAATTCAAGTGATCCCCTATCTCATCTAAAAAATTAGACACTTCCACATCAACTCAATGTTCACCTTCGTTAGATCTCATCAAACACAAGTTACTCCCTCCACCAATATCAACTCCAACAACAAAACCTTTAGACCCTCTAGTTGAGATTGTTGTCATCCCTCCCAAGGTAAACTCTTCACAAACAAAATATAAGTCCCTTGTCATGCTTCCTCAAAGATACTTTTCATCTCCTCATAAAAATATAGACATTCCTCCACCTAAGATCAAACATTTTGATGTCATATCATTTTTCTTAGGACCACATCCATCCCTCCTAGGGAAAAACCCTTCATCCAAAACACATCAACCCACCAATCAATCCAAATCAAAACCATCAAACACTTCAACCATCACTAAACCCGAATCCACTACATCAAAATCTTAAAATTATAAGACACAAAATTCAAAATCCACATCCCAAATATCCACCCATTTTTCTAAATCCATAAATTCTCACAAAGACAAGGCACCTCTCAACACTTTAATCGAATCATATGCAAAGGTCCTTCAACACTTTCTTCAAATTTCCACCATCACACTCCCTCCTATCAAGGCCTTTGATCCACACAATAAGAATCCATCATGGTTTGACTCCAATCTCATTTGCACTTATCATCACACCCCTGGAAATGACATAGAACATTGTAAAGAACTTCAAACCATTGTCCAAAAGATTATTGAGGAGGATGACCTTATATAAACCATCATTTGTTTCAAGAAGAAGTTCACGCTTCTTGGATAAGGTTATCAAGAGCAATGACCTTTTCATTGATCAATGTCGCAAACCTCATGAATTTTTTTTATTAGGTTATCAAGAGCAATCCACCAACCCACTTCCACCAACTATGATGATTAATGACATGCCCTCTCCATCTTTGACATCCCATGAGGCCATAGATATGGATGACACTGTGTCTATCACTTATAGCTTTTTTTGTAGTCTCCACCATCACCCTGGGACCGGTCACGTATCAGTGTGAAAATTAGGCTAGGTCCCTTCCCCTTCGCCATCTGGAAATTATAGAATAGGAGTATTCTACCATTGACATTCTCCATTGCGCTGACGATGACATCATTCTTTCCCACATGGGGGTAAAATATTCCTATCTTCATAAGAACTTACCATCTGATACATCCACCCTTCTTAATGAGGCCACCATCGATATCAACATCATGACCCCTCAAGAGCCTCATATTCTCAAAGTGGGTCAATACATTGATCCACATGAGCTTGATTATTTCACCATGTTCCTCTCTCATCATAGTTAGGCCTTCGCATGGTAATACTCTGACATGTCATATCTTAATCCTTGTATCATCGTCTATAACATCGTCACCTTTACCAATGTTAATCTAGTAAAGCTGAAGCTTTGCCACATACATCATCGATTTTCCTTCCTTGTAAAAGAGGAGTTGCAAAGCCTTCTTTCCGCTAACTTTATCATCCTTGTTGACTATCCGCAATGGGTTTCTAACATTTTACCCATTGCTAAAGTATCTGGCAAGCTCTATATATGCATCAACTTTCAAGATCTGAATCTCACTTTCCTTAAAGATGAATTCCCTATTCCTAACATTGATCAACTTGTTGATTTTACTGTAGGTCATGAGATGATTTCTCTTATGTATGGTTTCTCTGGTAATAATTGGATTCTAATTGCACCAAAAGACCAACATAAAACCCTCTTTCATCACTCCTAGGGGGAATTTTTCCTATTGCGTTGTTGTTGCCCTAAAACTCCCCTCTTGTGAAAGATGAATTTGCAAGTCCTAAGTTTTGGTACTTGGTTTTTAATCCCTCCAATTCCATTTAAAATTCCTCAGTCTATGCGTTTTGAAAAAAATGTATATCTCCTTTCATGGATGTGTGGAATTTATCAATCTTTTTGTATGGTTGTGGACCGTGTCGAGCCTTATATTCGGGTGCGAATGGTGGCATTTTTCCCCTTCTCTACATTTTTCTATGGTCATCTTCCCATCAAATTCTTTTCCAGCGTTTACGAATATGTTGTCACCTCTAATTGGATGTGGTGTGGTAGGTCTTTTTGTGAACTTGTGGCTTTTGTTACATTTGCAAAAATGTTGAATTACCCTCATGTCTTCGCTAGATCCTGATTGGATTTTCAAAATTATGAAGTGGTGGAGAAAAAAATATTTCTTTGGGCCCACAAAGGGACACCTGGATGTTTTCAAAATTCAAAACAGGGAGGTGGTACATCAGAGCACTTTTGGAAATTTGGTTTTATTTCCAAAAGGGATTAAAGTTATAAAATGATCCACGACCCCGCTGGGGTCTTGAGCCCGCATTGAAAAGTCAAAGCGGGAAGGCGGGTCAGCAGAGAACTTTGAGTTTTTGAGATTTTATTTGAAAAGAGTTAAAATTGTAAAAGTGAGTCGCAACTCCTTCACCACTCAAGTAAAGCCACAAGTTAGGCCTATATTAGAAGCGGATGGGCGGGCTGAAATGTTCTGAAGTGCCATTTCTCAAAAAAGCACAAAATATAAAAGTTTTCCCCATACCCACTTCAACTAAATATCTCCCACGTGGATGGCTCAAATTCAAATTTTGTGAAAGCATGATGAAAAAATGTGATATGATGCATTTGGTTTTACCACCAGGCATGGAAATGGCAGAGGTGTTAGAGAATTTCAGATGTCATTTTCTTGAATCAGTTTCATCATTTTTGTGACCAAATGTAACTGTTTTTGGAAGCTATTTAGCAGGTTCTCTACACCATTGTTCTAGGGTTGGATCCTGGCACTTTGTAGATGTAATAGACTCAAAAGTAATCAATACAGAATTTTTTCCCTTCCTTCCTATGCTATTCCTTCTTTCCTTATTAGAATTTTTGAATCATCCATCTTTGCATGATAAGAAACTTTGTGTTCTTGTTAATATGATTTCGGTAAATTTGTGTCTGTGAAATTATATCTGTTATAAACGTGAATGATTCCACTCTGCATCTCCTTTTCTCAATACGCATAAGGCTATACTTTGCTATCTATATTACCTGAAAGTATTGTTATGTTCTTAATCTCTTATCTCTTTAGTTCTTCTCTTATTTCGTATTGATAATATTTTGGGCATAAAACGCTTCAAAATATCAGGAATCCACACTATAAAAGTTGTACATTTGTATATTATCTTTGTTTCTTTCTTTCAATAAGGGAACCTCTCCCATAAAGAGGAGGGACTTGTTGTCCCCTGACTATGGTTTGTTAAAGTATAATTTTAGAACCCAATAGTTTTTGGTGACTCTACTGGGGAATTCGTTTCAAATGAATCCCTTTCTAAAATAAATACTTCAAGATCATTTTTGGTCTGGCGACTCTACGGTATACACGTGGGAAGAAAGCTCTCGGGGTAGAAGATTCCCATTTTCAAATTTTAGAACAACAAAACTTCTTTCTTCTTCCAAAAAGAAGGAACAGAGGAACTCATTCTACAAGCACACCTCATGTTAAAGAAAGGAATTACAAGAATAGTATTCCTCAAGATCAACTCATTCCTAATCTTTGTGCGTTGATACTTGTTAGTGTTTCAGTTCCCCTTCAATCAATTTTTCCAAAGACGGCAGCCCCTTTGCCTTAGCGTCAACAAGTTGGGTCTCTTTCTCTTCCTCATCCATTGAATGAGTTACCTATGGGAACAGGAAAAAATTTCCCTAATTATGAGGTGATGGGAAGGTTCATCCAGATGAACACATTGCACCCTTCATTATAGTAGGTGGGATTCTTGGGGTTGAACATGAAGATGTCTCTGTCAGGATTTTTGTGGAGACATTGTAGGAAAATGTTGTTGATTGGTTTTATCATCTTCTTGTTGGGTCAATCACTAATTGGAACACCATGACAACTCGGTTTGAGCAACGTTTCAAACCTACTGAAGATGTGCATGCTCTATTATCTCAAATATTTCATATCAATGGGGAACCATTCGAGCCCATGAGAGAATTTGTGGTCAAATTCAACAAGCTCATTCATAAAATTCCACAAAACACTCATCCTTTAGATCAAATCCAAAAATACCTCTTCCTCAATGCTCAGTTACTTGAAGTAAGCTATGCACTAAGGAGAGCTAACCGTGTAACTCTGGATGTTGATCAGCGTTTGGCTATCAGTGTTGAGGATGATTTAATCATGTCTAGTAAACTGAAAAGAGAATCCTCCAAATCTAAACCATCTTCTTCTTCCTCTTCCCCTGCAGCCAATTCTGATCAGTTGGTATAGAATCTTGCAAATGATCTCATTGTTATCAAGAAACAATTGGCTTAGCATACTCCTTACCAAGATATTCCAAGGAATAATTTTCAGCCCAGGAACCATTTGCCTTCTTCTCATACTAGATTGGCTATTGAATGCCCATCCATCAAGGTTCCAATCAATGCAACTTGTGAATTTTAGGAACTTGATGATGAGGAGTTTAATGAACTCTATGAAGAACCAAAAGAAGAGGTTGATGAATAACTAGAGGAGCTTGGTGGATCTCAAGTTCATTTCCTCACCACTAAAGTTACGGATGATGAAGATGGACATGATGAAAGAGTAAAAAATATGAATAGTGAGTCATATGATGTCATGACTCGAGAGCAAGCGAACAGAAAAGAAAAAATGGTGCATCATGCTAAGAAATCCAAAGAGTATCCTACAACTATTCCAGTAGTTGCAAGAAGAGGAGATCCTATTCCCACTGACTCCACACAAAAGGTGAGTAATGCTAATCCTCCTCCTTCTACTTCTGTTTCAAAAAATTCTTGTCCTTTAAATCCTAAAACTGATAAATCAAAAGTATCTCAAGTTCCTAGCAATGATTCCTCATCCACCTCTGGGTCTTTTGATATCATTGATCAACTCAAAAGACCAAAATCCAAATCTCAAAGGCAGAATTTTACCAGACTCATCCAAATGTTTTAGCTAAAATGGTAAACTTTTTCAATTACAAATCCAAAGCTTCATACAACATTTCTAAAGGTATTTTTCCGCCTCCCTCTTCCTCACCTCAACCAAGCCTTGTGGTTGCAGTCACTTCCCTAATGAGAAAATTAAACTATTCTATTGGACTTTTCTCATACTTGGCCATAAACTCAGTAACTGTGTCATAGGCTTAGGAGCATCAGGCAATGTAATGCATGTAAAAGTAGCTCATGCTTTGGGCCTGACTCTAACATGTACCTTTGGTTCCTGCTATTCCATAGAGAGTAGAGAAGTGCCTTTGGTTGGGAGGATTAAAGATGCACAAGTAGCCTTCGTTACTTTTCTATAGAAAAGGGTTAAATCCACCATTTTGGTTATTGATATTCCTCCCTCATATGGGATGTTGTTGAGTATAAATTTCTATAAGGATGTAGGAGGTTAAATTCAGATGGATTGGTCACATGCTTTGATCCTGCTCAATGGAAAAATGAAGAAGTTGCTACTAGAGACATGCTGAGTATATTGTGCAAAATACTGATGATCCAAAAGCACAAATACTCTATGAAGATATAGGGCATGGTAACTATATGATTATGTCACAGGATGAGGCAAAAATTCCTAAGGGAGTGATTCATGATCCTAATGGCATTTGGACTCTGGAGTTTGATGGAAGTTGTTCTTCAACTGATTTTGGACCTGGAGTGGTGTTGATCTCTCCAGAAGGGAAGATTCATCCATTCTCTTTCAACCTTTATTTTGAAAATAAAAATAATATAGATAAATATGAGGCACTCATACTTCGATTGAACATGGCAAAAGAAATGGGAGTGAAGAATATTTGTGCTCATGGAGATGTAAAGTTGATTGTGAAACAGGTAAGGGATTTTTACCAAGTCAAGAATAGGAGATTAAAACATTATAGAAATCTTTTCTGGGATTCCATTGAGTTCCTTGATTCTTTCTCCATTGAAGTTGTGCTAAGAGAGAATAACACTAGAGCTGATTCTCTAGTTGTCTCGGGATCTTTGCTAATTCCTCACCCAGATTTCTCTCAGGAGAAATTTACCATTGAAATGATTCATCGGCCTACTATAGCAGATAATGCAAGCAATTCATAGGTTTTCAATGATGATCAACACTTTCTCTCATTTTTGGAGCTTAAGGGTAATTTTGATCAATTGTATTTTAAAGGAAGTGAAGCTCTACCTAGAGAGTATATGCCCTCTAATGAAGATGACATCAAGGAAGATATGGATCAAGATGGTTGTATAAAGTTGAAAGGTAAAAAGATCTCCCAAAATGGGCCCTGGTAAGCCTAGAAGATTTCTTTGGTACTGGTCCTTATCTTATAGGTACATTCAGTCTCAAGCTCTCTCAAGGAGCTCGGAAATCTACTGAATGTGAAAAGGTTAATATTGGGAGTCTTGATGAACCCAAGATGGTGAACATTACAAAATGATGCACTCAAAAAGAGAAGAAGAAAGCAGTAAATCTATTAAAATTGTATGTTGATGTTATTGCTTATTCATATGATGATCTCAAGTCTTTCCAACCAAAGGAAATGTCAACACTTTATCCGTCTGAAACCTGGGATCAAACCTTTCAAGAATAAACAAAGGTAATACAATCCAAAGGTTACTGGCACTATTTTTCAAGAGAACCAAAAGTTACTGGAAGGAAAATATTATTTTCCCTATACACCATTCAACATAGATTGCCAACATTGTTCTTGTCAGAAAAAAAATGGTGAGATCCACATCTATGTAGATTTCAAGAATTTGAATCAGGCCTCTCTGAAAGATAGCTATCCTCTCCCCATGATTGCTCAAGTTTTGCAAGTTGTCACAGGAATCTGAGATTTTGTCTATGTTAGAATGGGTTCTATGGGTACAATCAAGTGGAATTCAGTACCCCAGATCAACACAAAACTACTTTTACTACTCCTTGGGGCACCTTTTCCTACAAGAGAATGCCTTTTGGTCTTATCGAATGCTGGTGCCAAACTTTCAAAGGGAATCCTGGAATTAGCTTTTGGCAGTCGAAATGGAAAGTGTATTGTTGTGTACCTTGATGATTTGACTATGTTCTCCAAAACAAAGGAAAATCACTTTCAGCATCTTGAAGCAGTCCCCTAGAAATGCAAAGAACATGGAGTTTCTATCAATCCTAAGAAGTATGTCTTTTGTGTTACTAAAGGAAATTTTTTGGGTCATATTGTCTCTAAAGAAGGAATCAAGATAGATCCAGAAAGATTTCAAGCAATCCAGTAGATTCCTCTTCCCACAATCAAAAAGGGTGTTCACTCTTTCTTTGTTAAGATAAACTTCCTAAGGAGATTCATTCCTGATTTTGAAGAACTAACTATGAGCATTGCTCACATGATGAAAGGAAAGAAAAAATTTGGTTGGAATTCTGAAGGTAAAGAAACATTTGAAGATATCAAGAAAGCCATTGCTAAGACTCCCATCTTAGCATGTCCTGATTTTAGTAAGGATTTTATCATCTATTGCTATGCTACAGAGAGTACCTTGGTTGTTGTGCTAACTCAAAGGAATTCTAAGGATCATGAAATTCCAATTGCATTCACGAGCTATGTTCTGAAATCTCATGAATTGAAATATAATATGATGGAGAAACATTCTTTTACAGTGGTCAAAGCTGTCAAACATTTTCATTTTTATATTCTTAATTCTCACTCTGTTGTGCTTGTACCTGACACAACCATCAGGTCTATTATTACAGAATAGGATTTTGGAACTAAGAGAGACAATTGGGTAGAAAAATTCCAAGAATATGACCTTGATATCAAGCCAACTAAGCTAGTCCAGGGTAAAGGCTTATGTGAGCTTATTGTTGAAGGAGATGATGCAGAATTGTCCAAAGAAGCAGTTAATGTTCCTGTTGTCCTCTTCCTCAGTTCAACAAATGAATGATATACTGATATTGCAAATTTTCTTACTTATGGAGAGTGTCCATCCCACTTGAGTGCCAAGGAAAAGAGAGTTGTTAAGTTAAGGTATGCATAGTATGTATTATGGGAGAATGCTTTGTTCAAGCGAGGCATAGATGGAAGATTCTTGAAGTGTGTGGACAAAGAGCAACAGAAGAAGTTTTTCTCATGTTTTCTTGATCATGCTCATGGAGGGAATTTCTCTTTTGTTTTCACTTCCCATAAGATCCTTCGTGCATGGTACTATTGGACTACATTGTTCAGAGATGCATCAAAATGGGTAGGTAAGTATGAAACCTGTTAGAATTTTGTTGGGATACCTAAGTTGGATACTTTACCACTAAAACCAGTAGTGATTGATGAGCCTTTTCAAAAGTGGGGATTGGATTTCATTGGAACTCTTAATCCACCTTCCAGTGTTGGGCATACTCACATGCTAACTGCTAAAAATTACTTCACAAAGTGGGTAGAGGCTATTCCAGTCAAAATCATTACTTCTGAGGTGGTGTGTAATTTCATCAAAGAGAGCATCTTGATAAGGTTTGGGGTACCAAACAAGATTGTGACTGATAATGCTTCGAATTTTTCTTCTTCTAAGATGATGGATTAATGCTATGGTTATGGAATCTCCCTTGCTCATTATTTAGATTACTACCCCTAAGGGAATGGACAAGTAGAATCAACAAATAATAATCTGGTAACCATCATTCAAAAGCTTGTCAATGAATCTCAGAGGAATTGGCAAAAGAAACTTTATGATGCTCTCTGGGAAGATAGAATTACACCCAAAATAGCAATTCGGATGTCCATTCTAGGTGGTGTATGGTGTTGAATCTCAGCTACCAGTAACAGTGGAATTTCCAGCCTTGCACTTAATGAAGGCTATTAAAGATACAAGTTTCACCAATTCCTTGGACAAGAGGATCACGTATCTCCAGAATCTGGATGAAGACAGGTTACAAGTTTTTGATTGAATCTCAGCTCATCAACTGAAGGTGAAAGTTTTGTTTGACATGAAAGCTAGACCCAGATATTTTCAAGTGGGAGACATTGTTCTGTTGTTGGAAAAAATACATGAACCTCAAGGAAGCCATGGTAAGTTTGATTCTATTTGGCTTGGTCCTTTCAAAGTCAGGAACTTTTCTAGAGAAAATTATTTCTATTTGGATTATATGGATGGATCTCCTATCCCACTTCCTTATAGTGGGTGGTATTTGAAGTTTTTCAAGTCCTAGGTGATTAGGTAGTCCTTTTGTATATTATGTACAGTGTTTTGTTTTTGGCTTTCCCTGTTTTGGTTTGTTTCCCTTCCATGTGTGTTGTCTTCTATTTTAGTTTTGCCTTTGACTTTATTTACCCAATGGATAAGGTGCTGGTCTACCTTCCCAGATTTTTTCTTGGATTCTTTTCTTGCCTCGTTCCTTTGTCCAAATCAAGTCATCCCCAAAAAGAGCCAGCTATTGTCATCCTAAAATTCCCCTCTTGTGAAAGATGAATTTACAAGTCCCAAGTGTTGGTACTCAGTTTTAAATCCCACTAGTTCCATTTAAAATTCCTCAGTCTAAGCATTTTGAAACATTTTTCTATCTCCTTTCATGGATGTGTGGAATTTATCAATGTTTTTCTATGGCTGTGGACTGCGTCAAGCCTTGTATTCCTTGCATTTATCTTTCTGGAGAAAAAATCTTTGATTCGGGCGCGAATGGTGTTGTTTTCCCCCTTCTCTGCATTTTTCTATGGTCGTCTTCCCGTCAATTTTTTTTCCAACGTCTATGGATACGTGTTCACCTCTAATTGGATGTGGTGTGGTGGGTATTTTTGTGAACTTGTGACTTTTGTTACATTTACAAAAATGTTGAATTACCCTCGTGTCTCCGTTGGATCCTGATTGGCTTTTCGAAATTATGAAGTGGCGGGGAAAATTTTCTTACTTTGGCCACGCAAAGGGAAATGTGGCTATTTTCAAAAGTCAAAGCAGGGAGGCAGGTCATTGGAGCAATTTTGGAAATTTGGTTTTATTTCCAAAAGGGATTAAATTTATAAAATGATTCATGACTCTGCTGGGTCTTGAGCCCGCATTGAAAAGTCAAAGTGGGAAGGCGGGTCAATGGAGAACTTTGAGTTTTTGAGATTTTCTTTGAAAAGAGTTAAAATTATAAAAGTGAGCCATGGATCCTTCACCACTCAAGTAAAGCCATGTGTCAAGCCTATATCAGAAGCATATGGGTAGGTTGAAATGTTCTGAAGTACCATTTCTAAAAAAGGAAAAAAAAATATAAAAATTTTCCGTAGACCCACTTCAGCTAAATCTCTCCCACGTGGATGGCTCAAATTAAAAGTTTGTGAAATTAGGATGAATGAATGTGATATGATACATCTGGTTTTTTTTGCCAGGCATGGAAATGGCTGAGGCATTAGAGAAGTTCAGACGTCGATTTCTTGAATCAGTTTCATCATTTTTTGTAACCAAATGTAACCGTTTTTGGAAGCTATTTCGTGGGTTCTCTACACCATTGTTCTAGGGTTGGATTCTAGCACTCTATAGATGTAATAGATTCAAAAATAATCAATACATAATTTTTTCCCTTCCTTCCTCTGTTATTCCTTCTTTCCTTGTTTGAATTTTTGAATCATCCATCTTTGCATGATAATAAACTTTGTGCTCTTGTTAATATGATTTCGGCGACTTTGTGTCTGTGAAATTATATATGTTATAAATGTGAATGATTCCACTCTACATCTCATTTGCTCAATACGCACAAGGTTATACTATGCTATCTATATTACCTGAAAGTATTGTTATGTTCTTCTTCTCTCATCTCTTTAGTTCTTATATTCTTTTGTATTGATAATCTTTTGGGCATAAAACACTTCAAAATATAGGGAATCCACACTACGAAAGTTGTACATTTGTATATAAGCTTTGTTGGATTCTTTCAATAAGGTAACCTCTCCCATAAAGAGGAGGGACTTGTTGTCACCTGACTGTGGTTTGTTAAAGTAAAATTTTAAAACCCAACAGTTTTTGGCGACTCTACTAGGAATTCATTTCAAATGGATCCCTTTATGAAAGAACAACTTCAAGATTATTTTTGGTCTGGTGACTCTATGGTATACATGTGGGAAGAAATCTCTCCACATAGAAGATTCCCATTTTCAACTTGTTGAACAACAAAACTTCTCTCTTCTTCCAGCAAGAAGGAACAAAGGAAATCGTTCTACAAGCACACCTCTTGTTAACGACAGGAATTCCAAGAATAGAATTCCTCAATAACAACTCAGTTCCTAATCTCCATGCTTTGATACTTGTTGGTGTTTCAGTTCCTCTTAAGTCAATTTTTCCAAAGATGGCAGCCCCTTTGCCTTGGGGACAATAGGTTGGGTCTCTTTCTCTTCCTCAGCCATTGCATGAGTTACCTACGGGTAACAGGAAAAGTTTTCCCAAATTCTGGGGTGATGGGAAGGTTAATCCAGATGAACACATTGTAGCCTTCATTGTTGCATGTGGGATTCTTGGGGTTGAATATGAAGATGTCTCTGTCAGCATTTTTGTGGAGACATTGCAGGACAATGTTGCTTATTGGTTTTATCATCTTCCTGTTGGTCGATCACTAATTTAAACACCATGACAACTTGGTTTGAGAAAATTTTCAAACCTATTGAATATGTGCATGCTCTATTAGCTCAAATCTCTCATATCAAGAGGGAACCATTCGAGCCCATGAGAGAATTTGTGGTCAAATTCAACAAGCTCATTCATAAAATTCCACAAAACACTTGTCATGTAGATCAAATCCAAAAATGCTTCTTCCTCAATGATCAGTTACTTGAAGTAAGCTATCCACTAAGGAGAGCTAACCTTGCAACTCTGGATGTTGATCAGCGTTTGGCTATCAGTGTTGAGGATGATTTAATCATGTCTAGTAAAATGAAAAGAGAATCCTCCAAATCTAAACCATCTTCTTATTCCTCTTCCTCTAGAGCCAATTCTGATCAGTTAGTACAGAATCTTGCAAATGATCTCATTGCTATCAAGAAAAAATTGTCTCAGCATACTCCTTACCAATATATTCCAAGGAAGAATTTTTATCCTAGGAACCGTTTACCTTCTTCTCATACTATATTGGCTATTGAAAGCCCACCCATCAAGATTCCAGTCAATGTAACTTGTGAAGTTCAGGAACCTAATGATGAGGAGTTTAATGAACTCTATGAAGAACCAGAAGAAGAGGTTAATGAATAACTAGAGGAGCTTGGTGGATCTCAAGTTCATTTCCTCACCACTGAAGGTATGGATGATGAATATGGATATGATGAAAGAGTGGCAGATATAAATAGTGAGACATATGTTTTCATGACTCGAGAGTAAGCGAACAGAAAATAAAAAGTGGTGCAGCCTGCTAAGAAATCCAAAGAGTGTTGTATAACTATTCCAATAGTTACAAGAAGAGGAGCTCATATTCCCATTGACTCCACACAAAAGGTGAGTAATTTTAATCCTCATTCTTCTACTTTTGTTTCCAAAACTTCTTTTCCTTCAAATCCTAAAACTGATAAATAAAATGTATCTCAAGTTCCTAGAAATGATTCCTCATCCACCTCTGGGTCTTTTAATATCATTGATCAACTCAAAAGACCAAAATCCAAATCTCAGAGGAAAAATTTTACCAAACTCATCCAAAATTTTTGCTAAAATGGTAAAATTTCTCAATTCCAAATCCAAAGCCTCATCCAATACATCTAAAGGTATTTTTCCCACTCCCTCTTCCTCACCTCAAACAAGCCTTATGGTTGAAGTCACTTCCCCTAATGAGAAAACCATTCTATGTGACTCTTCTCATAGTTGTCCATAAACTCAGTAACTGTGTCATAGACTTGGGAGCATCAAACAATGTAATGCCTACAAAAGTAGCTCATGCTTTGGGCCTGACTCTAACACGTACCTTTGGTTCTTGATATTCCATGGAGAGTAGAGAAGTGCCTTTGGTTGGGAGGATTAAAGATGCACAAGTAGTCTTCGTTGCTTGTCTAGAGAAAAGGGTTAAAGCCACTATTTTGGTTACTGATATTCCTCCCTCATATGGGATGTTGCTGAGTAGAAATTTTTGTAAGGATGTAGGAGGTGAAATTCAGATGGATTGGTCACATGCTTTGATCCCGGTCAATAGAAAAATGAAGAAGTTACTACCAAAGAGAGATTGAGTATATTCTACAAAAGACCTGATGATCCAAAAACACAAATACTCTATGAAGATATAGGGCATGGTAACTATATGATTATGTCACAGGATGAGGCAAAACTTCCTAAGGGAGTAATTCATGATCCCAATGGAATTTGGACTCTGGAGTTTGATGGAAGTTGTTCTTTAGCTGGTTTTGGAGCTAGAGTGGTGTTGATCTCTCCAGAAGGGAAGATTCATCCATTCTCTTTCAAGATTTATTTTAAAAAATCATAAATAATACAGCTGAATATGAGGCACTCATACTTGGATCGAAAATGGCAAAAGAAATGGGAGTGAAGAATCTTTGTGCTCATGGAGATGCAAAGCAAATTTTGAAATAGGTAAGGGGTCTTTACCAAGTCAAGAATAGGAGATTGAAACATTATAGAAATCTTTTCTGGGATTCCATTGAGTTCATTGATGCTTTCTCCATTGAAGTTGTGCCAAGAGAGAATAATACTAGATTTGATTCTCTAGTTGTCTCAGGATCTTTGTTGATTCGTCACCCAGATTTATCTTAGGAGAAATTTACCATTGAAATGATTCATGGGCCTTGTGTACCAGATAATGCAAGCAATTGGTAGGTTTTCAATGATGATCAACACTTGCTCTCATTCTTGGAGCTTAAGGACAACTTTAACCAATTATATTTTGAAGTAAGTGAGAATTTTCCTAGAGAGTGTGTATCCTCTAATGAAGGATATATCAAGGAAGATATGGATCAAGATGGCTACATAAAATTGAAAGGTAACAAGATCCCTAAAGGGCTGGTGATTTTGGAAGATATGTTTGATAAGAATGATAGGTACATTAAGTCTAAAGCTTCCCAAAGAGCTCGAAAATCTGCTGAATGTGAAAAGGTTAATATTGGGAGTCTTGATGAACCCAAGATGGTGAACATTGGAAAATGATACACTCAAGAAGAGAAGAAGAAATCAGTAAATCTATTAAAAAGTTATGTTGATGTTCTTTCTTATTCATATGATGATCTCAAGGCTTTCCGGCCAAAGGAAATGCAACACTTTATCCCTCTAAAACCTGGGATCAAACCTTTCAAGAAGAAACAAAGGCAATACAATACCAAGGTTGTTGGCACTATTTTTCAAGAGATCTAGAAGTTACTAAAGGCAAATATTATTTTCCCTATACATCATTCAACATGGATTTCCAACATTGTGCCTGTCAGAAAAAATAATGGTGA
The DNA here is from genome assembly GCA_019776745.2 of Taxus chinensis. Lineage (NCBI taxonomy): Eukaryota > Viridiplantae > Streptophyta > Pinopsida > Cupressales > Taxaceae > Taxus > Taxus chinensis. Next base: position 662,017,001 of record CM034151.1, on the reverse strand, counting down.
GATCCACATCTGTGTAGATTTCAGTAATTTGAATCAGGCATTTCTGAAAGAGAACTATCCTCTCCCCATGATGGATCAAGTTTTGCAAGTTGTCATAGGCTCTGAGATGTTTTCTATGCTAAATGGGTTATTTGGGTACAATCAAGTGGAAGTCAGTACCCAAATCAACACAAAACTACTTTTACTACTCCTTGGGACACCTTTTCCTTCAAAAGAATGCATTTTGGTCTAATCAATGATGGTGCCACATTTCAGAGGGCAATGGACTTGGATTTCGGTAGTCTAAAGGGAAAGTGTATTGTTGTGTACCTTGATCATTTGACTGTGTTCTCCAAAATAAGGGCATATCACTTTCAACATCTTGAAGCAGTCCTCCAGAAATGTAGAGAACATGGAGTTTCTCTCAATCCTAAGAATTTTGTCAATCCTCAAGAGATATTTTCCTTCTCCTCCTTAAGGCCTTCAATTCATAACATTATCCAAGTTTTTCCTTGATCATCTAATTGTTTCGCTTACACAATGGCTTCTCTTGCATCTCTCATCACATGGACAACAGACGAGTTCAAACTTTCTATTTTCCATCTTCAGGACCGACCATCCTATGTGTTACCCCACATCAATCTTGTTGAATCAAGTGTGTCCAATGTTTGGTATTCTCAAATCTTTGATTACCTATCCAAGTCCATCATCCCTTGGAATCTATCTAATAATTGAAGGAGGTATTTTCTGTAGCATACTGACTGCCATGCATCCTTGGCAGCATTCTTCATAAAAATTTATTTGATTGTATTTTCTACGATGCCTTAAATCCCATGAGTCTTCTCGCGCTATCCAAGAAGTCCATGTCGACATTTGTGGTGGAAAATTTAGTGGCTTAGCTTTCACTAACCGCATTCTTTGTCCTAGTTATTACGTGACCTTATCTCAATCATGATTGTTGTATGTTAATAAGTGTGTCAAATGTTAGCAACATTCCAATCTCATTTTTATTCCTAGCCAAGCCTTACAGTTGGCTCAGGATCTTTGACCCTTCTTGCAATGGGGCGTTGATATCATCAGCACAATCAATCCTCGATATTCATAGCATAATCATTCTATCATCACTGTTACCAAGTATTTCACCAAGTGGGTGGAAATAATCCCACTCATCTCAACCAAATCTAGTCCAGTTATAAACTTCATCTATCAGCATATCATTTTTCCACTTTGGTGTTCCTCACAAAATCATCACAGAAAATAGAAAGTCCTTCAACAACAAATATATCAAGAATCTTTATGACTCATTCAATATCAAACTTATTTTCTCTTCTCCTTATTATCCTCAAGAAAATGGCCAAGCCAAAGTGACTAATAAAACTCTTCGTAATATTCTTGTCAAGATTATTGATCAGTCATGTCATAATTGACATCTTCATATCCCTTTTGCTCTTGGGTTTATTAGACTTGTCAGAATTTGTACCTCCATCGGTGTTACTCCGTTCTCCATCATCTATGGCTCTGAATCTGTTCTCCCCCTTGAAGTTAAAGATACCATCCTTACGTGTATCTCTTCACGGCTTCATTTCTAACGAAGATTATCACCAGGAGCGTCTAACACAACTCAAATCATTAGATGAACTTCACCTTCTTTCTCTTGAGCATCATCATGTCTATCAAGAGTGCATCAAGCGTGCTTATAATAAGCACCTCAAAAAAATGTGATTTTAATTTTGGTGACCTCTTCTTTACCGTAAATAATAATGTTACTACTCTAAAAAGGAGTCAACATGGAAATTTTTCCCCCAACAGGATTGTACCTTTGTTGGCTAGATTTTCTACACAACTGAAAACCTAGGTAGTCATGAGATAAATCTCCCTCATTTACTGGTGAGGCTCTCGTGTAATATTTTGTCAGTTTATATGTCCCTAATATCTATCTATTGGTATTAGTTTAACCATGTATCTCATGAACCATAGCTATACGGTTCTAAAGCAAGTAAGCAGCTGTAAAAGAAAGGAAAAATCTACAGAAGAGGAAAATAATAGGAAATGGAAGAAAGTAGAGAGGATGTGCAACCCAAGCAATAGTTCACATAGTTTATTGCATGCACATAGCTTAGAAAAAATAGATCATCAAGCACATAATTCAAAGCAAAGGAAACTTTCATATCTAGATCTATAATAACACAAAGTTTATAAATAGATCTAGAAAGAAAGTAAGAAGCAAAATGCACCGTTGACACAAAGTTCTCTTGAAATCTCTTCTCTATTCCTCTACTTGCAGAAATCAGGGGTTTCAACTCAAAGTCTGGAACACAAGAATGTTAATTACAAATTCCGATCCCTTAACCGTGTAGGTTTTACCTCTACTTATAGCACATAGAGGGGAAATTACAAATAGGAGACTATAACTGAACTAGATCATAAACAAGAAGTAAATAGAACATCTGGAAATCATCTTCCTTTAATTCCTCTCTTAGTGACATGCATCAGGAGTTCAAGTCAATATTGTGCACGTCTGTCACTTAACTCAAAGAATCATTCCAAATAACTTAAAGTAATGGTTTTCCAACCAATAACTTTTAAGTTTACAATTACATCTAGGGACATAAGAAATAAGAGAAGAAATAAAAGAAGGAAGATCTGCCAGCTGTAAGCCCTACACATTCTTTTTTTTTATATTGAATATACTTTTTTAACATATACTTCAGCAATTTCCCATACGCTTTAGCCACAACTTCTTTCTCTGTATTGAATTGTAGCAATCCTTCGCTCAAAACTTTGATGCTCGCTTCCACCTCCTTCAAACTAGGCCCGAACTTCTTAATGTCTGATTGCAATGTTACCAGCTTACTGATTGAATTCATCGTGAAAGGCCTAAATGCTTCATCAATCCTCTCTTGAATCATCAGAAGAGAGCCTTCCAGGGAATCAGGAACTTTGTTAGGAATGGTCCTTTTGTATGAATAAACATTCCCAACCACTTCCTCATTGGTGAAAGCAATTACATTGCTTGACAGTGACGATGCCATACCCTCAAGCACCCACATTATTTTCACTATAATTCTGAAGATCTCCAAGTGGAAAGAGACTTTGAATTCAAGTTGCTTCCCCTTTTCAACCGATCCATCAGGCACAATTCATTCTACAATCAAAACCTCCTTCGGCAGCTTATTTATCTCGACCAAAGTGCCCAAGTTAATTTCAGCCATTGTATTCATATCTACCGTGCTTGTCACTAGTTGCTTCAGCTGAACTAATGCATCTTTCCTAACCTTTAGATAAACTGGAACCTCCTTAAGCTATACAGAAGCTTGGCGAATGATTAGACCCTTCCATTTATCGATAGCTCTAACTTGGTTCCTTGCATTTTCCACTTCTTGCATCAGATGATCACTCACCTACTCATGTGCTGAAATTGACTGAGAGAAAGGTTTGGAAACCTTAGCAATGATCTCACACACCTGAGAAACCTTCTTTTGAAGTTCATATTTTTCTGCCTTCTCTTTGTCAAGCTTAAGAAGTAAAGCATTTATCAGTGTTTGTGTGTCTTGCTTTAATCCTTTAGTGGTAGTTTGATCTATTGGCACCTTGGTTACTGATATATCTTCTGTCGTAAGCTTGCCTTTCTAAATCCCTCTACTAGAACTAATTCCTCATCGAAATTTTTCCCCAATTCTTCAATAATCAACCTAGAAGTCACCTTAGCAACTTTAGATATTCTATCTTTTCTACCCAAACTCAAGAGTAGCTGCAAGTCATGTTCCTCTAGGATGATCTCCTCTCTACCTTTTGGTACTGACTACAAGGCCAACCAATTTGAGGAATTACTTTTTGAAGAATGAGAAGTAATTGAATGTGTCGCCATCTCATGCTCTAGTTCCTCTCCATCCGATTTTACTATAGTGTTGTGACTGTCGTCTTCTAAATTGTCCAAAGACAATGCCCTTTCAAACTCTACCATCTGTAACTTTAGATTTTCTTCATGAAGAGGTAAAGATTGGAGTGGCTGAGGAGAAAACACAAACGTTGTTGGATTCAACAGAGAAATGAAAAATATCTCCCTAAGATTTAAAGGCAGGTGAAGTTTTGTGAGTTGACACTGGAGAAGTTGGAACTAGCACCATAGCCATAGAAGTGACCTTTTCCTATGTCTGAGACTTTTTGTGCACTTTAAGATTTTCAGGCCTTCTACTACTTTCACCTTCGTGCTTTCTCTTGACAAAGTCTCTTGTGCTAATGTTTCCTGTGATCTGATTCATCAAGGCAATACCCCTTTATCAGCAACCAATTCAAGGTGTTGACCAGAACCATGGCAGATCTTTCTTCGATTGTGTGGCAGCCACCAATGTTTTCCTGAAGAGCAACTTTATCCCCTCCCATCTAATAATAAGCGTGAAGTAACACAGACCCATCATCTGTGAGATCTACAGGTATCCAAGCTAATCCATAATCATGTTAGAGTAGGTATTTACCTTAGCTCATGTTCACCTAGCTACTTTATTTACCTTTATTATATTTATCCTCACCCACTTATGTGTGTGGATATTTCTTTTATCTTATTTAGATATTAGGAGATATTATCTAGTTGTTAGGTATAGTTCTTTCCTTGATCTATGGTATTGACTAGATCCTTGATATCTAGTTCTCTCCTAAATCTATGGTCTTGACTAGTTCTTTGATGACTAGTTATTACCTTGACTTATGGCTTTATCTACGACCTTGACTAGTTCTTAGATTATTATTGCTTGCCTATTTAAGCAAGGCCCATTCTCAATGTATTGCATTGAGTTCCATAATAATATATGATATTGCTGCTCATTTATTTGCAAAGGTTTATGTAAATTTATTCTGGCGAATTATTTTCATCTTATTGGTCATGGTGTTTGATTAGCATTTGTGTTTTTGGCTTGGTATGATCTGGTTATCGTTCCTTTCATGGTATCAAAGCAGAAGATTGTTGTTGACACCCATCTGTAAGTTTTATTTTGCAAATAAAATCTTTGTATATTCATATATTTGGGATTTGGTCGTATTTTTTTGCTATGTGCATTTTTATGCAAAACAGAGGCTTCCATTGGATCTAGAAAACGTGAAAACCCTAAGATCAACTGTAAACTCGGCCATTTCTAGATGCAGTCATTATTTGTGGTTTTTTATCGCAATGATATACACGGGATTGCCTTGGGATTTGTGCCACATGTTTAAGAAACTGAGGAAACAATTTATTGGGTTTTTTAGATATCGCGAGATTTACACAGGGTATTTGCTGGTACGGCAAATCATTTTCAGGGTACGTGCAGAAGAATTCCACGGCTTTCCATTTTTGGTAGGGGTCCACGGATGTTGTGTATGTTTTTTACTATTTCGAGAAAACCCAGTAAAATCCTTAGCCCTTGGTCATATGGTATGGTAATATGAGGGTTTAAAGTTTGTGATTCCTAATAGTAGGTGTTTAACTTCAACCCCCTTTAATTTTATTTGTGTGGTGAAGGCAACAACAATTTATTTTCTTTTAGTGGCAATTAAAATAAATAATAGAGCAAAATATTAAAAAGCTTGTAACTTTTGATCGGTAACTCAATTTTGAGTGTCATTTTTTGCAAAAGTGCTTTTTTTGTGCTTTTTCCATTGTAAATATTTATTTTAAGACTTTCATTATAATTATAAAGTGCCAAATATGGAGGAGTGTTGTAATCAATTGTGGACGTAATTTCAGTTGAGCCCAATGTCCTAAAATTCTGGGAGTTGCATTTTGTATCTATCATGGATTCTAAGAATGATATGCTTTTCTATTAAGTGTGTGGACTTCAAGAAGATATTGTAAAATTTGTGGAAGAAAATAGATCGCTCAAGAAGCGAAATTCTCTTCTACAATCACTCATTCATGATAAGGATACAATAATACACTTCCTGCAGAACAAACTTGCCAACCTACAGCATCACCATCATATTGTAGACAGCCATATCCATGCTCCTAGTCCACTTGCAGCTATTGCTCCTGAACCCACCAACATTGATCTGTCAGTCTTTGAGTCTGTTCCTACTCTTGATGCTCATACACCTATGAAGCTTGTTACTGAATGCTCTTCCACATCTATGCCTATTACAGTACCACATGTTGTGTATCCTACTTCTACTCAGTTGCATAGCTTTTTCATACCACTGCATTCAGTTCTTGCATGCTCCATTTTATGGGTCCCACTAGCGGAGTCATTGGTAGACATTCACAGGGTATTGTTTCCCCTCTTCCACATGTTAAGTGGAATTCTCACCATGATATTGGTTTTTGTGCAGATACTTCATTGGGATCACACATTGATAGCGCTCCTTTTTTATTCGCTCGAATCTTTCTGAGGATCATGAGCAACACATGAGTTCTGCACCTTCACTCAGGCTTGAGAAACTTGAGATTTCAGTTCTCAGACATGATCAACCTGACACACATTCTAATGTTATTTTACATGCACCCATTATGCATTTTACACCAAGTCATATGCAGGCATCTTCTTCATCCATCCATGTTGATTTGGGGTGGATATCTGATCACTCGTGGAGGCGACATAGGCATTCATTGAGAGGACTCTACAGGTGTGGCTCCTCTACCATTAGGCCTATTACTCCACTTTCTATACCTTCTGCATTGTGATGCTTCTTATTTTGAGCATTTTTCTTTAGTAGGTGTAGTGTATCTCTCTTATTTGTCGAGAGATTTTGTATCTGTATTTTTGACACTTTTGGCATGTTAACAGTATCTCTTATGGGGGATCTATTCTAGTGAAGTCCAATGTTATTTTTTCAGTGTTTGAGTAGTTAATTTTGGGCAACTCACACTGATTTGTAGCGCCACTCCACTCATTCAGCAGTATGGGAGGGTGTGGTGTTGTTCTTGCTTCTTCAGGTTTCGTTTCCTTGCATTATTACCTTGTCTTTTCTTGGATCGTGACACTCTGAAGTTTGTGTCCTTGCCTTGTTGCTTTGGTTATTGTTCTTGGATTGTGACACACCTACTTGTAGCAGTTGATCGAATTATGTTTGGTGTTTTTTTTTGCACTTTTGATATCACTCCGTTGACAGTCTCCTTGTATGGAGATATTCTGGTGAAACCTAGTGTCAGTTGTTTTTTAGTTTTTTGATCGAGCAGTGGATTCAAACCATAGTACACACCAAACTTCTTCAGCATTGTACGATTTTTTTGAGCCGAGCTTCTTGGGATGCCTTGAAGCGGGTTTTTACTCTCTTTACTTTGTTGTTACTGGTTTTGGGTAACTTACGGTGTCCTTTTTCCCCAGGTATTGTACATGAGTACCTCATCAGGCCTATTTTCCGAGACTCATACTGTGGACATACCACATCTATTTTGGCCCCTAGCTTCACTTGAGGGGGGTGTTAGAGTAGGTATTTACTTTAGCTCATGTTCACCTATGTACTTTATTTACCTTTATTATATTTATCCTCACCCACTTATGTGTGTGTATATTTCTTTTATCTTATTTAGATATTAAGAGATATTATCTAGTCGTTAGGTATAGTTCTTTCCTTGATCTATAGTATTGACTAGTTCTTTCCTTGATCTATGGTATTGACTAGATCCTTGATGTCTAGTTCTCTCCTAAATCTATGGTCTTGACTAGTTCTTTGATGGCTAGTTATTTCCTTGATTTATGGCTTGATATACGACCTTGACTAGTTCTTAGATTGTTATTGCTTCCCTATTTAAGCACGGCCCATTCTCAATGTATTGCATTGAGTTCCGTAATAATATATGATATTACTGCTCATTTATTTACAAAGGTTTATGTAAAGTTATTCTGGAAAATTGCTTTCATCTTATTGATCATGGTGTTTGATTAGCATTTTTGTTCTTGGCTTGGTATGATCTGGTTATCAGTCCTTTCAAATCAAACAATTGTTGTGTTGATAACCTACTAAATTCTTTCTTTCTGACTTTATACTTGTTTCTATAATTCATCTAGAATTATTCTAATGAAGACACATGTGAGTACTCCTGGGAGATTGTTTTCTTTGCTACCCCATATGGATCGAAGTTCATCTGTGCTAGGAAGAACTCGTGCTCATACTCTGAAAATATTTAAGCTTCAATTCCTCTAGCCTTGTGGATGCTCTGGTAGCTGTAATAGCCTACTGTGATCGGAAAGGAACATGTAGACTTGTGCCACTTTGATTGTAGGTCATGCATCTCGACGAGATGCCTACACAGCTCCATGATGACCCACTTGTCACTTGGATATCTTGGCAACTTGACTGGTTCTCCCAAAAATTTGGTTACCCTGAGGTATGTGAAGTCTGCAAACTGGATGAATATACAGGCATATTGGGATATAGCTTCCCAAGCTTCTTTGCTCACCTTGTTAGTCTTCAGAGCACTTTTCAATTTGCAAATGAATCCGTAGAATAATCCATCATTGACCACCTTGTAATATTTATAGCATTCAGGAACTGTCAATTGCGGGTAGCACTCAAAAATGGGATCCTTCGAGAGTATGCCTCATCTATCCAGCTTGGAAAATATACCCTGTGAAGTTGTTGCATATACCAAGTATGAAGTCATCTTGAATCTATATGTCTACCTCACACTTCGGAGCTTCTCACCGATGTTATCACTAATGATCTCTGCCAATTGATTATTGAATCAGCTTTGTTGATCTCAATGGTTCTAATGAAGGCATACGTCCATGAGCAAAAATTGTGAGTGTTGGCTTCTCCGTTTATCCTGCATAGCAATTTGGTAATATCATCCACTTTTTGCACCAAATTGGATCGTGGAAGAGTCCTCGGGAAATTTTATGGAGACCTGGGATTCTTCATATATTTGATATTCATAATGCCCACACAGTATACTTTATGCTTCTCCCATCTGTTGTCAGTGTCCAGCATGCTAATTGTAGTCACCACTAGTCACGTTGGAATCTTCAGACAATAATTGATAAATTTTGTGTCCATCCTAATTATCATCTTTCCTGCAGCATCCTGAATTGTTCTCGATAGGAGATGGTATGACCTTGCACACTCCATGACAAATTGAGGAAACTGATCTATGACTGGGAATGTTGAAGCTTGAATAATTCCACTACTTTTTATTGCCCGCATAAGAGACATCTTTCCATCCCTTGATCTGTCAATCAATTCGGAGAGGGGTTCGAGGCCTAAATTTGTGTCATTGATATCAAAAAATTTGGAAGTAATGCATGATTCCGTTGATCCTTCTCTTTCATCCCACTTCATCATGGTCGCAGCAATCTTTATCTGAGGAACCTTTGTCTGAACTCTTTTCCTTTTGATCTCGCTGGAATTCTTTGCAATTGGTGTAGATCTAGTAATTTCTTCAAATTCGGAAGATATATTCAATGTACCTGACATTGATTTAAACTTCCTTTCACTTATATCAGCACCTATAATGAATACCTGCAATTAATTCAGACAAAGATAGAATTCAGAGCATGAACACTTGATTTTTATTACAAAAATCTGCATATAAAGCCTTCTGCCCTAAAATTTGAGGCTTTTCTTGCATGCAAAGAAAATATAAATATTTTCAACTTCACGTGGGCACTTATACCAATGTGTAGATAATTAACAAGGCTTAAATCAAGCTCCTCCAACCCTAGGGGCCAAACTTTGAAGCTTTTTGGCAATGAAAAATACTTTTTGATGCAAAAATCCTCCTTCCTTGGGTGCCAAAATTGTCTGGGCTACAATCCTTTGCAAAAAGAATTAATTACATCTTCACTATGGCAGCCCATGCTTATATAACCCTCATTATTCTATTTCTAATAATTGTCCACCCTATTCCTGAAAATTAATTAATAAACAATGATGCTTATTTAACCAAATTGGGCGCCTATTTTTGCATATTGCTGGCTGCCATCAAATAAATTTAATTTATTTATTTTTAGCATGCTACCTTCAGTTCACTTTGGCTTATCCTCATGCATTGAATGTCTATTCATCCTGGGCGCCAAAATTAGGCAAAGCAATTATTAATAAATACCATTAATATCATTGTTTAATCACCAAATGGGTCACAATTTTTGACATGGGTGAATTCTAAATTTAAAAAGTCAACTTCTAGTGGGACTTTTCACCCTCCATCGCAGCTCAAAAAATCCCTTCTTCCAATTAAGTGATTTACCTTTCATCATAGGAATTTTTACCCTGCAAGGCAAGTAATAAATTCCCACCTGCCTGCTGCTTCTAATTTTCCCACTGCAACTTAAGTGACTTTCCAAAAAGTGTGACTTGCATTAAAATTAACCTCCTTTGAAAAAGTGTGACTTGTTTGCGTGAATAAAACCTTCTGATGGGAAAATTTATCCTGTTAGGTAGGCGGAAAATTCTCATCGGTGCTTTAAGTGATTTTTTCTCTATTTTATAATGGAAATTTTTACCATGCAAGGCAGGTAAGAAAGTCATGGGTGCATGCCGCCTCTAATTTTCCCATCGCATCTTAAGTGACATTGACTTCATGGGAATTTTCACCCTGCAAGGTAGGTAATAAATTTCCACCTGCCTGTTGCTACCAAAATCACATTATAGCTTAAACCTATTCATTCCCAAAAAGTGTGACTTTCCTAGGAGAGGCTTTTTGTGCATGAATTCATCATTTTTGGTTAGAAGCTTGCATTTTGAGGTTGATTCCTTCTGGCATTGTGTTGGTAGATGATCTCTAGATGCTTCAGGAAATTAAACAGACTATACTGGCAAAAGAATTGACATAGGAGAATTTCACAGAGAAACCGAGGAGAAAATCGAAGAAAAACGTAAAAGAAATAAACAAAAGTGAAAAACATTTCCCGAAGTTGCAAGCAAAGCTCAGTATTCATTTCTGATGAAAACCCTATTGATATATGTGAATACTATCATGCGAAACTTCAACAGGGTTCAACTAGAGCACAATTTAATTCAAACAGGGAACTATTTATTTAATAAATAATTAAATAAAAGTCTGAGGGATAAAACGAGTTTGGGCATCTGGGTATTTGTCGAAATTGGCTCATATGATACACTAGGAATATCCTAACATAATAAAAACATCTTCTGACAATAAAAACACAAAAAGACCCATTATTTTCAAAAAGAACAAAAAAAATTTAAATGGGTAGTCCTGGATTTCAGGGTGAAATCTGGGGAGACCAACCTTACATTATTACACATAAGTATGGGTCAAGAGCCTATTGTTTGGCCTCCCTTGATGGTAAACCAGAAGTGGAACCACTTAAGGCATTGTATTTGCGAACATTCGATTGTTAGCATACATACCAATGAGTACTTAGTCATATCCCTATATCTTTCTTCCATCATTATCCTCTTCCATCTATCATTGTAATGATTTTGAACTATGTGCTCTACCACCAATTTCCTAGTTATGGCATTAAATATGCGCACCACGAATCTGCCCATAGCATTTTCCTTATGGATAGGTTCTCCCTTCTTGGTGAGAAATCCATGATCATTACATCCATCACCCTCTTACTTACCTATTGGAACCATGTTAAGGGACCAAACATGTCTCTTGTACATTTATTTCCCCCTTCTAGGTTGTCTACCTAGCTATTCCCATCTCTTCCCCATGTAAATTCAAAGTTAATGGATTTTTTTATCAAAAATTTAATGTTATCAAACGCAGACAGCTCCCTCGAAGGGTAACTACTCATGTAAAAAAAATTCAAATAAATAGACCAATCCCTCGAAGGACGGCTATCATGTATATCATTCCTGCCATAAATGTATAAAGTAGACAATACCCTCAAAGGATGGCTACTCTCTTATATCATGGCAGCGAAGGCTTCCTGCATTGATTAACCTTCTATCTTATCAACATCGTAATAAATCTTCCCGAATTGATCATCTTTTTCATAGCAAAGTTCCTGCATTAATCAACCTTCTATCTTATCAGCATCGTAATAAATCTTCCCGCATTGATCAGCTTTTTGATAGCAAAGTTCCTGCATTAATCATTTTGCTCTTTCCCCTACCCAAAGCTGGGACATAGACTTAGGGAAAATCACTAATGGAGAGCCCTCTTCCTGTGTACAAGTTACATCTCAAAACCCCTTTTTCGTGTCGAAGTTAGGTTTATGAGTTCATTTCATCCATAATTCTCCTATGATCTTTGATATAGCTAACTATTGTTGGATGTGTTAACACGTGTTTTGGTCGCATGTGCCTTGTGTTACTTTCCCCTTCTTTTTTACCTCCAATACAATTAGAGGCATCATTTCCTTGTGTGTTCCTTGATAGGACGTAGCATCATTCGTACCCATAGGTCGTCAATCATCAAGTTGCGTTTATATTCTAGTTTTTCATGTTTATCTTATTTTCATACCATCTATTTTATCTAATTCATCTACAGTCTCACATATAATCACATATACTTATCTATCATCACCTATATTTATCACCCATCACATCTATTTCCAAACAAATTTTTATTAACACATATTATCTTACACATCCAACCATGCCTATATATTCACCATCATCATCAAATATAAGGTAAACATCAAATGATAATCATTGCACATTCACATCACACATCATCATCCATACGCATCAAATAAATCAACATCATACACATGCTAGAATATGATAAAATCAAAATCATATATATCATAATAAGTGTCTCAATACATCATTGGCCTCTAAGGACCCTATCTCAAAGCAGAGATATCATTAAAATCAGTAAATTTAACATTAGATAATCTCAAATCTTGCCCTCTTGGGGAAACTCCATCTATCTATCTTTGGGACTCATCTCCTCCATCCTATCTCTCACCTTGATGTAGTTAAGCCATGCTCACAGCACTCTCAAATGGCTCTGCTTTAGCGGATCCCTACCACTACATATACTCCCAATATCTCAAAGTCCTTGGTAGCTTATGTAACACTATCTTCTCATAATATCTAGCCTCTATGACTAGTGCTACATATCGATCCATTGATATCATGGTAGGATGTGTCATCTATCCTATACCCTGTGAAGCTACCGGTGCACCACTCACTAACTTGGATGCTAGAATTGTCACTAGATCTCCAAAATCAAGCTCTATAGGCCTCCCTCTACCTATGATACTAATCCTTATCCTAGATGGCCATGTCTCTCTTCTGAGTCACTCAACCCATCTCCTTCTGAAGGGTTTAGGCCTCTTGTCGCGATGTATCATGCTCTTGTTGAGAGGTATCTCTCTTTGTGCTCACCCGAGATAGCTCAATGTGTAGTTGTGCCATCTCTACAGACTCTCCTCAGTCGCCATCTCCTCCACCTTCATGAGCCATATGTTCCTCAATCCATCTCCTCTTCCTCATCATCTCCTCTCTGTCTTGTCATCTGAGCCGCCCAAGTAGTGTTCATCCACTCTGTAAACCCTACTCTAACCCATACATCATCATCCTCATCTCATGGCTCCTGCGCCTCCTCTAATGGGTCTATCATGTCAAGACTAAGTAAGTCCCTATCTACCTCCTTGCACCTATAGGATATGGGCTCCCTGGGTACCGTATGGATGACACCAAATTGTCATCGGATACTCTCAAACTAAATGGCCTCTATCATCTATGGTCTATGACCATGTACCCATCTAGTCCTCCTAATCCCTATCAACTCAGCATCTACTCCCGGACATACAAGGAACTCTCTATATGGCCACCATCTGACATGCTCACCCTCTAGCTCTACAAATTTATCGCTATACCAATCGACATCCATCACTCCTCTATCCCCATGAGCCTGGTTGGCTCACCATCTCAAGAATCCAAAAATAAGCTCTATATGGTCCACTGTGACCTGCAATAGCTCTAGTGGCCTGATAACTACTATATGCTCACAATCCCAGCAGGGAAGGAGGAAGCCTACATTCAGTCATGTCCTTCTCCCAGATCTATACATTTTCAGCTCATAATAAACCTGTGCAAGCAGTGCTGTCCCAAATGAAAACATGGTCTGGTGATCCACAATAGCCACCAAGACCCCTGCTAATGTCCATGCAAATATAGCTCCCCCTGAGTCAAGCAACGCATAACATGGTATAGCCATCATCACAAGACATATCAATCTGCTATGTGGTACTTTACACTCGTATCTAATCTCATAGTAAAATGCACCTTAAGCATCGGCTCCAAACAACTGTGTCAATATTGTTAGTCTGTTGTCCACTGTGATGGGTACTATCTAGTCCCCCCTGTATCGGTAGTCTAAGGATGCAATATACATCCTCGAGGATAATCTCCATCTCAACCATCCTAAACCAGAAGTTATATGTATGTATGTCTTATCTCTTCACTAGCGTTATCATCAAACCCACATCTTGCGGGATCCTCTAGTAATACATGAATCCTCCCAGTCCCACGGCCACTAAGTGGTCCCACTCAGCATCTGTTATGTCCCCCTTGATCTAATCATATAATGTTGGGAATCTATCTCTCAAGTAAAGGATCTCTCGGGCCTACAATCATCCACCAAACAAATATGCATCAGATCCCTCATTATTTTTACCTCATTATTCATCTAACTATCAAAATTTTCCCATCTCACCCCTGGTCGTCACCAACCCAAATTGGGTCGGCACACCTAGGTTAGGGTCGACGCCTTTTAGGTCTAATTCGATGGAGAACCTACACAATCACCACCAACCATCCTCAACACCAATCCCAAAATAAAAAATTTGAAAAAATTAAATAACACATAAAATACATTAAAAAATATAGGGTTTTTGTTACTCACCATCTTGAGAACCCTCTGGAATTTCCTCGTTACTCCTCTAACCTCCATCTCTCTCCAAATCTTGATCTCATTTTATAGCTCTAAGCTCTCAAATTGCCACTCTGATTTGCACAATTGAGCTTAGTCAATCGACTTACAGACTTATATAGCGGCCGCCCAAGTCGTCACCGACCTCCTTGAGTCGTTGTCAATCGGTCATAGTCGTCATCGGCTTGCCTTGGGCACCATCAGCATGTGCCTTCCCTCCTTCATCTTCATCTTCCCGCATCATCTTATCTTTCCTTTCATATTATTTGTTTCATGTGTCACCAATGGCACATTGTCCCATGTTGTTTTCATCCTTTAATCAAAATTACTATCCCTTTTTGCATTTTCGGCCATTGTTGTGTCCATTTTGGGGGGACTATGCCATCATCCATATTTTACCTCAATTCCACCTTTGTGGCCATATTATTATCCCCTTTTGGGGCATCATATCTCTTCATCTTTTTAAATTTTCCTTTTTGGCCATTTTTTTACCCTTTGTTAGGACATCCTTATTTTCATCCTCGTCCTTTGCAGACGCATACCTTTCAATCGATTCCTCGTGTATGAAGGATTTCACATTATTTTAGCATTTGGTTGTGTATAGTTTTGATGTATTCCTATGACTCATTGGTCCCCATGGCTTGCATCCATTTGAATGGTTTCCCATTGGATTCCCTCCATTTTTTTGTAATTTTCACATACACATAGGCCCGTAGGACATTATCATTGTCTTCTTAAAGACTGGGACCTTTGTTTCCTGTCAAAGTGACTCCTACAATCACTGTCATAGTTTTAATTTTTTTGAGTCCTTGTTTAGGGCATCTTTGCCTCGCTTTATCATTTTACCCATCTTTCTTTTCCAACCCACCCTTCTTCATCTATTTCTTTCAACCTCGTGATCAACTTCTCTTTTCTCATCGATCCCTAGTTTGAGCGGGAGCTCATCCTTCATCATCTCGTCATCCTTCATCTTACCCTTTTTTTTCTCATGGCTTACTTATGCAAACCAGTTGACAAAAGGGGGCAAATGTAGACACAAAAATTTGGTATCGCTACCCTTGTTGCCCTGCATTCACTTCTTTTCACCATAATCATCTATCTTGACCCTTTTTAATTTTAATTCATAGTTTGATATTCCCATTTTTTCCATCTATTCTCCTATCCATTTTAATTTATTCTTAATTCTCATCAATTATCCCCTAATCCTCATCTCATTATCTAATTAATCCTAATCAACCCCAATTTCTCTTCTTTAGATTGTTTATCATCCCTAAACTCCCTATGTGTTCATTCTTAGGCTTCCTTTAGCCTTTATTTACTCAATTTCATCCCTCACCTACCCATTTCACTCCCCTATACAACCTTAACCCGCCTAATCCTTTTAAAACCCTAATCCCGCTTCTAATGAGCTTGATGCCTCAAGCTAGGCATCCTCCCACCGCCCAAATAGATGGTTCCTTGCAGTTGGCAACGACCCACCCAAGTCATCGTTGACCCTATAAATCCACATTTCTCCCATCCAAAAGAGGTAGTCTTAGAGCTTTCATGTGATTTTTGATCTTGTCTTCATGCTTGAGCTTCTTTGCAGTTGTTTCAGTCCTCTTGGAGTATCTTTGAGCTTTCTTGCATCATTTGTGGAGACTATGGGGAGTTTATCTTGCGCTTGTGTTGATTTATTCCATTGTTGCATCATTGTTATTGTTATTATCAGTTACGAACATTTTTCAGGTCCAAATACCATCAAAGCTTCAGATTTGGCCTTCTCTTTCATCCATTTTGTGTGCAGGTTGTCAATCCCATTCATCCATCTACGGCCTTGCCTAAATCAGTCCATGTCACCGTTGACCCTACCGATGTTTTGTTACTTATGTTATCACCCATATCCATAGAAGTTTGTCTTTATATTTCTGTCACCACATATAGTCTTCGTATCCATCATTTTACCATTATGTCAGTCCAAATCCATTCTGCTAGTCTTCGGTCACCACCAACTTAGCCCAGTTGTCGTCGACACAAGCTCTATTTCCATCCTATTCATCCAAATCTTTGTTTTCTTGCATCCTTTTTGCTTCCCATGTTTCGTATCTTCTCTGCGGGTTATTATCATCTTCTACAGTCCTTTGATATATTCATATTTGCACATAGAGATATTCAAATCTGCATTTTAGTTACTATTTTGATCCAGATGTCCCGGTCATTGTCGAATGGACCTTTGCAACCTGGATCGACGTTGACCTAGCCAAGTATATTTCATTTTGTATTAATCTAGATCATTTTTTTTTTAATATTGGCAAATAGTTTTTTGAAAGGGGACTATACCCTTAAGTACAAAATAAGGCCTAGAAGCCGGAATAAGAGTGAGAAACAGAGCAGAAGTAACAAAGCCCAAGTATAACAAAGAAATTCAACGTAGCCCAGAAACAGCTACACAGACGAGACATAACAGCAAAACAACAGAAAAAAAAATAGTAAGCCGACAGCCAAGAAATAGCAGGAATAACGATAAAGAGTAGTAGAAGCATCCAGGACTACTTCTTGGCCGCTTGATCAATACTGATCTTGACTTTTTTCCAAGCATGAAACATACCCAAAGTGGTCATGTGGGCAGCATCCGTCTTGTCGAGCTCCTCGATGGTTCTTTTGCTCTCTTTTTCATTGCCCCAAAGTGCAGCCGGGACACCGCTTAGGTTGGAAACACTTTTGGCATGACCCAAGATAAACTCCTCAATGGCCCTAAAGGCAGCAATATTGTAATCATGTCTAGTCTTAGCCTTCCCAAGGCGGGAGTCTAAGGAGGTCAGCTTTTTGTATATGTCCTCAATCTGACTGTTGTCAATGCTCCCTTCCCTCTCCATGCTTTTCTTACCTTTTTGCTTAGCTAGGTTTTTGACCTCATCCTTCAGCAATTTTAACTCAGCCTCTAAGGCCTCCAATCTCTTAGAGGGGTTATCAATCTGTGCTTCCTGGGGACTGGCACTACTAATGTTTAGCAGGTCTCGTGTAATGTCAAGCTCAAGAGGCTCTTTCCCCCTAGCAAGAGTCTCAAGGTTGAGTCTCCTAGAAGCCCTAGTGATTGGTCGTTTAGAGGTAGAGGCGAGGTGGGTGACAGCAGGCAGCAGCAGGAGGAATAGAAGGAGAAGCTTGAGGAGCCGGCATGGGGGTAGCAGCACCGGTGGCAGGGGCAATAGCAAGAGCAGTAGGGGGAAACAGGACTGGTAGCAGCAGAGCCCATCAAAGGGGGAGCCGGGCTAGGAGAGGAAGGAAGACCGGGGTGCTTAAGGAGGCAGTATTTGTGAATTAGCAATATAAGCCCTTGATGCAAGGGAACCGCCTAGGTATGCTTCTGGAACTCCAAAATGGAGCGCTCAAGAGAGTTTAACAGATAATGAGGGAAGCAAACCAATCTATTCCTACGGAAGTGGTTTAAAAAGATAAGATGCTTAGCAGGGACAGTGACAAACCGACCTTCCAATGAGATGAAGCGAATCATCATGCGAGTGACTTCATCAAACGGTGATGGAATTGAGCTTACAAGCAGACCCGCAGTGCTAAATGTAAGCTTCTCATCATCCTCCACAAATCTTCTTTCTTCAGCTTCTTTGATAACCCTTTTGTTGAAGAAGCGGTACCCTTCCAGACTGAGGCCAGTCGCTTCAGCAATGAGCTCTTCATTGACAGGAATTTTCTGCCCCCCATAGTCGACAGTCCTCTCTTTCCACTCCTTAGCAAAGCGAACAGATATGCTTTGATCATGACCCTGCACCCTTTCAACAAAGTTGGTGAAGCCGCCTATGTTGAGAATGTTCCAAAGCTCAGAGTTTTCCTTCCAATCAGGGTCCGCGCACGGCTCAATTTGACAGGGAGGCCCTCCCATATTCTCTGCGGTGTGTACTGGTTACAACAATTACTAGAATACCTCTGAGCGTAAAGAACAGTTCGTTTCTTACTGTTGAAGGTCACATAAGACTGGGAAACTATAGCCGTTGGTTTTCTCACGAACGGCTGCGTAATTGCTGAACTGAGCCTGCGGGAAGTCATGTGTGAAAACCCTTTTCCTGTCAACAATCACAATGTAATTATCTTCAGTTTTCGTGGATCTTGGCATCCAGATATCAACAGCTGTTGTACCTCCCGCGTGCGCGATTTTCAAATCTGGATAACTCCACTTGAAGTTCCTTAAATAAATCTTGCTATCATTTGAAATAGATATTATTTGCCTTGCCATATATATTAAAGCAGCACGTGTGAAAGAGTTAATGATTCTGATTTTCCTCCAAAGATTAAGGCTTATCTCTAGAGATTGCTTGCTTGTGAAGGTCCGCATGGATGCTGTTGTGAAGCTGATTAGGGATACTATCATTATCCCAGACAGTGAAATTTATATTAATTCCATAATTGGCCAGTGCATCCACCAGTTTGTTGCCCTCCCTGTAAGTATGTATGATTCTGATACTATTGAAGGTGTGACTGATGCTTATGGATTCAGAGATAAAATCTTTAATACTCCAACTGGGAGATGAGGACTGATTAAGAAGTTTAATGATATTAAGGGAGTCTCCTTCAACAATAAGGTTCTGAATATTCTGAGCCCGTGCAACTCTTAATCCCTAGAGAGCAGATAAGGCTTCGGCAAAATGATTGGTTTGAATTCCCATTATTCCAGCATAAGCAGCAATCAAATTACCTTTGTGGTCCCGTATTGCTCCTCCTGCTGCTGCTGTCCCTGGGTTTCCCTTAGAGGCGCCATCAAAGTTCAGCTTGTACCAATTGGAGTCAGGAGGATGCCATTTAATCAAAGATCTATCTACACTATTCCCAGGGTTGCTCCAATTTCCAATCTGCCATTTAGCTAAGATGTGCTCTTCATTCTCAGGATAACACTTGTTCTTGGGAGGTTTGAATCTGGCCATGTCCTCTTTGATACCTTGAGAAATTTTGCCAATACTGAGTTTATAATTCTGCTTCTTATTTCTGAAAATGATGTTATTTCTATCCTTCCAAATCCTCCAGATTAAGTGTGGGATGGCTAATTTCCAGATTCTTTTGATAGCACAATGTCTGAATGGTGGGTTCCATTGATTCCATAGCTGATTAAGGTCCTTCGGCAACACCCAAAGAGCTTCGAATTTGGAAAGGACAAAGTTCCAAATTCTATTGGCATAATCACAATGTATGAACAGATGACTAATGTCTTCATAGTCATTCCTACAAAGATGGCACCAATTAGGAATTATAAATCCTCTTCTCATCAAATTGTCAGTGGTGAGAATTCTACCTCTGATGGCCAGCCAAAGAAAAAAAATTATTTTGGGGGTTAACTCAGGCATCCAGATCTTGTTCCAGTTAAAATCAGATTGGTTACTGTGAAAAAGATTGGTATAACCAGATTTGACTGAGTATTTACCATCTTGTGAATTGCTCCAGACCAGCTCATCCTTGGAATCCAGCTGACTTAAAGGGAAGAGATCTAAAAGATCCTGAAGGGAGGAAGTGATTTATTTCAGCTCAATTCGCTCCATAGTAAGTCTTTTCCAAGCCTTGTTGATGCCATTCCCATCAATGTAGTCCTTGATTTTAGTTCCATACTTGCTTATAAGACTGTCCTTAGCAATCCCAAATCTCTCCAAGAGATTATCACTGAACCAGTTATCCTCCCAGAAGTTTATCTCACTGCCATCCCCCCACTTTCCATTTGCTGCCCTGCTTGATGAAGTTTCTACTCTTGACCAGATTATTCCAAAAAATGGATCCATTGGGGAGTTGTTCATCATGCAGATAGGAGTAAACAGCTTGTTGATTCAAGTATTTTGCTTTAATAACATCAATCCAGGGTTGTTTCTCAGATAGCAATCTCCAGCCCATCTTAGCGATGAGTGCCTCATTCATTTTCTCAATATTTTTTATGCCCAGCCCTCCCATAAATTTTGGGGGTGCAGACCTTATCCCAGGCCACTAGGTGAAATTTGAACTTCTCTTCCATGCCTTGCCATAAAAACTTTTTCTGAATCCTTTCAATTTTCTCTCTGAAGGAAGAAGGAATTTTGAAAAGTGACATGATATAGATGGGCAGACTTTGGAGTGTACTTTTAATGAGAAGGCACTTACCAGCACTAGAGAGAGTGGCCCCCTTTCCATCCGGCCATTTTTTTCTGAAATCTCATCAATAAATCATCCCACACCATGTGAGAGAACTTTCTTAGTGCCAAGAGGGAGGCCTAAGTACGTTGCTGGAAGAGCACCAATTTTACAGCCCAGAATTTTAGCAATCTCGAGCTGTCTTTCCTCAGGGGTATTAAAGAAAAAAATGGTGCTTTATGTTTTCACTATCCTTTATGTTTTGCAATTTTAGATTCTATTTAGGTTTAGATTATGCATGTTATTTAGTCCTTTATCATTTGCTTATCCTCTTTTATCAAATACGGGGTTTGACATCCATATAAGGAAGTTTACGCTTCTTGCAACTGACTTCGTTGGGAAACCCCCTCATCTACCATCTAATCCATTTTCCTTCTAGGTATCTTTGTTGTGCAGATCCATCAAGCTTGTAGCAAGAAATCCACTTTATGCCCATCTATTTGTTATCATCTTATTCCAAGGTACCTTAAACCCTTGCATGTTTTGAGTTGCTTCATTTTCTTTAGTATCTATTTCACTAATCTGAACAGGAAAGAGAAAATTTAGTCCAACAATGTGAGCTCACAAAAAAGAAATATGATCTCTTTCCTAACTCACTTAGCTTGACTAACTCAATCAATTCACCAAGCTCATTCGGCTCTTCTCAACCAACTCAACTAGCTCACCCCAACCAGCTTAGTCACCCAACTCACATGTCGAGATGATGATGGTTTTCCCTGATAATCTTGGATTTCAACAAATCCTCAAGTGAAGATCACTTATTTAACATTCTTAGATCAATAGTACCTTAAATGTTAGCATACCACAATCTTCGTGTGCCCCTTATAGGAAATAATGAGCTCTTGACTAGCTCACTCGACTCACCTAGCTCTCCCAACTCATCGAGCTCAACTCAACTTGAGATGCTTCATGGTTCCTGTTAAGAGTGAATTTCCTCATTTGAGTTATGAAACAACCTTACAACCATGTGAGGATTTAAAAAATTGGAAATAGTAGTGAACTGAATTCGTCTACAATTTTATGCATCTAAAAAGGATACCTTCTATTTTTAGTAGGTAAGACCATGACCTGCTATTTTGGGACATATCACCTAGTTTGCTAAAATTTGACCTTCTCAATATTCTGGAAAATTTCATGCTCCTCCATTGATGATGCCTTTTTATTTTTAGAAATTTTCTATTTTTAGAAAGTGTTTTTTTGGGAAAAATTACCAATTACGCCATGCCTTCCATTTTGTAACTTTTTTTATTGTTCTGAGTGATTAGAACTTGCAATTTGAGGTGCCTACTATTTTTAGCATGTGAAGGATCTTGACATAAGCTATTTTCTAAAACTATAAAAAATGACCTCGGTTCACATCGGAAACATCTTTTTCAAATTGATCTACTCGTTACGGTCTTGTGCTCCAAATTTCATTGTGTTCCACACACCGTAATGCTTGGAAATCAAAAAAGGAAATTGTTAGAGGTAGGGTTTGTAGGTATGAAGCTTTCATGGAAACCATTAATAGAGTCACTGAGCTTCATTTATCACATAGATTCTCTGGAGAAGAAAATTTAACTCAAACCTTTGGTATGATCAATTTCCTTATTCACTGACAATGAGAAAAGCTTTGTTCTTGCGACCACAAATGTCTCCGGAACATGATGGGAAGAGTGATGGTTGTGTTTACTAGTTTTTGGATGCTTGAAGACATAAAAAAAATGGTATCTCGGGTCGAACCAGGTGTGAAAACACTTCAGCAATTAGTTTTTTTGAGTTTTTAAGTTACCCGACAATCAAATTTGCTCACGGCAGTAGAAGTAATGGTAATGACATCATTTAGGGTTTTTTATCTTGGGTGAGGATCACGTATTAATTTCCCCTCTACCCCCCTTGTAATGGGAGACTAGAGGGACACAAAATTCACCCTCTCCAGCTGAGGACAAGATTTAATCAGAGGTGCAGTGTGAGGGACATGGAGAAATTGCCCCGACAGTCAATTTTGTTTACGACAATAAAAGCAACTCTTGTTTTTAAAAATCAGGGTTTTTGTTCTTTGACATGGAGAACACATATGTGTCCCCATTTTCCCCTATCTCAGGGATAGTTGGGACAACAAAATTTTCCCTCATGTGGGCTTGACACTTGTCATTGCATGATTGCATAATGCGGGAGCTAGAAATAGGCCAGATAAGCCCTCTGGAGTGTTGCAAGTTGGTCGCATGGAGCCAAGGATAAAAGCTTGATGAGGGGAAAAAAATTTCCCCCATTTTCCTCTTAAGATAGGGACAAGAGGGATAAAAATATATGCCTCAAACTGGAGGTGGCATGTGTCCTCTTACAAAATTTACTAACTACAAGAGCATACCTACTAGAGAGAAACTTGATGATGAGATTTCCAGAGCTCCAAGAAGATTTTTTTGATGAAATGTTATATTATTTTAACTCTCGATATCCTTTAAAATATAATGGTATCAATCTCAAGTTCCAATTATTCCTTAAACACCATGAAATATCTCCTTGATTCACAAGGGACAGCAAGGTGTGTCTGTATAGTTTGAGTTTCCATGAGAGATAATTGAGTCTTGTGAAAGATTTGAAAATTCCATAATGTAGATAATTACTTCTAGCTTTCCAATTACTACATTATTTGTCTCTCTAAATCCTTAATAAGCTCCCAGAATCATCCACGTGGAAGATCAGGTATCCAATGCTTTGACTTCCCACTCCTTACACCGTAGAAACCCGAAGTTGCTCATTGTTTGTCTCTAAACCCCCAAAACATTTCCTAAAATTACCTAAATCAGTTCCATTTCATGTTCATATATATTCAGTAACA
Source organism: Taxus chinensis (assembly GCA_019776745.2). Lineage (NCBI taxonomy): Eukaryota > Viridiplantae > Streptophyta > Pinopsida > Cupressales > Taxaceae > Taxus > Taxus chinensis. The sequence continues at coordinate 661,993,299 of CM034151.1, read as the reverse complement.
CATCTGGATGATTTTAATCCTTTCATTCCATCCCAGAGGATGTACTACCAGTCTTGAGAAGGTTAAAATTGTGCCTTTATAGGCTTGCCGAGAAACTAGTCATTGGAAGCATCTTCACTGAATGGAAATCATTGACCTTGTCGCATCATTTAAAACACTTGTAATTACTTGTTAATTATCTTATAATTACCTAAAAAATCAAAATGGACATGATACAACTGACAAACTATGATCAAGAGGAGGGTTTCAGGAAGACTCGAGGAGCAAAATTTTCAATTTTGGCTTAGTTATTATGCTTGAAAAGTTTGAAATTTTTATGCAACACATTTGCATGACAACATAGCAATTATAAAAGAAACATAAAACCTCCTAGTTAAGGATCTTCTAATATCCACAATGAATCTTTTTTCCTTTCAAGACCAAGACGACATCATTTCAGACATCTTGGTATCTCCAGCACCTTTGTTATGTCCTCGCAAGCTCTATGAATTTCATAAGAATCCCACACAATAATTTCATTGCATTCATCAACAAAGGTGAGTTTTAATCTTCTCTTTTCATCTTTATTCTATAAATACACCCTATTAGAAATCATATCAAGTATAAAATCATTCACTTTAGATTACATATTTGTCATTCTATCAAAAAAATCAACTTTCTCACAGTAATCACCAGTGATTTTACTCGTAATCGCCAGCGAACATACAGAATCGTTAGAGATTCCATGTCTTATTATCATTTTAATCATATGTATCGTATCTATAATCATTTTATCATTTTGTTTTCTGTATAATTTGTTTGTTTTCAAGATGTGTCTCTCTGTAGCTGACAGTGTCAAGCTGAGTCACATCCCATTACCAGCATTTACGATCTTCCCATCGTTCGGACAACCCCTCGACTTAGGAATAGTTATGACATCACGCACGAAATTGGCCTTTGTGTCATCGCCCTTAACACCTAAAATGGAAGACATCAAAGACCAACTCAAAATCATACACGAAGAACAAGACGCAGTGCTGAACAAGCTTTGGTTCGATTACTTCGAGGAGTTTGAGATTGTTGTATCCCTTTCCTTCGGCCGCCTATCATGCACTGAACAGGATCTTTCTATCCCCTTGGATTTACTAAATCATCCTTGTATTGTCAATTAATTTCATATCATATCACTTGATTGTAAAAATGAATTGACACCCTTCGAGGAATCCCATTAGTTATTGGGATCAGCCATTTGTCGAGCAACTCGTTAAATCTTTGTCTAATATCTATTTTGTTCAACTATTCTTTGCATCCAGGTTCTCTCATCCCTTGGAAGGAGGAGTCTCTTGCGTCTTTTGCATCCATTCATCCCGTAACATTACACTGTCGGCACAGGCGATCATTAAACCATGTTGTCTTCCGAGTTTCTGGTGTTTATCATAAAAATGACAACCAAGATTCACCACGAACATGAGCAATTGTCAAGGACCAACCAGTGTCGGGGATATTTACGATCATTCATAATTATTATTCAAATAATTTTGACAAGGAAATTAAAGAGCAGAAGATGTATTACAATAATGAATGAATGAATTACATAACAATAAAAACACATAGATTTACATGGGAAAAACCTTTACAGGTAAAACCCCATGGATAAATGCACTATCCATTATAGTAATTATATTGAGGAGACATAATATTTTTTACCATTACAGACCTTAATAGCCTAGATACAATATTTTCTTTTGAATTCTTCTATTATGAATTCTTCACATCTCTTATTACAACCACATGTTTGATACTAATATACTTCATATGCAACAATTGATCAGTAAGCCCCATAATGGGATTCCTAAAGAAATAGAATGGTTGGATAATAATTGTGAAGGTTTATACCTTTTCACTCATAACTATTTGAAGATAATTATTTGGTATTAGTTAAATATATTTAATTAATATAAATCTATGCTTTATAATATGGAGACTTATATAATATTAAGGGGCCTAATAGGTGTTTATCCCCATAAATATCATTTTCTCCTAAAATCCTCCTTAATATTTAGTGGGGATACATGCCAAAAACTGCGGGTTTTCCCCATATCCAGAAGAGTGCATGCTCAATATACTTTAATCAACATATATGACTTAAATATATATATATATATATATATATATAGAGAGAGAGAGAGAGAGAGAGAGAGGAGTTTTAGCTCCTATATTTAGGTAGATTGTCCTAATTACTTGATTTCCCACAAATCTCTCATACTCTCCTATTTACATGAGTTGGTTCAACCACTTAACAACTCACATATTGGATATAGAAAATATATTATGTCCATACTAATATCTCTAATATTCCCTATCACCACTCACTCACAAACTAATGAGATTGTTACGTACATAACAATCTCCACACATTATTATTTTCTCCCACATGGAGCACTAGTTTCCTAATAAAAACCATAAATCATATACAACAATTTTTGTTGGCATGTTTGATGGGTTTATCTAACAGATAAGAATCTCTAAGTTCCTTATGAATAAGTGCATACTATTTGAGTTTTGGGAGCCTTTTATAATATAAGGAATATCCATTCCATAACGTTTATCTAGGGTTTCTGTAAACTTGCATAGGGTGATGTTAACCATAAATCACACAGGGTATTTTTTACAATACAAAAAGTATACTAAAAAAAGATATACTAGAAATTAGGAGTTGAAATTTTCATGCAAACTCTCTCTCAATAGCATCTATGAAAGGCATAACATTGTTTTGAGTCTGGAAAATTTTGCAATACAAAGAAGTTAGGTGAAGATATCTTCAACTTGATTAGTAGTTGGACAAAATAGAAGATTGGTTTCACAATTAAGGACTTTTTATCTAATAAAATGCATATGTTTTTCAATATGCTTTATTCTTTGATGTTGAACTAAATTGATTACTAGAGCTATGCAACTTTGGCTGTCAAAAAAATGTGGTCATTTCATTTGTACTAAGATGGATTTCTTCCCAAAATCTTTGAAACCATTTGTTTTTCTAGAAGCTTCCATAAAACTTCTATATTGTTGCTTCATGTGATAGAACTTGTACCAAACTTAAATACATATCCAGAAGTAAATTTTCTATTAGTAGTATCACTAACCTGCTCAACATCTTCCATACCCAAATGTAGTTCTAGTGTGTGTGTGTGTGTGTGTGTGTGAATCATGTGCCCTAGGTGCTTTATGCCATTCGCACTTTATGAAGTAGCGAACAATAACTAGATGTAAAAAATGTAGTAAAATGGTGGATGGAATATAATAGAGTAACATCCTATGCTTGTGTGATGCATATGAACTATCTCCCATCCTACCAACCATTTGTTTTATGATCCCATAGTCCTTTATATCTACTAATCTTTTCATTCTACACACTTCTTGTTTCAGATCTCATCTTCAACATACCTAGTTTCTGTCAATTTAGCTGAGTCATCGTTGACCAGATCAATAGTTGTCACTTTTATCATCAGATATACTAATTTTATTACATCCTTTTTGTCCTCATCAGATCTAAATCCTCAACATCATCTCAACATCACCATCAGTCCAAGATCATCTTCAAATCATTCATTCAGATCTGCCTTTTCTAAATTTCATTTTGGCTTACTCTATCCCACTCGTCGTCGATTGTGCCTTGCAGTCTCAGGTTTAGTTCAATTTTCATAATTTGGTGTCATTAGATCTACCTTTTATCTTATCTAATTCATTTTAGATTCTCTATTTCAATTCAGATTCTACTGCACCTTATCGTTTATATATTTTAATTTTATCTATCTTTTATCAAAGTGGGTTAACATCCATCCTAGGAAGTTTTAAATTCTTGGGACCAACATTGTCGGGTAACCCACCATCATATCTACTAATCCATTTTGTGTTTAGCTTCTCTTTATTGTGGAGGTAATCAATCTCACTGCGAGGATGATATTTTGCACTCGTAACCCTCACCATCTCATCAATTGGTATCCTTAAACCCTATCATTATTGGAGTCGCTTATTTTCTTTGTTACTATTTCACTAATCTGAAAGAGGAGCGAGAAAATTCAATCAGCACCTCTCTTGTGTTCCACACAAGCACTTTGCCACAGGTATAGGGAAGTATTCCTGTGTGATCCACAATTGTAATTTCACCCTCATGATTAGAGTAGTGTATATATATTTCCTTATTTTCAATAAATGGAGTTGTCCCATTAAAGTAGAGGGACCTCGTCCTAGAGCATTGGTGAAATCACATAATTTTCCCTCTCGACAAATTATTTCGCCAACACTATGTAAGGACGTCGACTAGATTGTTGAGAATTATTATGACCAGATGTAATCTTAATGCAGGAGCATCATCATGTACAAAAGATTTTTTTTATTTCAATCAATTCTATCTTGATTTAGGTGTTGGAGGTCCTTTTTAGGTGTCTTAGCATGTCTCATGTCCATTTGGACCTCTATTGCAATGTAATGATGAAATTTTGGAGTTTCCCTCCAAAACTCCCTTTTCAAATATTTAAATTTATCTAGTGAAGTTTAGGGGATCTTGGTTTTATATTAGGTTGAATAAAGTGATGAAAATAGTATTAAGAGCTCTAATTAACATTACCACATGTTATTTTTCCTTATAAGTAGGGTTTATAACCATGGTAAATACTTATCATGGTTTGTGATGAGTTACAAGCTTGTAACTATGTCTATTCTTAATAAGAAGCGAGGAATTTGAATCGTGGAGGAGTTAGTTAGGTTTTGGAAGGAATTTTAGAGGTGATGAGTATGTGAGGAGGAGATAAGAAGGCTCAAGAGGTATGTAAGTGTGTATGGGAGCTAATGTAATAAAGATTTTCATTCAAAGTGAATAATGAAATGCTTGTATTTTAGATTGTTCTATGAGTAAGAAATGTGTTTATATGTATTTTTATGCTTGATAGATGTTAGAACATGTCGAATATTGTATTTTTGGAATGATCAAAATGGATTTTTAGGATACCGTGAGTTTTTGAAGATTAGTGATGAAATCATGTTTACGTAGGAGCAATAACATTACCAAGTGATAACGTAAGAGATTTATATATGCTTTTGCATGACTCGGGATATTCAAGGTTAATAGGAAACATCACTATACTATTAGGAAGGATGTCAAACATCAGATGTTTGTATTCTCCAGAGTTAGATAGAAAAGCATTTGGAAGAATGCTTTTAGTACTAGAAAATTGTATGTTACAATCTTGAAAGGATTGTCCTTTTAACAGTTAAATGATTTTGCAAGGTGATAAGACAATTTTGAGTTTTTAAGAGCCTTGTAGGTAGAGAAAATATTTCTAAAGAAGGTTATGGATCCTTGAAGAAAAATTATAAAATCATAAAATCAAAAATAATCCTAAAAGTATGTACTTGCTGGTTTGTGGAAACCCTGTCATGGATTTGAGAGTGAAAATAGGTCTAAAATATTGTGTATCCATTGAAAAAGTATAAAACTTGGTCGAAGGGAGCAAATAGGCATGAAAAAGGTTTATATGAATTTTAAAAGTGAATGGAGGAGTTTAAAATCATCTAAAGGTAAGAATACATACCTAATTGTGTATGCGTACCCTGTTTGAGGGTTTTGAACACAAAATTGATTATAGTTTAAGAATCGTACTTTTCTAACTTATGAAACTATTAATGTAGATGGAGAGGGGTAATGAAGGTGACACAATAATTCGGAAAGAAGAAAAAAGGATCAAGAATTAAGGAAAGCAAAAACACATTCCTAACCCTATAATTGCACAATTTGAGAAAGTTTGGTCTAAAATTTCTAAGACGTCACAAAGCCAAGATGAAATCTTTCTTACAAATTATTAGGAAATGAGATCAGGTATGTTAATGGTAATTAAAAAGTTATATAGTTGTAATTAATGGTCAAATAGACAAGATTGAACCCTATGTCACTCAAGAAGTTAGTCTACACAATTAAGAAAGAGTGATGAGGGAAAACATTGAATGATTCAAATGGCATGAGTTAAAGTCCTAATTCATAGTAGTTAGACCTAGAGGAAGGTGACTGAAGTGTTGAGAAAGGAAATAAATGGGTGAAAACCAAAAAAAAATTCAATTAATTTTTATACCTAATGGAAACCTAGAAGACCTAGCTAGAAAGAAGATGAAGGTGAGTTGGATGAATTTTTTTAAGAGTTGGATCATAAAAATTGGTGGAGAGAAAGATTGGGATGATGGGTACTAGAAATGGTGTTTAGTTTCCAGAGAGGTGGTGTTAATTGTTTCCTAAAGACACGACTACCAAAGAAAGAGACCTAATTGAGAAGGAAATTTGTAGTTTGAAGGAGTTGTACTAAACCTCATAACCTAAAACTTGGATATTAAGTTGTAAGGGTGAAATGGGTGTCCATAAATGTGTTTAGTTTTGTGTGAAGCCTTGTGATGCATACTAATATATAAGTTTTGCATGTTTTTAGGGCTATAAAAGCTCTTAAGAAGAGGCTAGAAGGTGAAAGAGTGGAAATAGAGTTTTGTTACTCTGTGAATGTTTTGATCATGGTTGTTGGATGATTCTAAGAAGGTTGAAGGTGATCATAAAATTTGTGACAAGTTTAAAGAGAAGCGTTGGTACATTTATGGTTCAAAATGCTTAAGTATTTGAGTATATTGGGTTGAAACAAATAGGCTGTTCTTATATTTGACAAATTTGTTGTATTGTGAAGGGGCCCACCATTCCTATTGTTATTAGCTATCCTTATTGGAATTTCCTTGTGCGAGGCCATTATAGCAATAACTAGTAGTGTCATGTTTATTTGTAGTACAAATTTTACACCATCAACTCACTTTCAGAGACTTGTGTTGCTATGGTTTCATTTGGGGATACTTTTGGGACTAATATTGTTATTATACCTTTCAAGACTTGCATATTTTTTTATGTCTTGTGATCAGTGCCTTTTATTCAAACTCCTCATGCACTGTTTGGATGGATTCTTCCTACTGGATCAAATTCAACATTTCTTAAAATGCTCAATGTTGTGATGACAGTCGTAAACTGAGAAGGAAGATCTCTCAGTGTGATAGGGACTAGAAGCTTATCTTCCACCTTCTCTCTAAGTGCTACAATCACTACTCATAGTTCTACCACACGACTTAAGAATTCCTCTACTTTCTCGCCATCTTTCATATTGAGCATTTGAATCTTTGACTGGAGATTGAGGATCTTTTTCTGGTTCTTTTCCTTATAGATGGTAGGTAGAGCATCTCGTGCCACCTTTGATGTTGTTACATCCAATACGTGAGTTAAATTTATCAGAAATGTTAAGAGTGGTCAACATCAAGGCTTTTACATCGGCCTTGTAATACTTCTTTTTCTCGTCTGTGTCAGTGGGACGTGGTACTTTACCAATGATGATTCTCCAAATATCCTTGAGCTAAAGAATCGTGTGCATCTTCATATTGCAGGAAACATAGTTGGGCCTTTTCAAGAGCTCAAAATAGAAAAGAAGTAATTTGCAAGCAAAAATGATGCCAAAAACAAAAAAAATATTGTATTAAAAAATTACAAGTCTTTACAGATGAAGAAGAAAATGAAGGTGATCTCGATATGCTCATGTATTGAGATGTGCACACTTATGGGGACGTTTTACCTCACGTTTTTCATTTTCATTGTATCCTTCCTCGAGCTTGACATGAATCTTCTCTTCCTAGCACTGCACATCGAACAAAAACCAATCAAGCAGTCCTTGATGCACTATGTCATTAAATTAAAAGTTTTTGATGTTTTGGAGACTTTCTAACAACGTAAAATAGAACCCAATACTCTTTAGGGATTGATCTCAGTCTCTCAAAGATTGCAGGTCTCCATATTTTCTTACAACACTGCTACCATCAAGTGACATTCATGTCATGGCTGTGTCCACGTCAAACTAGCTTTTCTGTCTGTCGCAAGAAAGCCAAACTCGGTCTTCATGCAAACAACCGTCAAAAACCTCCACGAGGGATCGCTACTACTACGCAGGTCTGTTCTTCTCACAAATTTTGGGTACTTAAACTATGATTTACTGGCACGTCTTCCAACTAGGTCTATAAAATCTATTTTTTTCAGCACTTCTTCCATGCAAAAATAGGTCATTGATATGTTCTTGACTGCTCCACACAGGACTCAAGAAACTGCTTCATGATTGCAAATAAGTTCTACATGCTAAAATTCCATGCAAATAATAGGTCTTCCAACCGTGCTCAGGTCACTCCAGATGGTCTGGTCGCTTCATTCAAAAAAACAAAACAGTAAAAAGAGAATTATCACGCAAACTTGCTACATGGTCGCTCTAATACCAATGTTGGGAAAATAAAGAGAGAGAATTATTTTATGTTTATTCAAGTCAGAATGAGGTGATTATAAACACAAGGAAAACAATTTTCAATAGTTCGGTTTAACAACCGAATGGCTACGTGGAGTAACCAATGGGATAAAAAAATGTATTAATTAACCTACATGATGGATGCAATATGTGGAATCATGGTTTGTTGTGAATTTTTTCCTCCATGGAACCTCAAAATCCTTTGAGCGGTAAATGAGGATTATGTTGACCTATATGCCCACATATTTAGAGCATATGTTAAGGATATATGCAATTTATTCTACCCAAAAGTTTACAGGTTGCTAATGGAGGATCCCATGCCAAGATTTTTGTAGGAGTCCTAAATATATCAGATAGATGTGGGTTGCTTTATTATACCCTTAATATATGGTTATGATTGAAGGACTTTTAACTCCAATATTACAATTTCCATTCTGTTTATCAAATAAATTATCAGAAAAATAAATTTCTGTCTAAATCAGTAATAGAATTGCTAACAAATGTGATTTCACATTTAAGGTGATTTTACCTTTTTTTGTAATTTAAAAATGTTTTAACTAATATACATAAAAAGGATGAATAATGTTATATGTGGATATTCTAAATTATTTAACTTCCAACTTTAATTTCACAAATCAAAACAACACTTTTGAAAGTGACGATTTACCTAAAAAATGTCTAAATAAAAGAACCACCATTTCACTAAATTTGGACTAATTTTAGTCCAAGATTTTTTTCAAGAAGCTCATTTTCGGTTTCTTCACATCTAAATTTCGGTGTTAAAAAAATGCTATTATTAGTTTTCAAAAATGCTATTATTAGTTTTCAAAAATACTATTATTAGTTTTCAACATTTGAGTTCTTGCTCTCCAATAATTGTAATTTTAATTTCCAATTTTTGGTTAATTGAATTATGAGGTATAATGGGGGGCCACACATTCTCGCCATTAATTTTCACTCAGATTGGAAAAAAAAATCATTAAAATTTAGACTAATTTTAGTCCCAAATTATTTTCAAGAAGTTCATTATCGATTTCTTTACATATAAATTTATTTTTACATTTCCAATTATTTTTTACATTACATGAGAATGGGAGGCGACACATTCTACCTCTTCATAATTATTTTGAGCTCAAATGGATAATAAGATGTTATCTATTTTAATAACTTAAATTTTCATTATATATTTGGTTTCCAATTGTTGGTTTGATCTTTGAGGGAAATTTGGAGGCCACCCATTCTCCCTATTAATTTTTATTTAGATTGATAGAATAGGACTCCATCTAGTTCACTTAAGGATTAGTTCCTTTACATGATGATTAGGAGGCAATATAGTTCAACATATGTAATTTCCATAATATATTTACCCATAAAAACAAAATTGAGTGAAATAACAATACTAAATTAATTATTTCCATTTTGTTAGTTCAATTCTCTTTACCATATTTCTATGCATAGTATCTATGTCGACACTGTTATTATAAAAACAATAAAATCAACATATACATTTAATATATTTTATTCAAAAACAAAAATAACTACATTATGTTTCATTTATAATTAATAATCATCAATAGTTAGTTTAAAAGTTCTTAATGAGGACCTCAAGTTTTTTAGAGGCCCCACAATTGTAACCCAAGTACATAGATAGGGTTTTACAATTTTATCTTTCTCATAAGATCCGTAAAAATCCCAACTATGTTGGATCTTAAAGTGATTAGAATTTCCAAACTCTTTAAATATGTATTTCCCGTTATCAATGAATAATATGTTAAAATCAACATATATATATATATATATATATATATATATATATATATATATATATATATATATATATATATATATATATATATATATATATATATACGCTTTATGGGTGGAAAAAGGAGTTGATAAGAAGTGGTATTTGGGTACTGATAGTGTCATTCTAAAGCGGAACTAAGACTACAGAAGAGACAGAAACAATATGGCGAGAGCGTCGTGTCAAGTCGAGCCAATTTGTGACCCTACACGGAAGGTGGATGAGATTCTATGGAATTATTTGCAGATTGGTAGGGTTTCCAATCTCATTGAAACGATCCAGATATACGACCAACATGTTTCCCTTCAATTTGTTGTAGGGTGGAAAAACACAACTATGTCGTATGGGGACAAGACCATTCATATCACTGAAGAAATCATTATTGATATCACCGGTCTTAGCATGGATGGCAACTGGTTTTTCAACAAAAGAATCGATAAGGTGTCTGAAGCCAAAAACAATCTGGAATCGGATGAAAAGTTGGAGTTTGTAATAGCCGAGAATTAAGGTTACCTCGATTCGAGGACCGTTCAACAAGATCACCAAAATGATATTCAAATATGTTACGCTTTAAGGTAGGTACATCACAGTTCCCCTTAACCATCTCGTCTTCTTGCACCATTTTTGAAGAAATATTTTTAAAAAAAATTCCTTACTTCATCTTGAACTCACTTGAGCACTCAATCTTAGATGTTCAAAAGCACACCCGTGCCACTCCCCTCCATCAAGGGATTATCCTTCTTTTGCATCAACATTGTCTTGCACCAAATCATGCCATCACTTTGGCCCTCACCCCTCCTAACCCCAACCTTATCCCTAAACCCACCATTCCTACCCCCACCAATTATTTACGACAAAGGAAGGTTAGATCTAAAAATTCCTTATATCCCCTAAACCATCATTTCCCCTCAAAGAGAATTCTTTGCAGCAGTCAGAATAAGTACTTTGAGATTTCCCAAAGTCTTCTTGATATGGGTAAACCACGTCAGATCAGTTATACTATGGAGAAGAATGGAGGCTTACAAAAGCAGATTGATAAGATTGAGAAAGACTTAAGAGGCCTTAAAGAAAGAAATGAAGTAGTTGTAAAGAAGGGAGGGAAAGAAGAAAGTGGAGGAGGAAACTGAACTTGCTGAAAGTCAAATCCAAGAGATATACAAGAAGCTCAACTCTCTTGACAATATGGTGGTGAATCTGAGAAGCAAACATGACTCTATTACCAAATCTCTCAAAGTTGTTTACAATTTTCTGGAACAACAAGTCAAGAACTTTTATATGTTAAGCAATATTTCTAAAAACATATGGGGGAAGGACCAACTCAAGCTCAAGTCTTCAGTCAAGTCGACAAGAATGACCCCACACAGGTTACAACTATTACATTTTTCAATGCCCTATAAGAGTTGAAGAGAACAATTGATAGAACATCCAAGTGATGTGCTTCCTACAAGCTTACTCTAGACTGACAGTTTAGTTTTTATTTTTTTGTTATTGATTTGCGGTTTTATTGTTGTTTTGATACTTTTCTGTGCATTTGTTTAACTGCAGTTGTGCTTTCTTGTAATATATGATTTTAATCACTTTTTGAAGTCTTTATGGTATTATCCGACTTTTGAGCCTTTTTTGTACCAGGGTATAGTCCCTTCCAAAAAACCTATTTGTCAATAATAAAAAAACATCCTTCAAACATTTCTTATATACAAGCTTCAAATTTCCACTCTGAGATCTCTTAAATGTATTTGATATTATACAATGTTATTTTCCCCAAGTAAAAAGAAAATTTGTATCGTGTGACTAACCAAAGTGTGTAAGTCACAAGAAAATAATGTACTTATTTGTTATCTAAAAATGTAAACCACAAAGTTAGATTGATTTTTTCTCTTGCAACCTCTAACAAATCAAGAAAATAAATCCTTTACCATATTTAGATCTTTTACCTGTTCACAATTTGCATTTGTGCACATTTCAACACTATAATAGAATAAATCTCTCTACTTACCATCCCCATATTTATACAAAATCTTCTTCCGTAAATATTTAACATCCTGGTCACATAAACCTGGCCAATATACTATCTCAAATTTAGTACATATGAATTTTCAAAAATGAGATAACTTTTGTCTTAGAACATAATGACATCCTTTGGTCTTAGAAATTTTAAAACTCATTTGACAAATTAGCAAACCTTCTCAATATATTATCAATAGAGGTTTTCTACTTAGATCTGCACAAATAAATTATTGAATCATATACTAAAAACCACCAATTACAACAATTTTATAAAATTAAAGCAACTATTTTTTGTGATATTATACTTAAAGAGTGTGGTATTTGGCCTTGAATTGTTGACTCTACATCTATATTTTCATAACCATATGTAACTATATGTTTCATACAATTAATAACTTAAATTCACTAATTGCAAGAAAAAGACATCATATGAAATTAAAAAAAGAGACTAGTTAATTACATGTTTTTGTTGCAGTACTATTCGAACCTTGCTCAACTTCTTGATTCTCTATATTTTTTATATATTTTACAACATCGGGTATGATTGGATCTTCTGACTCAAACATTTTCTAAATCTTGTTGATTAGATATGAATTTACGTTTCCTAGAAACTATTGTTTCTCTTGCATCCAACCCAACACCATATGAATCACCCAAAACTGTCAATGCAAGTGGTTCTTTATATGTTGGAGAGACATTGAATTCATGGATTTTCACACCTACAAACACATATTCACTAATATTAGAAAAATTATGAAAAAATAATTAATATGATAGTTTAAAAACAACTTGCAACACCCATGTTATACTTCATCAAATTAAGGGATTTTTTAAAAAGAAACTCCTTACTAAAAATTCTTTCCTTCAATGATTTTCAGCACGCAACAATTAAAATTCAAACTAATAAATGTTTATAATTCATCCAATAACATTTGACAACCATGTGCAATTGCAAGGGTCAATTAGATCTACCTGATCTCCCTTGACTTCACTCTAACTGAGTGAGTATAACTTGTATAATAGTGGTTAAACATTTAAAACATGTATTGAGAAGTATGTGCAATTCCTAGTGTCAACCTGGTAAACATTCAAATTGTATTCCATCTAGAAACTGACACGTCAATATAGGAAAATGGTGAAAGAACAATGTATTAGATAGTTACACAACTTTGGCCAAAGGTTCAAGCATTTTTTTGCAAGCTTAGTTATGTGTTTGCACACTAAATAGTGAAACTTGTCTATGTCACCGCACAACCATCTCATCACAGTTATATGGATCTCATTTCGTTGTTTAAATATTTAAGTTTTGAAGGTTACAGTGATCATGAATTTATATTCATATCAAAAGGATCATGTTGGTCTCATCTTAGGATCCATATGTGAAAGGTAACACCCACATAATCTACATCCTTGGCTTTGAAAAAAGAGTGGGTTTTTTCCATTCGATCATTCATGATTGCATCGGGAAGAGAGTTTGATTATTTGACTTCCTCCATTTCTTCATGTGACATTTCTACATCGCTTGAAGAATAAAAATAGGAAGGAAGATTATCTATGACCATCTTGAATTCATCATCTTCGGACCATGATGTCAGGTTACTTTCTTGCACTTTTTCACATCTCTCCATTTCATCATTAATTGAAAGATCAAAACTTGAAAAGAGATCATCCATGATTACTTTGAATTGGCCATCTTCTTCATCATTGGTGGAGTCTTCGAAAATCATTGTATCATCCATTATGTAGCAAGGATCTTCCTTTATTAAATATATTATTCCCCCTATGGGCTGTGACTCGAGCCAAATGGAATTTCTGAAAGGTGATTTCTATCTTTCGTATCTTCTACTTATTCCTCTATGACGTTGCTTTGGCTTTTATCGGAAGGTTCCATGATAATATATTCTTCAGAAGCATCCAAGAATCTTCCGAGAATGAAAACCTCATAATATGGACAGCCATCAGGGTCTTCCTCCATATGATGCATCTCGTCTTCTTCCTCCATTTGATGTGGTACTTCAAGATGTTCATATCTTATCTATAGAGCTAAAGCATACCTCCAAATTTTATCAAAGGCTTCGAGGTCAGAATTTACTTTTATTATGCTCTGAAGTCTTTCCACATTCTATTTTCAACATTTTCATTTCTTCATCACCATATGAAAGGAGGTCATCTATTGAGCGTTGGAAGAAAGATAATGTTATCAATTTTGCAGTGAGATATGCGAGGTTGTAAAAATATTCTTCAGTGGATCTTGCACCATCCTATATTTTTTCATCTTCTTAAATGTTGATTTTATCTTCATCGGAAGGCTCAAGGATAAGATTTTCTTTAGTGGCATTAAAGAACCTTTCGGGTATGAAAAACATATGGTACGAATGATTTTTAGGATCTTCCTCTATAGGACAACTCTCCTCTTCTTCTTCCTCACTAGAGGTTACTTCAAGTTTCTCGTTCATCTCATATAATAATTTGGCATATTCTTGAGCTTCACACCTTATCTTATGTCTCATTTGAATCTATTCCTCTTCATTGGTGACACCTTTTTTCTGATTTCCTTTGTCAACAATAGTCCATAACCATGGTTGATCAACGATCTTCTTTTTCGGACAGATATCTTCTTCTTCTTCTTCACTGTCACTCATTGGTACTTCACTCCAATCTAGAAATTTATTCATGATGTGAGAAACAAACGTGATAGGGGTTCGCTCCTTGACGAAGTCATCTTCAAAAAATGATTTTCCTTTGAAATCTGATTTTTTGGTTTTGATTTCCAAGACCTTGCAGTCGTATTTTAGGTGCAGACGTTGCTAAATCAACCCCATGGTGGGCTGCAAAAAACTGTTGGTGAGAAAAATTGTTGGAGGTGGACAAACTTGTGGATTTCTTGCCAATGCTCTGAGAATCTGAATCCCTCTACTTAATCGGTGTAGCTGTCGTATATACATGCGATGAGTAAAGGTGGATTTTCCTTGGTGGCATTGTGGTTGAGGATTTCCAATAGGGGCACTCCATTGACCCTATAATAAAGCTAGCAATCTCTTGCTATGGAAGGCTTTGTCTAAAGAGTTGGAAATGTGAGTGAGAAAAGAGGTAGAAGAACTAATGTTGTACATAGAAAATCATATTCCTGCACACACTAGTTATAAATTTCATCACATGCACTAAAATTAGGAAGAAATCAATATTACAAAGAACAACAAGAACAATTAAAATTTAATGAACACAAAGTATCAATAAACCCTTTAGTCAAAAAAGTCTCAAAAATCCTCCTTGTATTGATGTTCAAGCAGAAATTGTACATAGTATAAGAATGGAAGACGTTGAGAATAGGGGAAAATTGGCTAACTCTTTTCACTCACAAGTGAGAAAAATATCTCTCATGAACTTACAAGAATACTATCAGCTAGAATAATCAATACTGCAAACAACCACAAGACCAATTAGAATTTAATGAACACAAAGTATCAATAAACCCTTTAGTCAAAAAAGGGTAAAAAATCCTTCTTCTTGTATTGATGTTCAAGCATAAATTATACATAATATGAAGAATAGAAGACATTGAAAATAGGTGAAAAGTGGATAACTCTTTTCACTCACAAGTGAGAAAAATATCTCTCATGAACTTACAAGAATACAACCAGCTAGAAGAATTTCAGAATTAGAACCCCTTGGAATGAAGAGCTCATTACAATTTATAGTGTTAAACTTGACTCCTCATCTTCCTGATGCTCTTTCATATTCCTCATTTTGACTTTAGACTATTCATATTCCTATTCGAATATTAAGTCCCTTTTATAAAAATAAGGAAACTTAAATTTACATCATGTCTCTAAAGTCACTTTAAGACATATCAAAAGGTGCAAACCCTCAATGCAAAATTATAACATAGAGGAGAGAGAATGTTGGGGGAAGAAGGAGAAGGAAAAGAAAGGATGTCGCCCCTGATGAAGTCTGCAAATCCTTGTTGATTGAAAACTCAAGTGTAGTGAGACTCTGAGTCTTCAAACTCCTTGTACCCTGAGAAACTCCTTCAAATTAGCTCATGAATGCTTTCCAAGTTGAATGAATTGTTCCATTGATGACCGCAACTCCCATCCTGCGTATGATATACCTGTGACCCGAACTATGTAGTGAGTGTCGAAAAAACATTGTCCAGTTCCCTGAGATGGACCTAAAATTCCCTATGATCAATGCCCATGGATGATCTATAATGATGGTGTTGACCTGAATGATCATCCCTCTATGTCCCATTGTGCCAAACTTGCCCTTTGAGAACAACCTGCTATTTTTAGTAAGTACAGATGGGGCAACTTACTATTTTTAGTAAGTGTCATAGTTTAGCTTTTCCCAACCTCAACCAGCTATGGTAGCTTGAATTATTTCTTCTTACTGTGTTCCTCTCACCTTTTGGACCAACTGGCTATTTATAGTAGGGGCTTGTGGAACCACTTACTATTTTTAGTAAGTGTCAATTGCGAGCCGAGATGACCTTTTTGATGACTTTGTCTGCGATACTCCCTCTTTGTGTTCACTTCCTTATTCATAACCTCTTTAAATGGTGTCTTACCTGAAGTAATAAACCCCTATGTAGGAAGGCATGCTATTTTTAGTAAGTGCACTACGGATGTCAGATTGCGACAAAACATGTACTTGAAAATCTAGGTTTTATTTTGGTGGTTCCACGCTCCGCATTTTGAGTAATTCCTTCGTCTGAACAAGTGGGGAAAATGAGATTTTCATCAGCAAGGGAAAAATAGTGACAAAAAACATAGCCCTCCATATCCCTAAAAATTAGGGACTTCATGGCATGAAAACTAGTTTACGTGAAACTAGATTTTTCAACGATCATTCTCCTTCAATTTTCGCGCGATTTCACCCACTTGAACCCTGAGAAGTGAAGAGGTAGCTCACTTTACCTTTTTCATAGATGTTCTTCATGTGAAAGGGTGGAACTATGATGAAAAATTATTCCTCCATATCCTTAAAAAATAGGGACTTCATGGTGCAAAAACTAGTTCACTTGCAAAACTAGATTTTTCAATGATCATTCCCTCCAATTTTTGCGCAATTTCACCCACTGGAACCCTAAGAAGTGGAGAGGTAGCTCGCTGATTTTTTCCACTATTGTGTCATGGCAGCCATTAATGGAGATTGAAATTTTAGGTCTGGTTTTTGTCTCCATTCTCGATGAAATCAACTCCATTGCGATAGGTTTTTTCTTCTTTTCTCACTGGTGAAATTTCTCTTCGATCCGGTTGTCTAGTTTGACGGGAAATTGAGCTTTGTTCTTCGTGGAGCCAGAAGTGAAATTTATTTGTTGTGAGAATTCCTTGTTGTAAACAGGAGGTTTGAATATGAGTTTTTAATGGCCTTCAAGAGATAAGAACTCAGCAACATTATGGTTTGTCAATCCGTGCACCGGTTTGCAAGATCTCTTTGATTTTCAGTTTCACGGCAATGAAGATTTTCAAACTTCTGGCTTCTTCGTTCTTCATTTGATCAATATTTCTTATGGGACCTACATGTTTTTATGTTTTTGAGGATGATTTATTTTCTATGATAGATCTATGGTTCAAGGTTTCACCAATGGTGTGACTTGGTGTGAGCAAGTTGCAGAGCTATGTTGGAATGAAGTTGTGCACAGGAGAGTTAGATGTTAGAAGCCGGAAGCAGACGGGTTTTTTAAAATTTTAAAATAAAGTTGAGAAGGGAGATGGGCGCATTTTTCAATGTTTAATTTCCCTTACCTATGAGGGACGTGATGGACATCAAATTCCATGGTGAGCAAGGCGACGAAACGTGGCAGAGATCCGACGGCAAGGAATGAAGGCTAAAAATCAACTTTAAAGCACTGAGGGGCTGGAAGGTGGTCATATGGGTGACCAAAAGTATCCCTTAGGGGATGGGAACATTTTTCCATGTTTGATGTCCCTGAACTATGAGGAAAATGAGGGACATCAAATTCCATGGCGCTCCTGGTGATGACACGTGGCAGTGATCTGACGGTTGAGGCTTTGATCTCCCGCAAGCACCTAGGGGCTGAACTGGCGATCATGGAGGTCGCATGAGGATCCAAAGGTCATGTGGGGGATAGGAAATTTTTTCCATGGTTAATATCCCTGACCTTGAGGGATGTGAGGGATATAAAATCCCGCCAGGGTCCTGGAGCTGACATATGTCCTCCAAAAATTTGACTAACTCCCGAACTCGCTTCAAGAGGACAACTTGAAATGACGATAACGTGAGCTCCTGATGGACTTGTTTAATGAAATTTTATATGATCCCAACTTGAAATGATATTTAGAATCCAATGGTGGGAGTATCAAGTCTATATTCCTCCATTTGATCCCTGAAAAATTAGAGTTTTGATTTGGTACTCCACGTGTGCATTAGAAAACCTACTTTCAGACCTAATGCGCCAAAGTTGTGTGAAAAAAATAATGTCACCATCTTGTAGGTCTTGGAATTCCCTTTCCTCCGATGTTTTTTTATCCTAACTCCATCCGGAGCTCCTAAAATCACCTTCATAATTTCAGCAGTTGTTTTGGCATGTGCACTGCCTAGGCCTGTGAACCCTAATTTTGGTGAAACTGCCTCAACTTCTCCAAGTCCTTCCAGAATCTTCTTGAATCACTTCTACAATGTCCCAAGGCCTTTGAATTGCCTCCACGTCCTTTTTGAATTTTCTACTCTGCTCCATGGATTTTCTCCAGTCCTAGGAAGTCCAGTGATAGCCCTTCCCACAACTGCCTGAAGCTTGCAAATTTTAATGAACTCCTAATATCACCTAGGGGGTAATGAATGGAATTTTCTAAATCACCTAGGGGATGAGATAACATCAATCGAGAGGTCACTAGACTAATTGGGTGGACTTGGTGTTCCTAGGAATGATAGGACATGAAAAATTTGGCACAAGGATATAGTTGTCGTGCTCGGAAATTGTCAATTTCCCTATTACACATTTGGACGACAACTATTGGCTCTAGCTTGGGGACATGACATGGACTAAGCATAGTAAAGACATGACATGGAAAATCTCATAATCTCAACATTTTAAAACAAATACCAATGCCTTATCCATTGGGCCCTGTGAAGTCATGTACAACTTACATGAGAGAGAGAGAGAGAGAAAAGAAAAACAAGGAAACACACACAAAACAAGGAGAAAGGGAAACACACAACTTACGAAGAAAGGAAATACACACCACAGAAAGGAAATTATATACAAGGGTGGGGACTACATAGACATGGAAAGAATATACACATACACTAGAAATGGGTTGAGAAAAGTACATGTCATCATGAGATAGTGAATTGAACCCTGACCTTTGAAGCACAAAAACTGTTACTCTGGCATACATCACTCACTCTAATCTCATCCTTCCCCGAATCCATCTTCTGCCTATTCATCCTACTTACACACTCTCATAGTATGGCAAATTCACTTGAGGGTTCCCCTTCAGTCCATTTTTGTCATACCCTCTTCCCACCAACTATATCATCATTCTTCTTCTTCTTCTTCAGCTTGGCAATCCTACTTAACCATCTCTGCCGCATGACAATCTTATTTAAGAGTCCCTCTTAAGGTGGATCTATCTTATGGCCTTCCCCCATCCCATCATATTTTCCTCCGTCTTATTTCTCCCACCTCTCGTTGCAATCATCTTCTTCAACCAACCATTCCACCCCTGTACCCAATACATTTTTTTCTTTTTCCTTGCATATCATCACTGTCAGTTTGGCAATCTTACTTAACCACTCGCACGGCATGGTGATCTCACTTACGGGTTCCTCTTAAGGATGATCTGTCTTATTGCCTTTCCCCATCACTACACATCCTCACCCTTCACTTTTTCTTGGCATTCCCCATTATCACATCTTCTCACCCCCTCTTCCATTCTCGCAAACACCACATCTTACTTTCCCACTTTTCATCTCCATCATCCCTCACTTGGTAATCTTACTTAACCACTTTTATCACATGACAGTCTTACGTCAGGGTCCTCTCTACATTGAACTCGTCATTTTGAATTTTTCCCTCGCCTCATTCTTCATTCACTTTGTTGATCGCGTCTTCCACCTAGTCTCTCCTACCAACCACATTTTCCTCCTACCATTATCCTTTCTCCACCTATCATCTCGCAATGTACGTTTACTATCTTCCGCCTATAATAATGTTCCTTTCCCCCATTTTTTCCTTCTTGATCCATCATCATTCATACCGTTTCTTCCCATTCTTTTCATGTCTTGTTTCTTCATCCTCACCTCGTTCGTCCTCATCCTTCGCATCCTCTCCTCGCCTTCACCTTGTCACAACTCATCACTCAACTTTTTTTTACTCTTTCCACTTCATCTGCTCAACTTCTCCACATATCTACCCACGCTTACTCGCCCTTGTTGTTGTTGACTTTCCCTAAAATTCACTCATCCTCATTCTACACGACCTTGTTCACTCTCGTTAACCTCCATTTTCTCTTCATTCCTTTATTCCTCTGGGCCCACCGCTCACTATGGGTGGACTTTCCCTAACATCCCTTTGTTGGCGTTACTCTTTCCATTCCTCATTTACTTTCTCTCTTTCTTCATTTTTTCTGTCATCCTTCCCAACCACTCATTATGAGTGGACTTTCCCTAACGTCCCCTCACCGGTATTGCCTCTTTTATCCCCATTCTCTTTTCTCTCCCATCCCTTTCTTCCACTCCCACCCTTTCTTGTCGCTTCTTCCCCACCTCTCCATCTTCCTTTCGCCCTCTTTAATATCTTTATTGTCTTAATCATATATCCTTTGTCTATTGTCTCGTAATCATTGTATCCTCATTTCATGCATCTCCGCATCTTTTTCAATATGTGTCATTCCTCCCCTCTTTCTTCCCTTTACATTCTTTATACTGCTCACTCTACACTTATTATCCTCATTCTTGATTTCCTTCCTTCTGCATCATTTTCTTTGGTATCCTCTTCTCTCTCCCACCCCTCGTCTTATTTCACTTCCTCTGTGTCATCTTCTTCCCCTTTTTACCTCGGGTTTCCTTCTTACTTCCCCATTGATAACCCATCTCTTCAGCGTTGTCCCATCTTTTTTATTATCCAACCCTCCACATGCATCTCCATGCGGTCTGTCCCACATTCTTTACCTTGGTCTTCTTCACGCGAACCGCGTTCCTTCAATCTTCTCCTTGTCTTTGCTCTGTCCTCCCTTCCTCCCCCATCATTTTCACTTTCCTTCTGACCTCCCCTCCTTTTCTCTACCACCCCTACCTTTTCACTCCTTTTGTACATGTTTCTCTTCTTTCCTATGATCCTTTCCACACTTTCCTGGTCCCTCATAGTTTCTTTCTTTTCTCCATTCTACCTCCTCTTTCGTCTTCTTTAAATTCTTAGTCAATTTTACCCCCTACTCCCACCTTGTCTTCTCCTTCTTATTTATCTTTCTCCATTCCCCATACCCATGTCTTCTTCATCTTTTACTTCTACTGCTTCTTGTTTTTCTCAGCTCTATCATCTCTTTCGTTTTTCCGCATTTCTCTTTATTATCTATGTTGTTTCCTTCATATGGCACATCTCTTTCTCTATTTCATAATTTCACTTTCTGCTCTGTCATTTTCTTGTCTTCTTCTTGTTTGTCCTTCATCATTCCCTTCTTCCCCTATCATCCCTCTCTCTTATTCTCTTCTACCTCTTTCATTCCTTTTTTTCCATCCTCTATCTCCATACCCTTGTCTCCTTCATCTTTCTCGCTCTTCTCATAATCAACCACTACTGTCCATTCCCTTTTCTTTTTCCCATTGCATCCTTCCACACATCCTCACACCTAGCATTCAAGGCCGATTGAATCCTTTCTTCATTTGCATCGTGCGGTCATTCCATTCTCTTACACCCCATTCTCGTCCTCCTCTCCACAAAATTAACCTCTCCTCTTTTCGAGAGCTTTGTCATATATTTCATCCTTGTTAGCCTTCTCAAGGGGGCATCATCACATCTATCCATAATCACATCTTCTCATGACATTTTTTTCTTTTGAGGATACCATGACATCCATCACCTACCACCTTCTACTCTCCCCAACAAACATTTGCTCTACTTTTTGCTTAACAAAAGTAGATTGAATTATTCCCTCATTTTTACAAGTGAAAGTTTGTTCTACTTCTTGCTTAAATAACTTCTTATCGAAGGAACACCTTCTTTAAGAAGAATCTCTTCAAAAACCTTCAATCCTGCCACCCGGGGCATATTCATCCATCTCGTCTACTTGTTTTGAAAGGATACTACTTTCATAGTACCCTTCCAAAGAGGGGCAAATGTAGACACCTTAATTTCACATATTTTCCAAATCAATTAATTTTTTCCACTCCATTTCCCACAAAAATCCCCATAGAATTAATCAATGTTAATCGGTTAATTAATCCATTTCAACCCCAAATTAAACCCAATCTTCCTCACATGTCAAATATTCCCTACGTACCCCATTTGCGAATTAAAAATACAACTTAATCCTCACCCCCTCTTTTTTGTCCCCACTCACCTAATCATGCCTTCATTTTCAAATTGTGATTACTTAAAATCCCCTAAATTAATCCAATTCCCATGCTATAAATATAACATTGCCCCCCCGCCCTCTAAAATACACGGAGAATAAGTTTGAATGTCATGTCTGAACTCTTGCATCCTTTGAGCAAAGAGCATCATTCCCACCTCGTTCTAATGCTCAAATAGTCTCATCTTGAAACATCCCAGATCCATAACCCCTTTTATCCATTTGATGCAAAGTAAGTTGATCTTGTTGCAGAGAAGGTCTTGCTCCGGTTCGAAGAAAACACCTACATTTCACGAAATCATGGCTCATCCATGTTTTCTTGCCCATTTTGAGGTTTGCTACGAAATCGCGAATGAGGTATTATTGTTAGTGTTTTACTTTCTTATTCGAGTGCATTTTTCATAGCTTATAGAACCAGTTGGAGAAAGGGTGTAGTGACTAGAAAAGTTACGTAGAGTGATTTTGGGGTTACTGGTTATTACTTAGCTAACGTCTGCCTTTGTTTTCCTTGGGTGTTCTCTTGTTAAATTTTATGAAATGAAAATATTGTAATGACCTATAGGTACATGGACTATGCCCTTGAAAAGCTTTGGTCTCTGAATCATGATTTAAAACTTCAAAGGACTCAATTAAGAATGTGCTTATCATTGCATCACTGTATGGAAATTTAATTATGAGATGTTATTTCTTTTTGTTAGATCATTGGTTTGTGAGCATATTGTACAAGGATGCAGGGTACCAAAGTTTAAGCAAATGAATAACAGCCAAACCCTCTATGGGTCTCTAGAGACGTGAGTGTCTAGTAATGGTTATATATGTGCTCGAATCCAAATTTGATTTGCTTTACTACATCCTAACTATGAGCATAGAAACTCAGGATCATGTTAACGTAGTCATGGAAATCGTTGTCTTGGAGTCCTTAGATCAGTGATCTACTTGTTGGCCTTTTCCTTCTTATCTGGTTGAGACCTCTAAGAAGTTGCCTTCTCATGGACTGTATATGGATCAGATATTAGGGTCCTAATCTTTGGTCCCATGATGATTTTCTCTTTGCTGCAACAGGCCAAAAAAGAATTGGGTGCATGACCCCTTACCTCTTGGAGATATACTCTGGTGTGTTTTCAATCTATATCAACTATAATTCTAAATGGACCAAGGTAGTGCATAGAAGTCATGTTGGCCATGTGTTTTTTGGATCTTCGTGAGAAAATGTTCTCAATTTTTGTGCTACCCAAATACGTATCTTATGACTTGGAGCAAAGCGTTTTAGGATTGTTTTAATAAATTTAAGTCATGTTTTTCAAGCTAAAACTAATATTTAGTTTTGTCAAAATGAGAGAGGAAGGCTCTATTCCTTGACCTAAGCAATCTTTGCTCTAGGGAAGGACCCTGTGGCTCTTCTATGGTAAATATGATATTATCTCAGTCATGATTGTGTATATGGTGGATGAATACTAGACTAGTCAACAAGACTTGAACTTTGTCTACCATGTATGATTTATTGGATTACATCATGTTACTGTGTCATGACATGTAGAGGCTGATCATTAGATGTTTTGAATGCTTTTTACATGATCTAGAAGTATAAGTTGAATTTGTGATTAGTACCTCAACCGTTTAGATATGAGATTGTACAGATATTGTGGTCAAGGCTATGAAGGACTTTGGTGTCTGGAGCTTATAGAACTTTATTATTTCATCAGACTTGTATAACTCCTTTATTCAATTTGTTTGTAAGCCCTACCTTTTGATCTGAAGTTAGGGCCCTGTCAACCCTTATTGTACTACACGCCTTCTGAGAATATGTTTGGGATAGAATTCTTAGCCTGCAGGTGATTGTGTGGTTTTAAATTATTTAAGGGTTTTATATTCCTTTGCTATTGTGAATTTGCTCTCCTAATCTCTAAGAGGATTGCTCCATACAAATATCTAGATCTCAAACTGCAGAAGAAATAGAAGAATTTGTGATATGGTATTATCTTCAAATCATGTTATTCTATCTTCTGACTTGGGCGATGCATCTTGCTAGAATCTGACTTAAAGCCTAACTTGATCGAAGAAAGTCCTTCAATAAACTATGAAATGCTTGTGCATACCTAACCATGCATAGTTAATCCCAATCATGTATTCTTCTTGGATGAAATAAATTGACTGACAGATATAGTTGCTTCAAACAAACTTATCCTGCATCTCTGCATATAATGCACTTAGATCCCATAGGTGGGCATGTAGTAGTTGTCATGAATCTCAGCGACAATGGGCACATTAGTCCAGTTGGCTATATAATCAAAGAGGTCATGCTCTGGTTTGAGAGCATGACCAGATCCTGTGTCAAAAAAGAATGCCTCGAGAAATTTAATAATAAAGAATAATACAACCCAACTCCAACCTACTTTCACAATAAGGGGTATCCTGGTGTAAAAAGGATAATGGTTCTCTCTGAGTCAACAAAGTAGCTCCCCATGTCTTGCCAAACCAATTCTTTGACACAAATAGATTAGTGAACCAGCTGGGTTCCCAATTTTCACTTATGTTAGATTATCTTGTTGACATGAACATTGTAGTATGGTTGTGGCCATGATCTTAGAATCAATGTTCTTCCTGATCCTGAATTAAATCCCAATGCTTGAATGTACCTTCATGGTGATAATAGAAGTTAAACAAGTGAAGCAATCTGAGTTTGGATCTCCTTAGTTCTAGCCCCATGAAATACACCCATAGAAGTCTGGTGCCATGGTACAATATTTAGCTGATGTAATTGGCTGTGCTTCTACATTTTATAACGACTTTGTTACTTGAAGTGAGTTGTACTACAAGTAAAGTTAGTAAATATGTTTTTGGGTTATGTACTTGCCTAGTATGTTCGTTCTATAGCACTATTTAAATCTGAAGTAGCCACTGAAATATATACTCTGGATATAAATGCTGACATCTTTTAAAATTGGGGAGAAGTCTTCTCTGATCTTACAGTACAGTATTTATGTATTGATGGATCTAAATCATTAGCCTTGGCTTGATTGGCATTTATTGCTTAGACCCAGTGTATCCCTTAGGCATATGACAGCATTCATTCTAGCTTGAGAAACTATCCTATTTTGAAAGCCAGAGCATGTTCTGAGAACTGAAGTTGTTTTGGACATCCAGAACCGTGTGGATTAAACAAGAGTATGTTTAATCCCGGAAACCTACTAGTGAACCCATTTAGTATTCAGTATGTCTCTTCAACTATGAAACCAACAATGGTGGTCGAGCAGATAGGGTTGTCTGTTAGAAGAAGCTTTGTAGTCGAGAAGTGCCTGTATCAGATAGGTGAGTTGCTGTTTAGCAAGGATTAAGACTTGCAGGCTCATAACCCACAGGTCACTGGAAGGTTGACTATTGCTCAGACCTGAGTTTAAATTAATCAAGATAGTGATTCATTTAGGGCTAAGTTGTCACATTTGAACTTGTGGAGGATAAAATTTGTAAAAAAATTGTTGCTAAAAAAAGCAGCCATAAAATTCAACCTCAAGAAGTATTATGCTTGTGTTTTAGATTAAATATTCAAAAAGGAAAAATGAACTTCAATGGCTTTTAACGAATTTTAACAAACAAAAAAATTGTCGTATTTGGTAATCAGCGAATTTTGAATTTTTTATATCAAATTCGCCAAATGCAGTTACTTAGATTTAGGGCAGAAGTTCTATGTAGTTAAAACTCCTCTTGTCAAGTTGAACAGTGACAGTCACAATAAAATATCCTGCCCATTTTACAGTTCCTGGCAAAGAGATTTGTTACAGAAAGTCCTGGTTAGACATAACATTACTCTAGGCACCCCTGATGGCAAACCTCAATGGAAGAATTTACACCTTTGGACTTGGTATCGGGCTCCTGCACTGATAAACCTTTTGGATCTGCTGTTTTTCAGTCCCAGTGGAAGGCTTGGGAATTTGTCAAGCCCTTAGTGATTAGCCAACAAATCTTCTACTTGTATGACTCTTGTTGTCAAATTTTTGGATCATTATGGTGGAATTTAAATCTGCGTGGAAAACCTTTGGCTATTACTAGAGGCTGTTCTACTTTTTTGGCACAATAGAGGTATCCAATCATTTGGTGATATCTTTTACAATGGAAAATGATCTTCATGGGTGGACCTAAAGAATATATACAATCTTCCTGACACTCAATTCAGAACTTACACCATGCTCCTCAATGCTTTCAAGCCTCCTTTAGGTCTTAGAATCGAAAATGATGGTCTTCTAGGACTCAGTCAAGTGAGTTAGAGGACCACCTCTGTTGGATATCATTGCTAAGGAAATATAGAATAAGCTCTCATCCTCCCATGAGGTGTCTTTAGGTCTCAACAACAAATGGGCTGTGTGTGACCCCCCTCTTAGCTGGGAATATAGGTTTTTTATTACTTGGGCTTTTCCTATATTGAACCTAGAAAAGCTTTTTTTAGATGGTTGCTTCTTCATCAAAAGCTTGCTGTTGGGTCCGCTATGTTTAAGAGAGGTATTGGTAGTTTATAGTGTACTATTTCTGGGGAAGTTGAAACAATTGTACATCTTTTCTTGTCCTTTTGCTTGATCTGTTTGGAAAGTTTGTCTGCTTGCATGGTCTAGACTCTAAATGTGTCGACAGGGAGATCTCATGGCTTGACATTGTGTTTGGTTCTATTCATGTCTTTCTTCAGAAATTATGGTTTTTTCTTTCTGATGAAATCCCTTGGTATATTTGGAAAACAAGTGAAAACGTATTGCAAGTGCAGGAACCTTACTGGCTTCAACTATGAAGTCACGGTTAAGCTTTTGCATGTGCAAGTGAATGTTCGACTGAAGATTCCAGAGAGTAAAGTAAAGGTGTTCCTGCAGCAAGGAGTCATAAAAACCCGTCCAGAATATCTAGTTGTTACTGGAAACTTTCCTAAGATCACTCTTGCTCCAGAATGGCAGGTCCTGAGCAAGAAGGTACTGAGATGGTTATATTTGTAGAGGATTGGAACATGGTTAAAGACTCGATATTTTAAACAAGTTGACTCTCATGGGGAAGTGAGTGAGGGCTCTAGAGCCCCAATCAAAGGTCCACTGCTCTTCCTCACTCTTCAGTCAGACAGGATGTCAGTGCTATTTATGCATGATATTATCAGTGCTATTTACGCAACTTGGGAAATGATTGAACATAATGAGACTGCTATGGACCTGGATTTGCAACAAACAAGGAATACTCCTCCACTCAAACCAAAAAAAGATGAAGACAGAGCCTCATCTTGTACCCTTTCTTCCTCTTCTTCTTTAGCTCCTAATATTCCACTGCCAGTTAGAGGATATGCGAGTGTGCTCCCAGATTGGGCTGAGAATGTAACTAAGGATCGTGTCATGAAAACCATGGCTGTCTTGAAAACTAGAATCTTGGCTGTCTATGATGGATAATGTACACACTGGTGGGGTTGATGCTGGCAGAGAAGAGAGATAGTGTTCAATATCTCCCTGTGATTTATAGAGACAAATATGAGACTGTGATGACTGATGTTGCTGTGGGAACTCATAGTGTTTCAGTAGGACCTGTTGATACTAGCATGGCTATGGATGAAGATGATGGATTCCTCATTCCTGAGGAAACTAATAAATATACTGCTGTCAGTACTTCTAATTAAAATGATAGTATGAATGGATGGCTGAGTTGGCCTTCATAAGTGTTGAATATGTTTTAATTATTCTATATTTAGGCGTGGCCCTGACTTCTTGGTAGCACTCTTTTCATGCTGCTGCTGCTCACTTTGGGGGCTTTTATTGGTAGTAAACATTTTTTGTTGGCTGCTCTCTTTGAGAAATATTTTGGTTACTTTATGAATGGTTGTTACCTGTCCTTGTCCTGTTGGACTTTTACTATTTTGTAACCACTTTTGCCATATAAAAGAATAGGACTTTTGTTAAGATTAGGAGTCTTAGTGTTCAAAATGAAAAAGAAGTCATTTTACTGGAGAAGTCTTTTTGGAGTAAAATTTTGGAGACTTGCCTATTTACATGGCTGATTTGGAGTCAGTGTAACCTGCTGAAAAACCTGCACAATTGGTATGGTATTAGAGTATCCACCAATCCTGGGAGAACAGATTTAGGTGAGAGCGTTTTTTAAGTCAATAAAAGAAAAATCATAAAGATCTGAGGTGTTGAGTTGTAGCCTTGCATGTAAAGGCAAATATGTATTTCGTTCATTTGTTGAAAATGACTCTCAAGCAATACACTTCAAAGTCAGTGGCAGTGGTGAATTGGTTCATGGGAAGAACCATTTGTATGCTTTGAGATGCATTGGCATGCACAGAGGTGCGGTTCAAAATTTTAAATACCAGGGGGCATTGTAATGGCCTAAGAAAGCCATATTGTTAGTGGATCATCCAGGTGAAATAGAGTAGCAAAGTTTCTTGTAGAAATAAGATTAAGTTGTGCAAATACACAGCAAGATGTTTTCAAAAAGGATGGATGACAGTACAGAGAGGTGGGGATGATTAAAGAAATCAAGAAAAGGGTGAAGAAGTACCTTCAAAGAAAGAAAGTTTCGGCATGGAAGTTCCTACAGAAGGCAAAGGAAGAAAGAGAGTGGGAGATACAGAAAAGGAGAAGCAAAAGAAGAAGATTATGGAGACGGTCAAAGACTTGAAAGATGTGATTTTCAAACCAAACCTTTCTTAACATCATATCATAGATAAGAAGGAGAAAAAAAGGATTTTATGGATTACACAACACATAGCTAGGACAGAGAGAAAGAAGTTTCTAGTGCAAGAAGACCTTGGAAGGGATGAAAGAATCTTGTGGAAGGAGAGTTTTCCAATTTTAAAAAGGCAGAAGTAGGTATCCATTGACAATGGATTTTTTTTTTAAATCAACATTCAGGCAAAAACAAAGACGTAGAATTTATTTTCTATCCAGAAGAAGATACACTTGGAAAAGTGCATTATTAGAGGGCAACTTCGTGCAATAGAATACATGAATGGAGTTATGGAACGGTCGAAAAGAAAATGAAAATGCTCCTATAAAGGTTAGGAAGAAGACGGATGTAGACTTTGTTGGTATTGAGAAGGCACTTGGAAAAGAATCAATTCTGACAGTTATCGTGGTCAAAATACCACCAGTAAGTTTTTTTTACCGAAGTAGAGTGGTTTCAAGACCCGTTGAATATTCCATGGCTGTTCTGGATGGAAATTTTATAGAGAGAGACATGCTTGCAACTGCAGATTTCAGAGAGTTAACAGAAAAAGAAAATGCCATTTTAGATTTGGATGAGAAATGTGAGGTTGCAAGCAAGCCAAAAATTATCCTCTAAATATACATGAACTTGTACAAGCAGAGACATGGTTTGATTCATGAAGGAAAAAAACAAAATAAAACCAGCTCTGAACCAGATGATTCAGTTTTCTTTTTGCAAGGGGAGAATGATGTAGCTGCATGATGTGTAACAGGTCTTTTGTCTTGAGGACTCTTATAAATGTCTTTTACTTTATATTGGAGTCTTAGAGGAGTGTTCTATTTATAATAAGACTCTTGGTAAGAGTTTGAGTTAGATTAGATGTCTTAGTGTTCAAGTTAGAATAAAAGTTTTTCTAGAAGAGAGGTCTTTTGGAATAAAATTCTGGAAAATTTCCTATTTATGTCTGATTTAAAGTTTATAGCCAGCTCAACAATATGTGTCAGATATTTGAAAGGGGACTATAGATTACGGTCTTAACTTCAATAGCAATACTACCAAATTCCAACAGCTTACAGGTGTCTGTAATGTCAATCAGGCAGAAGATATTGCCATAAAAAGGTGCCACAATTGATTATTATTTCCTATTAGGAAATGGGGCAGACAAAGAAAAGCAGTTGTTGCATTATAAAAACTGAATATTAGCAAAATGCGTGAGTCAAAGGTCATTAAACTCAAGGTTATGACTACTCATGGAAAAAAAGTCATTGTGGTGATGATTTGAGTATAGAATACTATAGTAACTATGAAAAATCCCACAAAAATACAATATTTAAACAAGAACTGAATTTGTTTTAGTGGCACGACAAAAGTAAATGGTGTCACCAAAACATCTTCTGCCATATCTTGGAGAGAAATCCAATGCTGCACCAGTATTGGATTTGTATAGTAAAATTGTATTGTTTCGTCTAAAACCCCAAGTTCCATGGGAGGGTCAAGCATCTGGATGTCAACATCATTATCTGTGTGTGTGTGTGCGTGTGCATCATGTGTGTGTGTGGGTGGCAAGCAAAGGAATGCAACATGAGCTTTGCATTTCAACAAGTATGGACACTAGATTTCATTTAGATAGAGATCAGTGTAAAAACTGCTCTTGAGTACGTACAAGATAAGTGAGAATGTTGGTAGAATAATTTACAGCTCCATCCATATATATGTGACGAAGCTCCAAAAGTTGTCCACATATGCATGTATCTGCCAACATTTGTATGGGTCCAAGTTAGCAAGTTGTTTGTGGAATTTCGCAAACTCCCAAAAAAGAAAATAAATGTAATAAAACTTTAGATAGTGAATGAAAATGGATTTTGTCAGCCCTCATTAAAGGCGTGTGAGTTAAAAGGAAAAATAGGAAAAGTCCTCAATGGCTCCCCCCACCCTCAGGTTGGGCCAAACTGAATTTTGACAAAGCATCCAAAGGGAACCCTGGAAATCTTGGGTTGTATCCTAAGAACTCATTCAGAAGATCTTATAGCAGCCTCAACATCTTTCCTCCTAGGAGAGACAAACAACGAGACCGAATTTCAAGCATTACACGCAAGACTCGGGTTAGTCAAAGAAAGGAACATATCACATCTTGAAATTAAAGGCAATTCTTTCATAGCAATCAAACCTTTGAGAAAAGGGAGCACAAACAGCTGGAAACTAAATTCTCTATTGCGACCATCTCTTCCTCTACCATAGTCTTTTTCCCACATTTCAAAAGAAATCATTGGTTTAGGGAAGCAAACAAGGCAGCAGACTTATTAGCAAATCTGGGTTCACAGCACGATGTCTTTTCCACCATTGAAAGCACTTAAATGTTTTGAGGGGCTTTGAAACATCATTTCTTCGATTCTCGCCCCTCACCCACACACGGACTCTAACTTGTCATTCCCACCCCTCACTCCCTCTCAATCAAATCACTTCTCTGCTAGACTGCACGGAAACGCCCTAGACCCCCTTGTACCAAGCTCGGTACATACCAGGTACGGGTACATCCCGAGTATGCTGTGGGTACGCACCCACAGTGTACCCACAGTTTTTTCTTTTTTTAAGTGCTAAAAAATAAATAAAAGAGTACCCACAGAGTACCCACAGTTTTTTCTTTTTTTTAAGTGCAAAAAAATTAATAAAACATGAGGGCTTTGATTGGAATTGAACTTTGGAAAGTTCGTGTGAGATTCAATATTGCCAATTGGCTCTGAAGGGTCGAGAGAGATGAAAAGGACTTCATTTGGTTGACTTACTATTTGGGGGCTTTCTTGTTGCTCCTCATGGGTCCTTTATTCTTCAGTCAATTTGGAAGGCATGGGAACAAGTGAAGTACTTGGTGGTTGGGCAGCCTATCTTCTCTTCATTTGACATTAGGTGCCAAGCCTACAAATCAATTTCGTCGAATCAGAAATATAATGACAAGATCCTTGCCTTGACAAGAGGCTGTTCTGCCCTCCTTTGGTTTGAGAAGGGAATTGACATATTTGTTTTCATGTTCTATGAATGATTTTAAGTTGTATGAGTATTAAATTTCGATAAGTATGCAATGTATGAGGATTAAATTTCAAAAAGTATGCAAATGCTTCTTTAAATTTATAATTTTATATACATACATACATACATATATATATATATATATGAGTATTAAATTTCAATAAGTATGCAAATGCTTCTTTAAATTTATAATTTTATATACATACATATATATATATATATATATATATATATATATATATATATAACACGTACCCAAAAGTGTACCGTACCCAAGGTTTTTTAAAAAATTCCGTTTCAGCGTACCGAACCCATATCCATACCCGTACCGAAACAATCTCGCTTCTCCGGACTATGCCGCATCCACCTCCATCATTCCCAATACTGCTTGCACTTCTATCATGGCCATCCATGCTACGCCTACTCTCCCCAACCCTTACTTTTTATCCCTCCATCTGTCTCATTTACCTCATCATCACGAGATTTTCCGTTACCCTCACTCTCATCCCATCCTATTGCAACATGGAACACTTTGGTCCATCGTCCTCATCCACACTCTCCATAGCCCCTGTTACAAAAGACACCATTTGAGAGAAATTTCTCTTGCAGGTTCTCGCTGAAGATTTTATCATGGCCATATTGGTAGAGGCACTACATTGGGGGGCATCCCTCGTTCACCCTGTTCAATCATGCCTTGCTTTCAACCCGTTTCAATTCATGGTCTCATTTCTTTTCCCTCCAGCGCTCCTCCCAAGAACAACACACAATGAGACCGAATTTCAAGCATTACACACAAGACTCAAGTTAGCCAAAGAAAGGAACATATCACATCTTGAAATAGAACGCATTTCCTTGATAGAAATCAAAGCTTTGAGAAAAGAGAGCACAAACAGCTGGAAACTAAATTCTCTATTGCGGCCAACTCTTCCCTTACTACAGCCTTTTTACAATTTCAAAATTAATCATCGCTGTAGGGAAGAAAACAAGGCAGCAAGCTTATTAGCAAATATGAGTTCACAGCATAAGGTCTTTTCCACTTGTCACTCCCACACCTCGCTCCCTCTAATTCAAATTATTTATCCTGCCTCCGCCACATCTGCCACCATCATTCCCAATAATACTTGCACTTCTATCATCCCCATCCGTGGAAGCCTTCTCTCTCCTCAACCCTTACTTTTTATCCGTCCCCATCTATCTCATTTAACTAATCACCACCCGGATATTCCTTTAGTCTCACTGTCATCCCATCTATCATGTCCATCTATGCCAAGCCTTCTCCCTCCTCAACCCTAACTTTTTATTCTTCCTCCATCTATCTCATTTAGCTAATCACTGCCCATATTTTCCATTACTCTCACTGTCATCCCATCTTGTTCCACCATGGCAAGCTCCGGTTCATCATCCTCATCGCCACCATGGCTGCCTATTATAAAAGATACCATTCGAAAGATATTTCTCTCACAGGATCTCGCTAACTATTTTATCATGGCCATATTGGATAGGAGTGGTACACTCCGTGGCATCCCTCATTTGGCCCTGTTCCATTCGTGCTGATCTTCTTTCCAATCTTGTTCCATTATGCCCAGCTTTTCCATCTATCTCATTTAACTAATTACCACCCAGATTTTCCTTTACTCTCACTGTCATCCCATCTTGTTGCACCATGGCATGCTCTGGTCCATCATCCTCATCACCACTCTGCATGGCTCCCTGTTATAAAAGATATCTCTCTCACAGGGTCTCGCTGAGTATTTTATCATGGCCATATTGGGTAGAAGTGGTACACTCGGGGGGCATCCCTCGTTTGGCCCTGTTACATTTCATGCTGATTTTCTTTCCAAGCTTGTTGCATTATACCCAGCTTTCAGCTCGTTTCAAATCATGGTCATGATTCTTTTCCTCCTGGTCACCCTCCCTCGGTCAAAGAATTGAAGGCCACTTGGTCTCAGTATTAGCCAGATTCGGAGACCTCCCCGCCCAACTCTGAAGTGAAATTCATGAAATCTACTTTCTTGGCTAAGGAATTACCACCTCCTGCCACTGGAATAATGGAAGTTGACAATCTCCATCCTCTGCCGTCTAGTTCAACTGGAGTCTCAAGTACCCTTATTGGAGCAAAAAGCTTATCATTTTGCTTGTCAATCAAGTCCCGTCATTCCCCCTCCTCCTCAGAAGCACAAGCACCAGTGGAGAGTGAGTTTTGGCTCTCCTTCTCCTGCCAGCTTGGCTTGAGTTCCCACCGACTCACCCCACTTTCCTCTCCAAAAAGAAGAGGGAAATATAAACACCCATCAGGAACTGTTGACAGGAAAGAATGGGTGATAACAGATTTGGGAAACCTCCATCAAAGCCCCACATTTAGGAAAATCTCTCTGAGTCCACATAGAAATTTTGATCAGCTCATAGTGGAATTCAACTTGACAGCAGCTTTTGCCCAGGAAGTTACATGGACACTGGAAACTCGAGACACACCAATGGAATTCTACAACAGAGCTGAAAAAATTTATGACAAACATGCTACACTAAAAACTGAACCTGATTAATGAGCAGCAAGAAATGCTTCCCTCATGTTTCATAGATATAGATCAAAATCGGCTTATAGTTTTGCACAGTCAGCAACAGCCAGATGGCAAACAGCCTGCAATTTTGTAATATTTCAGAGTACAGTATCTTCTTCTACTCTGTATCTCTCTCCTACTTTCCAACGTTCCTCTCTCCTAAAATTCTACTAATGTACTATAAAATATTCGAAAATTGTGATCTTTTCTTTTATGCAAAAAATGGATGAGGGGCCCAATAGAACCCTTATTTCTGACAATCAAAGCAAAGGATTTTGTCGGAGGTTTCCTTTTTCATTTCCACCTTTCTAGAAGTCTCTGGCTCTGTTTGCTATGTGAACAGATTGCAGATACTTTTCAACAAAAAGAATAGGAATTGGATCCGTACGATGCAAGCGTAGTACCAAAGCGCTGAGAAAAGCTAATAAGAATGCTGAGTGAGTCACTGAGTACTCACATCTGAACCCAATTTCATCTGCTTCAATACTTTTTCTTCATAAAGATCACTACAATATAATTTGGAAAGAAAAACACTAAAGACAAATTCCCCTTCAGATATTAAAAGCCAGTGAGAATCAAAAAATTGGTGTGTGTTTATGATATTTATCTTACATAAATGAGGAAAATTCTAAAAGCACCAGAAAAGCAACAAAAATATTGTTTCGTCCCTTTGCAATCAACTCTCACATATGGCACGGATACTTGATAAACTCTTTTATAAATTCATACGGGAAAACATTGCGACATAAAAAGAGTATAGCGAGTTTGATCTTTCTTGGCAATAGTCAAAAGTGATTCTGCCATTTATCCAATCAAAAATTCAATCTCAGACACATCCACACTAGTCATTTGTTAACAAAGTCTATGAAATGACATGGAAACTAAGAATGAAAAAATCTGAAAGGATTACAACCAGTACAAACTAACATCATTATTCTTATGTACAAGAGAAAGCATCACTGTTCATTGTGAAGAAAATCCTTTGATAATATAGTATAGAAGGCCATCCCTGTTCACATCTCCAAAGAGTTATTTGATGAGTACTCAGAATATTTTCCTTTATTGTTTTCAAAAGATGGCAAAAGCTTTGCTGTGATTGGACCTAATTTGTCTGGCATATCATGTAAAAGTACATAACTTGAAATTAATATGAAAGGAAAGCACGCGCTTTAATTTAAATGGTAAAGCCTTTCTTATTTAAGTAACCTATATTAGAAAAATATTAGAATACTTAAGCATAACAAAAGCATTCAAACAAAAGATCATTTATACATAGCAAATATAGCTAAAAAAATTCCAGCTAATGAAAATCATACATATGATGTTATTTTCGTGGTTTCCATAGATTATGCAACACATATATATCATGCTATGAGCAGTCTGTTTCTCTTGCAGCAACAAATACATGTTATGTATGGTTTTGCATATGCTAATTACAATCTAGTGTGCCCTAGAAAAATATCTACCATCTTAAAATTCTCTAAAGATTTGTTTCCTTTAAGATCAAGTAGGTATGACATGTTTACCTTGCGCTGTCTGGCAGTAACTAGTCCTCTTAGGCAGTACCAAAACAGGTTTAATGTGCTACAATTGAAGGCCAAAACTGCAATGTCCAGCCATTTCTTTATATATAACAAAGCAGCTTTTATCTTTATGGGTAAAGACCCAAAACATTATGCACTGGTTTGGATTTGTAAATCATATCTGGAAATCAGATAAGAAGAAATTTAGCATACCTGAAAAAAGTTATGAACAGAACAATCAACTAAGAACCATGTCATTGAGTTTTGCAGCCTCCCCCACCCGTCCTGATTTGCGGAGTCCGTCAATAAGCATCGCACAAATTTTGTTATTGGGCACACTGCCCTTGGACACCATTTGATGAAAGATATGGATAGCTTCATCTACCATCCCTACCTTTTTGTACCCTTCCATTAATATAGTATATGTGCTATCATTAGGAACACAACCCTTCACCACCATTTCATCAAACAACTTACTGCCCTGCTGCGGTTTTCGCTCTCTGCAAAAACCATGAATCAGAGAGTTGTAAGTAATTACATTGGGAACAAAACCCTTCACCCCCATTTCATCTAACAATTTGCTGGCCTGCTCTGTTCTTCCCTCTATGCAAAGTCCTTGAATCAGAGCGTTGTAGGTAACTACATTAGGTATAAGACCCACTTTTAACATTTTATTCAGGAGCTCCAATGCCTTCTCAGATTTACCTGCCTTGCAGAAGCTTTCAAGTACTTTTGTGTAAGTTTCAACATCAGAAACAAAGCCCTTAAACACCATCTCATCAAAATACTTGACTGCCTGAGTCACTTTATCCGCCTTGCATAGACCATGGATAAGTATAATATAGGATTCTGCATTGGGGGTAATGCTTCTACAGTACATTAGCTCAAAAGTATCAACTGCCTCTTCAACCTCCCTCCGGATGCAAAGATCTTTGATTAAATAATTGTATGTTCTTGCATTTGGATGAAAACCTTTTTCCCGCATTATCGTCAACACAGATTTGGCTTTCTCAGTCATACCTTCCCAGCAGAGACCAGTAACTATAGCATTGTATGATGTAAAATTAGGCTGGCAACCTTTACCCTCCATCTCATCTAATATATTGATTGCGTCCTCAACATGTCCATCCCAGCATAGGCCTTTAATGACTGTATTATATGTGATAACTGTTATGTTAAGACTTTTCTCCGCCATCAAATGCAGAAGCTGGACAGCTTTTGCCATTTTGCCTTGCTTGCACAAACTATTGATCAATATGCCATAAGTTTTCTCATCTTGAGGACAACCAATTTTACCCATTAAACAGAAAAGAGCCAATGACTCTTCAACCTTGCCTTCCTTACACAGGCCATCAATGACTGTATTGTAAAAAATAATATCAGGAGGGCAGCCCACTTTTATCATTTGATTTATGGTTTGAATAGATTCTTCTATCATCTCAGCCTTAAAGTAACTGTTTATTAGAGCAGTATATGCACTAATATCAGGATGGAAATTTCTTCTCCTCATTTCCTCTAAAAGCCTAGTAGCCTCTTCAACATTACCATTCCGGCAAAAACCCTTAATTAGAAAATTAAAATTCATTCTATCAGGAGAGACTTGGATTCTTACCATGTGTTTGTAGACTGAGTGAGCCATGTCAACCTTGTCTCCTTTCATCAGACTGTTCAGAAGGTTTTCGTAAAGTGAAACACTGGGCCTGAATTCAAAACCCTCTGTCTGTTTCAAGATACTCTCAACCATTTCCACCGTACCTGTTTCACAGCATCTTTCAATACCCCAAAAGAGGATTTCTTCAGAGATTTTCCACTCATTCCTAATCATCTCTTCCAACAGTCTTTCCATTCCTTCAAAATCTTTTGAATCACTCAGTCTCTCAAACAAAGTAGTGGAAATCATATCATCGTGTTCGTAATTGTTCTGTCTTGATGCCCAATCGAATATCTGTAGAGCGAGAGCAGTGTTTTGTTGGGCAGAGAGCACGGTGGCTAAGTTTCGAGGAGAGAGACCTTCCTTCTGCAAAGTTGTGATTGCTTCCTTCAATCGGGTGAATGAAGATTGGTGGATTCTCTGTCCATTTTTATGATTGTTTGCCAAAGCCAAATGCTGTTTTGTCACACCCACATGGCCATCGGTCAGTAAACCTTTAATTCTAACTGTAATTCTGCTGGTTGAAGAAAAATCAAGCCCTCTTTTGAAATGGGTATTCGAGAAAGGAGTGGTGTAGATGGTGGCAACAGTAGCTATGCAAGAGTCCGCCATTGCAAAAGAGCTGAACCCACATCTACGACTACCTCCCTCCGTTGTTTATGTGAGTATATATTGGCTATCTCGATGATATCCGACGGGTTTACATTATCCGGAGAAAGTATTACAAAAATTACAATTATCAGTTCCAATAATTGTACGTCTTATACGTCTATGCATAAACTAGCAATTGCACATGTTGTTTCACCTAATTAATTAATTCCAAACACTCTTAAGCAAAAAGCATTGCTTTAACAAATAGATATGCAAGACAACTCACACTATTTTACCAAATCTATTATTTGCAACTATAAATATCCAGAATCCGGCAAAAAACAAATATCAAAAATATTGTTGCAACTATAAATATCCAAAATCTGGCAAAAAACAAATATCTAAAATTCGGCAACTTGTAAACATTGAATCCGCCAGAATTTGACACTTTCCAGGGGGAGCATCTTCAAAGGAGAACGCCTACTAGCGAAATATGCCCGTCTCAAATATTACTCTTCGGAATTTCGTTGAAACAAGGTAGCCATTGTGTGCACCCAACTTATAGGATATTTATCTTTCAATCAAAAAATTGAAAGGTAAGTATCGATAAGCATACAATATTGTCGTAAACAATGTTTATTTAATTTTATATTTATATGTAGAGGGAGAAAGCTTCTAGGTTGCAATATGAACTCATTTGTGTAAATCTCTGACGTGTTGAGCATGTTGTTAATTACATTTGGATCTAAAGGGGGATGAATGATGCTAAAGTTATACAAACAATTGTGGTCAACAACAACTTGGGACTTGCTATCCACAACATAAGTCTTTAATATTGTTTGCCTTCCACTCTAACTACACAGATTTCAATTTTTAATTCTCCATAATTAATTGATCCTACAAGACTTTTATAAGTGTTTGGTTTGGGGGGTTTGTGGAGATAGGGTTAGAGTTACCCCTTCTAGTTTGTCATACCCTCAAAGTGTACGAAGATTCATGGAGTAGATATGTGAAATAACAAAAAAAAAAAAAATCAAATATGTAACCAATATGTGCTAAATGTACCAGACATGTATTAAATGATCAAATAAGTCAAATCATTTATTTATTTATAGATGAATGAATTCTAATTTATGTGATATTGGCGTACATGATTGAGTTATAATGGCTAGAAATAGGAAAGGCAAAAAAGACCAATGAATTATTACCAAGTTAAGGGTGATATAAGAAAATGTTTTGGGAACATATGGACAATCCTTACAAGTGTCATGAACATACGGACGGTCCTGGCACCAAGACAAGACAATCACAAGCTTGTTGTGGGAGTTGCATGGGAATGCGCAAAATGGGTTTCAAGCTTCAAGAGTCACCATATTAGTTTAATAACATCAAACTTTGATCATTCACCCATACATAGAAAAATGTGCACAAAACATATAACACTAAATAGGCGTCTAGTGTCGATTTTTTAGCGCTTATTTTTTTTCTAATTTACGTGTGCTTAGCCAAAAATTAGGTGATATGAGCATACACTTCAAGATATAACATATAAAAAAGATTTAAATGTTGTAGCAAATACACGACTTTGAGTACTAATTTGTTGAGACTTGGAACATACAAAACCACACCCAACTTTCCTACACAAACATGGCTCGATGAAATGAGAAGTAAATGTTGCATATAAAGTTAGTTTATAATGAGATTGTAATATCAAAATAAGGGGTTAATCTAATTAAAACTAATTACTAAATGTAAATGATGTAGTTCAGAACATAAATACAACCAAGATAGTAAATATAAATATTCTAAACCATATGTTTGTGAAATCTAGAGTGTTGAATATGTGTACATGGAAAGATTGTTCATACCAGATAGAAACATCTGGCTTTTTTTACCTTTTCTAGATTATTTTTCCCTTTAGTGTCATAATTTACAATTGAATTTTGACACTTGGTGCACTTATATCCTTAGATCTAGAATATGTGATCAAAACCATCAATTGTGCACCAATACATGTAAATTAATTCCTTATAGAAACCCTAGGTCCTTATTTTGTGACCTAAAAAGGGGTTAGTCTAATTTGGTTAGAATAACCTCAACAGCCCCCACTATTGAGAATTTCCTACATAACACTACATGTAAATGGTCTCAGGCCTATGAAGTTCTTATTGCAATCACTAAATCGGGCATGATTCCTAAGTGAGAGAATTACTCATTAAAACCCATTTACTTTTCTTTGATATTGTTTTTATCCTTTTCATCTTTATTACTTGTTGTTTCTGATTGACAACTTATAGTTTTGCATACCAGCCAACATCCTACTCATCTTTGATTTCACTGTATGGCCTTTTGAGCACCCTGTACATGACCGCCCATTAGGGACAGGAGCGTTCGGGTACTAGTGTCCCCTCTGGGTGCCTTTATCCTTTTTATCTTTTTTTTAATCTTTCGATTGATACTTATTTCTTGTCTTCTTGTATCACCCTTGGTCAGCATTCACATGTTAATAAAGAAACTTAAGCAAAGGAATCATATACATATATGTCTTATTCAACCTCATTAGGGGGAAAGCATTTAAGTGGCACATACATCTACAAGGAGCTAATATTTTTTATCTGCTACATCAATGACTGCATTATTCATTGCATAGGGAGAGTTATTCTAAATTTCATACCACACATTTGCATTGGGACCAAGTTGTTGTAGCTTGTTATTTTTTTATGTGACTAGCACTAGGGTAACCTAGCTCAAGAAACATTATTCCAATCACACACACACACACACACACACACACACACACACACA
The DNA here is from genome assembly GCA_019776745.2 of Taxus chinensis. Classification (NCBI taxonomy): domain Eukaryota; kingdom Viridiplantae; phylum Streptophyta; class Pinopsida; order Cupressales; family Taxaceae; genus Taxus; species Taxus chinensis. The sequence goes on along the minus strand of CM034151.1, from coordinate 661,951,802 downwards.
CACACACACACACACACACACACACACACACACACACACACACACACACACACACACGAACTACATTGAGTCTGAAATGTAGTACATCGTTCAGTGATAATCACATTGGGGTGACTGCCAAGATCAGTCGACTAAAACATATGCATTATTTTTTCATCTAATGTGTGTTTGAGTATTGTGCAAGTAGTTAGGGTTTCTCTTGCAGGTGTAGGTGTGACACAATGAATCTAATGTGACCTAAAACAAATAAGGAGTGATATTAAATGACACTATAACATCTAAGTTATTAATCATTCAAATTAATGGAATTTTAAAAAATAAATAAAACAACCCCTCAATCACAATTAATGTCTTCAATGATTTTTCAACTTTCAGCAAGTACTATCTAGCATAACAAATGATAACCATGTTCAGCTGTAAGGGTCAACTAGATTTACCCTATCCCACTTAATTCACTCTATTTGAATGCGTATAACTTATATACTTTTGGTTAAACCTTTATAACAGGTCTTGAGAACTATGTGCAACTCCTAATTGTCAACTTGGAAAATAGACAAGTTGCAATCCATCTGATATCTAACACAACAAGTTAGGTGTATGGTGAATAGCCAATGTAATGAGCTAGCTACACTACTTGGCCAAGTTTTAAAGTGTTACTTTGCAAGCTTAGTTTTGTGGTTGCACACAAGTCATCAAAACTTGTCTTCGTTGTTGCACAACCATATCCTCACATTTATCTAGATCTCATTTCATTATTTAAGAAATTAATTTTCTATTTTGAAGAAGTGGGAATCACAACTCATCCTTTTAATTGAAAAAATCCTATCAATCCCATCTTAGGATCCCTATGGCAAAGATAGTGACCATGTAATGATTTTCGTCATTATGTACTCGATATCCTTCCCATAGCCATCCTAAGCTAGCACGGTTAGGATTCTATCAAAAAGAACAAAAATTCGAGATATCTACACTTCATTTACAATTTAGTTATCCATTTAAGATAAGTTAATAAGTTGTCATTGTGATCGATTATTAGGTATCATAACACGTTATTCTTTTTCTCGATAAAGAGTCATAGTAACTTCAATTGAACCAAGTTATTATCTTCAATAGGTACCTCTTATCGTACTGCTGTAACATAATTTTTTCACTTAATAATGATTTACTAATCAATGTCATGTATTTAAATAATCCAATCACTTCCTAGTTAGTATTGGTGTTAACCTCATAGGTTCATCATTTAATCTTGCTTAGTATGTTTTATCTCATTTAATCATCATTTGTTATAAGTTGTGTACTTTATTTATTAAAGTACAATAATAATATAATGTTGTATTCATTGTATTATTTTCCATAACGTACTATGTTCATTAATGATGTGTTTGTTCATCTATAATAAAACTATAAAATCGGTTATTTTTAACTTAAACAACAGTGTATGAATAAAAGTGTTTATGTTTACTTAAAAAATATCAATAACTTATATTCATACTTAAACAACAGTGTATGATATTTTTAAAGTATCCATAAACACTTATATTCATACACTGTTGTTAAAACAACACTTAAACACTTTCATTTTAATAAGATACAATAACGATATAAACGTTGTTTTCATTTTACAACTTTTCATATCATGTTATGTTTGTCAATTGTCATATTTGTTCATCCATAATGAATCAATAAACATGATAAAGTTTCATAGCATAATATCAATAAATTAAAATTCATACTCTGTTGTAAAACAACATTAAAACACTTTTATATGTCACAAAATGTGATACAAAATAGAAAGTATTTTTATTTAAACATAATAAGGAAAAGTCCTTATTTTCTGAAAATAATGACATATAATTATTCAGAATAGTACAATAGGAAAATGCCTTCAATCATCTTGTGAAATAATACTTTCGCATTACAATTAAATACAATAATCCTGGACAAATTTTTAAACAATTAATACATGTAAAAATTGTGTGTATATAATCCAATTAATGACTTCATAAATGTCACTTTGTCCTACACACTATATGCAAGAGAAAATGTATACAAGGTCAGTTCTAAGAACAAACATGAGTTATCTAACTCATGTTCTTGTTGTATTTAATTGAAATAAAATAATATGTTAAGGTTTACTTAACTAATAACTTATAAACTTCGTAATTCATTAATTACGTTTATATATCATTATTCAAATGGAACGATACTACAAAAGTAAGCTATGTTCTCAACAATCCAAGAATCCAACTATTGTTCATAACTTTAGAATGTTTAAATAACTTGCAAATGCAATCTAATCTTTCCATAATTCAATCTAGAATTTCATAGCAGCATCAAACAATTCATAAGAGTGAGCCCCAAGGATAATACTAATCAATCAAACTTCATCAATGTACAACATTCATACTTAATGAATACACTTAACTAATTCATCACCCTTTTCCAAAAATATTGCAAAAGAAATAAAACAGAATCATGTTTAACAATAAATCATACATTTCTAATAGTTGTCTGGTGATTTAATATAAATTGAATTAAATCTATATTTCAGAGTAACTAATGTAGTGTATAATATACGAGTGATATAATACAGTAAATGGATAGGCAACAAGCAAGTAATAATATGAAACCTTAAGAAAACGAGAGAGATAGATGATTTATATGATTTCTGAGTTTTTTGGAAGTTGTCTAGGCAGGTGAATAGTTGAAACAGACTGGAAGCGATGTTATCAAGGCTCGTTGGAGGTTTTGGAACTCAAAAGTGTGCAAGACAGAAGCGCCCACGGGAGGACAGGTGTGCCCGAACGTTAGTGACTGAATGTGGGCAGTAGTGTCCTGTTAGATGTTCAAGTTCTGTGCCTTTCTGTGCAGGAGGAGATTTTTTGTTGGTTCCCTTTTGTCGACCTGGTTTTGTTCCAATGTGACTAGGTATACTTGTAACCTAGAAAGAGAGATACCTAGCTACACATGCCCACAAACCACAACAAATCTAAAAATAAAGATGCAATGTAGAGTCGGATTGACCTCAGTGGTCACCTGAAGATTCAACTTATTACCGAGTGTTGCACTATATTTCATACTCCATGTAGTGTTGTGTGAATGTGTGTGTAATGATGCCCTTGTGTAAGCTACACAATGATATCAGGATCGATCTAGAATATAACAAATGTATAGAATATGTGAGATGGAATATAATAGACTTCCCCTCCTATGGTGTGTGTGCAGAGTGATGTAGCCCTTGTCCCTTGAGTGAATGTGCTAGATGGATGCTTTGAAGTGCTCTTTGTGCCTTTGCATGCAAGCTTACATGATAGTAGATAATGCTAGTGTTTAGCCCCTTATTTGAGATCTATAACTATGTATATATATGATTCCCTTGTTTGAATTTTGTAATTGACAACTAAAAGGCTGACCCAAAGTTGTACAAGATGACCCAAAAATAAAAGAGGCCCAAAAGAGTAAGAAGAAAGCAAATAAGGTCAAGAGCACCCACAAAGGATAGGAGCACCTGGGCGCTTTTGTCATAAATGGGTGTTAGTGTCTAAGGCCAGAAAAGATAAATCATTTAAATACCTGATTTAATATAAATGTAATTAAATCTAATTGTAGAGTAACTATTGTAATAAATGATTATAAACACTAAAATATAGTAATGACACAAGCAATGAACATTCAATGTTGCAACCATAAGCAAATGAAAGAGAGGAGGAGACTTATCTAATTTCGGAGGATTTGGGTGTGATCTGGGTTATGTGACTGTTGGATCTGACCGAAAAGAGTGCTGCAGAGGCTCGATGAGGGTTTTGGACTCTAAAACTACACAAGACAACAACACCTGGGAGAGGACACGAGTGCATGACACTAATGTATGGATCTAGGCATTGGTATTCAGGTAGATGTTGTGGATCTAGTTCTTTCAAGGTTGAATGATATTCACTTTACTTGTCTATTTATTGCTCTAGATTCATTATCTGATTTGCGAATGTACCTGTAATTTACAAAAAAATGAGTTCTTCTACACATACCCATAAACTGTATCAAACCTAAAAAGGAAAATGTTGAATGGGGAGTCGAACTGACCCTGACGGTCACTCGAAGAGTGAACTTATGAATGAGCGTTATCTCAGATTCCATGTAGTTCTGTGTGAGAGTGTGTGTAATGATTCTCTAGGATGCCCTTAGACAAGTTGCACCAATGATAACGAGCTAGATCTAGAATGTAGCAAATGTATAGGATGTGTGGGATGAAATAGAATAAACTTCCCCTCATATGTTGTGTATGCGGAAAAATGTAGCCCTTGTCCCTTGAGTGAATGTGTTAGATGGATGCCTTGTGATGTTTTTATGCCTTTGAATGTAAGCTTAGGTGATAGTAGATAATGCTAGTGTCTGGCCCTTTATTTTGAAAACATAATTATGTATTAATATGATTCCCTTATTTGAATTTCATAATTGACAACTGGAAGGCCAACCCAAAGTAGTAAAAAGTAATTAAGAAGTGAAAGCGGTCTAAATGGATACAAAAAGGTAAATAGGATGAAATATCCCTTATGGGATACCACTTAAAAATGCACCAAATATTGAAAGTTTGCAGCCAAATAAAATAATGATTTATGTAGATTTTTACAGTAAGGACTACGAACTAAATAAAATCAATATCTCCCAAAATATCCACTCGAATTACTTGAAAATTTAAAGAGAGTTTGATATTATTATAGAGGACATAGTAAAACTATTTTTGGAATTTTACACAAATTAAACTACTGCCAAAAAAAGCACAGTGTGCCCTAGACAGCTGGAAAACTTCTGAGGTTCGTTACTCTCTAAATACAAGAGCAAAAATAAGGGTCTTTGGAAATAACATTGACAAATATAGGAAATAATATTTCCACCTTCAAATCTGGAAACGATCGACTGGAAAACCCCCAAATAAAGGCTACAAGTCGCCTCACTTGGAATGGGGTCGAAAAATGATGGAGGTGCCTTCAACGTGTTGCCATGCCCAACTCAAATGGCTGTCGTGAATATGATCTGGAGCCCCTATTATTATCTTCCCCAAATGCCCCCAAAACCCTCGAAATCCTTTCTCTTAAACCTTTGATAATGTCTCTGCCACATAGCCCTGAAAGCGACTCCAAAATGATAGACTAGGGTAGATCTCTCACTACCAAAGAATGCCTTGCTAGCTAGGGAGGGGTCTCTCACCACTGAAGCTAGGGTCCATGTGGGATTTGAATCCACAAGCTATAGATGCGCAACAATAGCAGTTGCACGTGAAGGGGTCAATAAAATGTATGTCAAAAGTTCCTTTTCCTTTCTCCCCTGGCTCCTTATATACTTCTCCAAGGCAAAAGAGCCCCAATAGACCCTAGACGCATCTCTTTTCGTGGAGGGACCAATAAAATAAAAGTAACTAAAGTTACGTTTTCCTGTTTAAGTCGTCATGGTCCAGAGTGACCCCCAAATTCCAAACATGAATATTAGTACCATGCGGCCCCTTCTTAATAGCCCCTGGAATCCACAACCCCTTGGGTATGACTCGACTTGGACTCGACTTGATCCTTAGGCCTTTGGCTTAGAAAAGGGGACATTACAGAGGAATAGGAGCAACTCACACTAGTGTCCTAACTAAGCGCTAGTGTCTGAGGACATAGAAAAAAATCAAATGTCAATAAGAGTGCAAGATGTATAAAGCTAATAAAAGTTTAGAAGACAAAACAAAAGGCCAAAGGGAGTTATCAATTACTAGTTTTCTTGCTTAGGGATCATGTAAATGATAGCATGCTTTTAGGACCTATAAATGTACCCAAGTGCATAGATTTTATGTCTACATTTTTCCACCACTTTATGTTGTTGAGTGAATAATCGATAGCATAAAGTAGATAGAAGGTATGGACCTTATAACCTTGTAGAGAAGTGTGTAGTTGATAGCATGTCAAGTGGACAAGTGAAGCATGGAGTGATCGTAATGTGAAGTGTGGAGACTAGGAAATGGAACTAGACCCTAGGGGTGAACTGTGTGCATAGTAGCACGTTATGTTTGTTGATGTGAGCTTCTCTTTGTTGTGTATTAAGGACGAACTTGCAAAATAAGAGAAAAAATGTATTCAAATTTCTATATATGATAAATTAAAGTAACATGTGTATAAGTAAGTAAAAGTGTGAAAGTATGTAAAAGGAAAGTGTGCACCTAGCGTATAAGAGTGTAAAAGATAGAGAATTGTCCTGATTTGCTTGGAGTTGCTGGATTTGTTGCCGAATGGTGAGATTTTTGGGCAATATCACACCAAGAGAAAGTATTTTAGGTGATCTCATGCCAAGAGCGAGTTTTTTGGGTGATCTCACGCAATTTTTTTCTCTCCTTCCATGACATTTCCTGAATAAGCACCATTGCAGATGGTACATCTTGATTTGTTTTGATTGTAACTGAAATACACTGATAAAATGACAACTGTAACTGGAGGCAAGTTCCTGCTACTATAGAACTGTTCTAAAAGCTACTAGAGATTGTGTTGATCTGAGAATTTGACTATTTATGCCCCCAGGGCATTAGTGCCCAAGGGAGGTACTGTCATGCAAATGTGTAACAAGGAAATTGACAATTTCCAAGCATGAAAACTATACCCCTGTGTTATTTATTTTCAAGTTTTACCCTTCCAAGGCACCTAGGTCTAACCATTCAGTCACAGTGACCTCCCAATTGATGTTAGCTCATCCCCTTAGGTGATTTAGGAAATTCCAATAATTCCCCCTAAGTGATTTTAGGAGTTCATTGAAAAATGTAAATTTCAGGTAGTTGTGGGAAGGGCTATCATTGACCTTCCTAGGACTGTAGCAACCCCATGGAGCATAATAGAAATTTTTAACTAGACACGGAGGTGAATAAAAGACCTAGGAACATCATGGAATTGATATAGGAAGATTGAGGAAGGATCTAGAGAATTTGGGACATTTTCACTAAAATCAGGGTTCACAGGCCCAAGTAGTGCACAAGCCAAAATAGTTTTTGAGCTTCTGAAGGTGATTTTAGGAGCTCTGGATGGAGTTAGGAGAAAAAAAAAACATTTTTAGTAAGGTTATTACAAGACCTAAAAGATAGTAAAATTATGTTTTTTCACAACACTTTGGCAAAATGGGTCTGCAAGAAAGTTTTCTCATGTACAAGTGGAGTACAATATCAAAACTCTGATTTTTCAGGGATCAAATGGAGGAATAAAGACCTAATACTCCCACCATTATATTAATAATTCCATTTCCAGCCAAGATAATATAAAATTTCATCAAAAAAGTCCATCAGGAGCTGAAGTTATCGTTGTTTCAAGTTGTACTCTTTGAGCGAGTTCGAGAGTTAGTCAAATTTTGGAAGGACATGTGTCACCTCCAGGAGCCTAGTAGGATTTTGTGTCCCTCACTTCCCTCAAGGTCAGGGACATCAAGATCATGAAAATGTTCCTAGCCCCCATAAGCCCTTTGGACCCTTATGCAACCTCCAAGATCGCCAGTTCAGCCCCTCAGTGCTTTAAAGTTGTTTTTTTGGCTTTAATCCCCTGTCGTCGGATCTTCGCCACATGTCAAGCTGAGGCACTCTGTGAAAATTGATGTCCCTCACATACCTTTAAGGTGATGGATGTCAGGGATAAGAAAATGAGCCCAATTCAAACTTAAAATTTGTAAAAAAATTCTAACTGTTTGCCACTTCTTACTACTTCTCACTACCAAAAGAAAAGTTGCAGAGAACACCTCAGTTCACAATTGTTGCTCCAAACCAGATCCACCATGGAAACAAAACCTTCCAATCCATGAATATTCATAGGTTTCAAATAATATATTTATTGCAAGAGCCATAGGAAAGAAGAACGAAAGATAAGAGCTAAAGAATTCTTCATAAACCTCCATTGCCGTGAGATGAAGATTCAAACATATCTTGCAAGCCAGTGCACGAAACAAAGAACCATTTATTGCTGAGTTCTCCACTCTTGAAGGCCATTAAAAAATCACTGTCAAACATTCCATTTGTAGAAAGGAATTCTCACAGTGAAGAAATTTCACTTCTGGCTCCACAAATAACAAAGTTCAATTTCCTATCAAACCAAAAACTAGATCGAAGAGAAATTTCACCAGTGAGACAAGAAGCAAAAACCTATCACAATGGAGTTGATTTCGTCATGAAAAGAGAAAAAACGAGACCTAAAAATTTCAAGCTCCATTAATGGCTGCCATGACATAGTAGAGGAAAAAAATCAGTGAGCTACCTCTTCACTTCTCAGGGTTCTAGTGGGCGAAATCATGCGAAAATTGGAGGGAATGATCATTGAAACATCTAGTTTTGTGTGAACTAGTTTTTGCACCACGAAGTCCCTATTTTTTAGGGATATGGATGACTAATTTCTCATCAAATTTCTGCCCTGTCACATGAATAAAAACTGTGAAAAAGGCAGTGAGCTACCTCTTCACTTCTCAACAAACTACCTCAAAGCGATTTCAATGAGTCAAGGAGTTCATCAACCAAATTTCAAGGAGGGTCATCATGGGCATTGTATGTGCTCATCCCGAGGTTACATTGGTAAACCTCATAACAGTGTTTCTAAACACTCATTCTATGGTCCTGGATGTCCATGCATCATAGATTTTACAGTCATCACTAGATTGGGAAAATGATTCAAAGTTATTCAAGGGAGAAATCTTCATCAGTGTAGAAGATCACTAGTGGCAGAAATCTTTGCCCAAAGTTCATGACTGCATCAAGGCATTCAAATAATTTTTTCAAGAGTGTTTTCCATTCATTCCTTCCTTATTCCTCTCTTTCCCTCTCTTCTTTCTCTCTCCATTCTAATTCTTCATTATGCGTCATCATTATTTTTCATCCTATTCACTTAAGTCACTTGTTTTAAATTTGTAAAACTTATTTTTTCAAAATTATAATAGAAATACTTAATTCATGGAAAATGAAAGGTCACGAGTGGAATATGTAAATGAAGCATCATGTGAGGAAGGTGAAAGGACAATCCAGATTGCTATAAATTGGGACGGCCTCTCCATTCCAAAAGATTACATATTTTGGAAGAACTCTTACTAGGTAGCATTGTGATAGCTTGGTTGAAGCTTTGTATTCATCACTACACAAGGATTAAAAGCTACACTTCTTCTATTTCTCTTTGTTGTTTTTCCTCTATTTCTCTCTTTCATGCACTTTGCAAGCATAGTTGATCTTGTATGGAATTGGAGAGGAACTTGGTGTCCTTGATAGATGAATTTAAAAAATTATCATTTTAATTTTTTGGTCCCGCTAGCTTCACTGTGATTTCCTCTATATCAAAGGTCGAACTACTCCGGGTATTGGGTGTGTGATCTCTGTGATCTACTCACGAAAGTAATCTTCCCTGTATAATTTCCCCCTTTTTCACTTCATCGTTGTAATTTCCTCCCTTTTACTCATGTACAAGAACTTTTCCACATGTTCAATGGAGTGTCCCCTGTGTGATCCATGGCCACTATAGCCACCCATAACATTTAGATAGGATTAGGATTAGTTTATTTTCAATAATGGGAGTTGGTACCATTTAGTGCAGAGGGGCATAGCCCTGTGAACGTTGGTGGAGACACCTGATTTGTCCCAACTAAAAAATTTTCTCACCAATACCCCGAAACTTACAATGTACTACAGGTTCACACCAAAATTTTGCCTCAGCAACTGTGTGATGTTGATGGTACCTATCTTGCGCCTGTTGGAGTTTGTGCTACACTACACTGATCATTCCTTTGTAGGGATTCTACCCGTTCATATCCCTCTCACTCACCACCTTCGAAAACCTAAAGGACGTCACGTATCCAAGGTAAATACTTAAGCCCATCCCTCATCACTCAATTAACTACATGCTAAGATCAAATCCACCTCTGACCATAGAGTTACTAACATCCTCAATGTCTGCCTTAGTATTGGCACCTCGTCCATCACCACATCCCCCTCCCCCGCTCTGCCCATAGCCTCACAATCCTCGTTGCCTAAGCTATCATCTTGTCACCTGTCTTGGACCAACAGTAAAATATCCTAATCAGGTATCACCTCGACATCATCTATCTCACTTTAGTGTCACCTCTTCCTCTATCATCACTATGTCACCTCTTAGGATACCTGAGTTATAAACAACTTTGGCCTGTCCCCCTCACAAAACATCTTGTATGGAGTGTTAGGGTCCATGTTTAGTTGGATCATGTATTTTAGTTGAATTTGATCATTATACTCTGACCAAACTAAACCACCTCCACCATCTAAAATGGCTCTCTACAAATTCACATCCACCTGCTCCTAAATTGTATGATAACTATAGCTCCTCTTCCTCTCCTCATTTCGATTGTACTCAATAACTTGCATAAGTCCTTCACACTATGTCATTTGGCCCTATCCCATTTTATTTAGATCAATTTTATGACTCGATAGTACTCTTGTGATACAAGCATCTTGTGGAAAATTCACTACTCTAACACTCGTCTTAGCGGGTAACACAAAAGGCCCTATCCATGCCACTTGGACCAACTGTATCTCAATTTGGTCCTGATCAACCTAATGTGCTCAACTCGGGCCATAGCACTATATTGACGACTCTTTCCAAATATTCACAGTCCAAACCATATGACCTCTGACCTTTGAGGTTAACCAAAAATTGGTGCAAAATCCCTATACACATGTGCCAGTAGAGTTAGCCCCAAGATCAAAACTTATCTCAATGGTCTATCATAATCTTCTAACTTAGAATCCTATCATTGTTCCACTGAAAAATGACCATCTGTTATAATCTCTCTAGTGCAACCTAACATGCTACATGCCCACCATCTCAATCAATATCAATGGTGCTAAAAGGTACATGTCAAAAATAAACCTCATCATCCTAAATGTAACTCTTGAACCCTAAATAACCTTCAACAACATAGGTTTATATCAAGAACATCCCCATACAACCTCATCATCATTGCAAAAACTTAAAAAATAAGGTTTCTCATAAACACATCTAATATAATTGGCTCACCCTTAATAGGTAGCCGCAATATCTTATGAAGACATCCACAAGGGTTATCATTGTGATCTCCCATGTAGGTAACAACCCTGATAACCCACTCCCTGAGTATACTATTTTCCCACCTCTCCAAAAATTCTTTTTACCATCTCCAAATCCTAGTGAGACATGCTGTGTAATGATCATTACTATCCACCTAGTTGCCCGTCAACACAAACTTCATTCATCTCCCAGTCATCATCACCCATGTCCCACTCTCGACTAACTAAATGGGGTTGTAAAGTTGATGTACTTTTATCCCTCAGGTTTAAAAACCTCTTATATGGAGTTTCCTCCACCTCTAAAACAAACAACACAGAAATTCATTGTTGGTCATCTCTTTAAACAAACTCAACATATATTGTATAACTTAATCACAACATAGTCCTACATTGACACTGATCCATAGCAATTCTTTAAAATAATTTTCCATTATGCATGAGACCTAAGGGTGACGTTGATTCTTCAATGATCGACGTCGATCCTACATCACACTGTAAGTAAAATAGTAGCCTTAAAAATCATTTAAAAATGAACCTATATGGTATGTCTACGATGGTCATCCTTACTCCATGATCTTCCCACTTAATGCCAATAAGATACCGCATCTCTCAAACTCACAAAAAATGTACAAATTTATAGTATCCTACCAGAGCCTATGTAATTTATTCACTAAAGGGGGGATGAAGCATAATGACCTCTATCTGACCATTCACCGCTTAGTTCTATAAATGCTTCACACCTGATTGGTGTTGATTCCTAATCCAACATTGATTAGTTTTGAATCAGTATCGATATCGATCCTATGTCCAATTGCACATTCTTCATTATTGTGCTATCTTTTTGACTCCCCTAAAGAGACCCTTTTGTAAATCTAAAACCTATACCTCTCACATAAATCAAGCTATTGGGGTTCATCTAATATGACTTATGGATTCCACAACCTTATCCTCAGGACATAGCTTTTTCGTGTCACTTCCTACAAGTCATGGGTAAATAGGTCGAGAACCCATTGGTTCCCCTATCACTTGACTTCTCAAGTAGCAGTAATGCCCACCTTGTGTGAGAGAGGATATCTCATCCCATGAGCCAAATGTATAGCTTGTCCACATATGGAATGTATCGTAAAAATAAATTTACATGAGGTCCATTTTCCCATCGCTTCCTATAGAAGAGTCATATCCACCTTATAATGTGGAGAACCCATTAACTTCCCCTATATCACTAATGACTTCTCAGCCGCATAAACCCACCTTTAGGAAAAAATAATATATTTCATGCCAAGTCTCGAGGCATCTACAATTTGAACACCACCATCTATTTACCATATGCTTATCTGGGTAAAATCCTACATTGGGCTCTTGTGTTTATCCATCCATCTATCCATTCATGTCATTCAAATTACATAGACCATCACACTGGCATGCAGTGGCCCCTAAGAGAAAACATGTAGGTCACCTATCTAACATCCTCATCCAACATAAGATCCAAATAACTCACTTGTTTTTGTCCAGTAGAATTATCCATTACAAACTCAATTGAGGTAGATGGCCCCCTATGTAGAACACTAGAATTAGGGCACCCTAATTTCTATAGAGTGAGATACGCACTCTAAGACACCCCTTCACCAACCCCACAGAATCATTTTAACCTTTCTACTGAACTCCCAACAAACCATTGTAGATCACCAATAAATCTAAATATGTAACAACGCTAAATATAAACAATTAAGTACAAATTTGACCCAAGCAAGATAAGCTAATTTAATTATGAAACCCTAGTTGCAAATGAAGGGATAAAGGACTTAGCTGATTCACAATAATCCTAAAGGTGCCAAGCTGGAAAACTGATGAACAAGAACTTAGAGTGTCGCAATCAGACCCAAAAAATGCAGAGTGTTCATAAGATGTCCAGGACTAGGGTGCCTATGGAGGGTCAGGGGCACCTGTGGGCCAAAGACCTATTTTGGGTGCCTGTGACTGCTCAGAAGCTGTGGAAACTTGATCAATTTCAGTAGGGTCACAAGATGTTCTTGGTTGTCACCTTTGATCACCTTTATGTTGTTGGGAATTCAAGTTTGTTATTTTTGTAAAACTACAATAAAAAGAAACACCTGCAAAACCCTCAAACCACATCAAATCCTAAAAAATAAAGATGTAAAATGAGGGGTCAGACTGTCCTCGAACTATCAACAAAGTGAACTTATGACCAAGCATTGCACTACATCTCAGACCCAATGTAGTTCTATGTGTGTGTGTGTGTGTGTGTCAAAATCGTGCCCTAGGTGGCTCTTGTGTGTGTCACACTTGATAGCGAGCAAGTAGCTAGATGTAAAAGATGTAAATAGATGTGTGCATGAAAGAATGAACTTCCCCTCCTATGTGTGTATGTAGAAATGGTAAGTCCCTTGTCCCTTGTGTGAAGCTAGATGGATGCTTGAATGCTCTTAGAATGCTCTTGGATGCAACCTTAGGTGGTGATAGCTAATGCTTAGTGTTTGGTCCTTTATTATGGTCACATAGCTTTGTATTTATATGATTCCCTTGTTTGAATTTCATAATTAACCACTAAAAGGCCGACTAGTAAAAAATAAGATGCCCAAATGGCTAGAAAGGACCCAAAATATGTGAGAAAAGTACAAAGAGGTTAGGGGCACCTTGAAGGGGACGAGGGCACTTGACACTGGCGTCCTGGCTGGGCGCTTGGTGTCCAGAATGAGAAATGTTGAAAGTATGAAAAGACAAACTGGGAAAGGAGTGTAAGACCAAAAGAGAGAAAACATAAAGCAAGCAAAGATGGCCAAAGACAGTGGTCAATTAGTACTTTTCTCGCTTAGGAATCATATGAATAGTGGTATGTGATCAGGACTAGATAGATACCCAAAGTGCATGATTTAGTGTCTACATTTGCCCCCACTTTATGTTGTTGAGTGAATGCTTGATAACATAAAGTAGATAAGAGATGCGTACCTGATAACCATGTAGATTGATGGTGAAAAGCATGCCGAGAGAGACAAGAAAAAGCGTGGAGTGATAAAAATGTGAAGCGTGGAAGCTAGAGAAGAGGAAGTGAAAAATGATGATGATGACCCTAGGGTGAGAGTGTATGTGTAGATGTCACATTTGTACCTGTTGTTGATGTTGATTGATGTGATGATGTGATGTGTGATTGATGTGACTACCGCTTCCCATAAGGATGAGACCTACAAAAGAGAAGAACAAACAAGTAGTCAAATACATGTATATATGATCAAAATGTGTAAAAAGTGTGTAAAAATGTAAAAAATGAAAAAGGAACATGTGCACCTGATCCATGATGAGTGAAAGAGATAGAAAGGATCCTGAAGATGTTGTAGAAGAATGAGTTTTTTGGGTGATCTCACACCAGTTGCGCTGAAGTGAGTTTTTTGGGCGATCTCACGCCAAGAACAGAAGAAGTGTAGGGAGAAAATTCTAGTGTGTCATTCTCCAACCTTTGACTGCTTCCCAAAGTGTAAACACCACTGCAGATGGTGTGTAAAAATATGATCTGGTTTTGATTAATCCAACAAAAGTAGAAAAGAAGATGTAATGCATGCATGTCAAGTGCTGAAGGACTGTGTGTCCTGTAAAATCCGCTGTGTAAACTGCCAAAACTGTGCTGAACTGAAAAATGTTGTGTAACTACCCCTGGTCATAGGCATCCAGGAAGGGTCAGGGGCACCCAGGCACTACTTTCTAGGTTTGGGCACTAGTGTTTGTGTTGTGTTGAGGACCCAAGTCAAGATCTGGGCCATTGCTGAGACTGAAGACTGTGTTGACTGTGTTGAACTATGTACTGAAATATGACTGTAGACTACTGTTGTATGGGGTGACTGATTCACCCAATAGATGCCCCCCTCATTTGGGGTGCATGCGACATCACAAGGAGTATGTGGCCCAAAGGAGGACCAACCATTGCTGAAACTGATGCCCTACAGGGGGAGGGAGTGTGCTTGGTAGAAACCAAGGCACACACAAACAAAGTGGCTGGAAAACAAGTGTTAGTGCAAACAAGATAAACATGCATGTAAAATACATGTGTAAGCTAGCAAGACAAGAAGACAATGTAAACAAGCAATAGTGAAGACAAAGTAGACCACGAAAATAGGTTTCAAACATGGGACATCACTCATGATGTCACAAGACAATTGAGGCCAAAGTGGCCATACAAGCAATCAGAGAACAACAAGACAAAGGGAAAATCCCACAAACAATGGCAAACAATGACAAACAAATGGAAAGACAATAACAAGCAAATAGTAACAGACAACCATGGAAGAAAATAGACTTGCAAAGAAAATGTTGCACATGAAGCACCCGTTAGCATGTTAGAAAGATAAAAATTATGTCAAAGCATGTATAATCTGATATAGTAATGTGCTATGAAAAATGAAACAATAACACTTGTAATGTACGAAAGTGGATGCCCCCAGGAGCCGTTGTGGGACTGGTAAGAGGTACTGTGCCAAGCATCCATGTTGTGTGTATCGATCTGTATGTAAATTTTGCATCACAACTAGAAGGAAAGTGAACGTGCATGTGTATATAGAAAGAGATAATGACATACAATGTATCTGTCTAGCATGTGTAATAAAGTGTACATGTAAGCATAAGTAAAGCAAGAAGTAAATGCGACCAAGATATGCAATATGTTGTGGATGAGATGGAATGGAATGCAGTATGAGTGTGATAGGAGCAGCATGTGCCCCCTGAGTGGATGTGTATGCATGAGATGAGGTTCATTTATAAAATCCCCCTCAACAGTCAAGAATGAACCATAGAACAAGAGTGTGTCATCAGGAAATGGTTTGAACATGTGTGCTAGAAAGATATGATCGATAAAGCATAGAGCATAGAGTGTGAGTGAGTGTGGTGAGGTTCATTTTAGATTGAGACCCTCAGTAGTCGAGTATGAACCATGGAACTAGAGTGCGTCATAGGGTAATGAGTGCAACATGTAAAAGTAGATGCAAGAAAGATATGTCATGAATGTGTAGAGTGTAATGCATATGTGTGTGTAGATGTTATGTAGAAAGAGATGATGAATGTGAATGTGTGAAGTGTGTAGTGTGTGAGGTTCATGTGTATAGTATGCCCTCAATAGTCAAGTGTGAACCATAAGCACAAGAGTGCATCATAGGGTAATGATGATACAAGAATGTATCAAGATGTGTAAGATGCATGTGAAATTTGTGAGGTTCATGTATGTAGTATGCTAGATGCGAGAGTGCGTCATTGTAGTAATGAAAGTGTAGTATCAAGAGGTAGATGATGTAAGACACCTGATATGCTAGAAAGGGGGGAAAATAAGCATGATTCCCCCAAGTGTATGATCAGTGATGAATATGTTATCCGATAAAAGTGAAAGATGAGGGTCCTCCACCTGATGCTTGCTGAGATAAAGGTGTGACCATGCTCTAAGATCGTGGTGTATGAGACAAATGATGTGTAGTGAATGAGACCTAGAGATGAGATGAGGTGATGGACACCTATGTGAAGGAGAAAATGGAGGTGATGGAAACCTATGTGAAGAGAATGTGGAGGTGATGGACACCTATGTGAAGCAGAGCGCAAAGGTGATGAACACCTATGTGAAGAGAGTGGAGTAAAACACCTATGTGAAGTGAGGCGGTGATGTATACCTATGTGAAGGAGTTGTCTGAGTGGTGACCTAGACTGATGTGATGGACTAGCAGACCTATGAGACCGTGTAGGCCGTGTGTGAACAAGTGAGCTAGGAGTAAGATTGTGCTTTTAGATTTCGATAGGTTGGGGACCTAGATGCTCTAGCAAGTGCAATGGAAACCTCAAGAGGAGGTTGCGGCCATGGTGTGGATGGCAAACACCATTGATAGTAATGACTTTCCTATTGTGAATGAACTTTAGACACAAGTGGTGCATGGAGATGATAGCCTGAGTTGCATGGAGCCAGGGAAGACCTAAGAGCATGTCACACCCTTTTGACTAAAGGTGCCACAAGAAAAGGCACAAGCATGGTAAGAGGACCAACTGTTACTAGAAGCTTGACATATCCATATGATTTAGGAACTAGATATGAAATTTGTGAGAGTGGATAGCCAATAGCGACAAGAAGTGTAATAGAACATGCACTTATGTGAAATGATGGATCAACCATAGTGTTATTGATAGAAGTGGATCCAATAGAAGCACTAATGTGCAAGTGATCAGAAGAGAATGTAGCATGATAGTCATGATCAGAGAAAGTAATGAGTGGTGGAGATGTCTCAACATGAGCAAACTAGAAAATCAAGAGCCCCCAATGCAGGAGGAGGCACTGCGCGATATGTATGATTGGTTGAAGAGTCAGCCACTTGCTTATCATGTTTTGGAAGAGGATTGTTGAATATCTTGAGCTTATGATTTTCATTGACTGGTGTAGAAGTCGTAGGCTCAGGAAGCTCAATTGCATTATTATCGATAAGATCTTGAATAAGATTGCGAAGTTTGAAACATCGATCTATAGAATGTCCAACACATTGATGATAGTCACATCTGAAATTTTCATTGTAATTATGACCTTTAGGATGAGATGGGTCCAAATTGAGTGGAGGAGGAAGCATAATAAGATTTCTCTCAACAAGTTGTGGCAATAGAAGATGTGGAGCGACAATCAATTTTGTATATGTACACTTAGGTGGTTGCCATTGAAGCTCTTTAGTATTAGATACAACGTTGACAATGGATTTAGCTTTAGTAGGTTTTGTAGATGGCTTGAAATTGATTTACTTTGAAAGCACGTAGAGATGAAGCATGTTCCTGATACTTAAGCTTTCCTATAGATAAGAGTTTAGTTTCATGTAGCTTAAGAGTATGACATAAAATGATCAAATGATGGAGATGTCTCAAAGATAACACTCTCCTGTAGAGGTGGTAATAGAATTTGGACAAATAGATCTTGAAGCTCAGAGTCCGCAAGCACATTAGACATCTTAGCTAAGTTGTTTTTATATCACAAGACATAATCCACTAGATGTTCGTTAGATCCTTGTTTAAGTTGTGCATGAGTTGAGCATAGGATATCTTAGAGCCAATATTGATAGAGAAATGAGCAAGAGAAAAGTCATCGGCTAAATGTGTAAAATATGTTACCGAGTGGACAGGTAGATCATAGAACCAACACATTACATAGTCTTGGAGACTTGCGAGGAAAAATCTTTACTAGTAAAGTGTGATCATCCACATAGTCTAGACATGCTACATGAAATGCTCTAAAGATGCTCTTGAGGGTCACCATGGCCTTTGAAAGTAGGAAAGCTTAGGGGTGAAAAATTGAGAGGAAAGTGGATAGGTGGAAATAACAGGTGTAAAAGGAGTGTGAAGGAGTGAAGTGGAATCCAAAGATGGAGATGCACGAGAGGTAGCCAATTGAAGTTGGTGAATTTGCATCTGTAGATCCTGATATAAAGAAGTTAAATCAGGAGTATTCAAAGAAGATCCAGGTTGTGCATTGGAAGCATTAGGTTGAATGATGGGAGTGGTAGTAGTAGGAATGGAAGCAGGAATATGAAGGGGTTGAGTGGAGGCCATGGCAGCAGGAAGAACCTACAAGAGGTGCTGAAGTAACATCACAAGTATTTTTAGTAGCAATCAAAGCATGAAGAATATGCAGAAGATGAGTAGGATTATCACACAAAGCTTGACAAAAATTTGTGAGCTTATCTAATTGTTCTTGATCAACATTTGTGTCTTCATCATATGAGTGCTCACTATCAGATGCTTCAATGTTTTCAAGAGGAACTTGCTGAGAGTTAGCGAATGGGTTATCAATTTTAGCCATTGATTTAGAGACCCTATGGGAGATGGAGGAAGCTCGAGATGCTCAAAAGACCCAAAATGACCACTACGGGTGACATGGCATAAGAAGAAAAAAACCTAAAAAGAAGGTTGGAATCGAGTGACAGGTTCACCAAATGATTAAGCAAATATTGAAATAAATAGATTCCTAAATCTAAATATGTAACAACAATGAATATAAACAATTAAGTATAGATTTGACCCAAGCAAATAAGCTAGAAATATGAAACCCTAGTTGCAAATGAAGGGATAAAAAGACTTAGTTGATTCATAATAATGTCAAAGGTATGCCGAAGCTAGAAAAATGCTAGAACAAGAACTCAGAGTGTCACAATCAGACCCAAAAAATGTAGGAGTGTCAGAAGTGCCTAGGACTAGGGTGCCTATGGAGGGTCAGGGGTGCCAGAGACCTATTCTGGGTGCCTGTGACTGCTCAGAAGCTGTAGAAACCCAATTTCACAGGGTCACAAGATGTTCATTGTTGTCACCTTTGATCACCTGTACTTCACTGGACTTCATTGTTGTTCACCTGAAACCTACAATCAGAAAGAAGTACCTGTAAAACCCTCAAACCACATCAAATCCTAAAAAAAAAGATGCAAAATGAGGGGTCAGACTGTCCTCAGCTGTCAACAAAGTGAACTTACATCGAGCACTGCACTACATCTTAGACCCAATGTAGTTCTATGTGTGTGTGTGTCAAAATCATGCCCTAGGTGGCTCTTGTGCGTGTCACACTTGATAGTGAGCAAGTAGCTAGATGTAAAAATGTAGATAGATGTGTGCATGAAAGAATGAACTTCCCCTCCTATGAAGTGTATGCAGAAATGGCAGTCCCTTGTCCCTTGTGTGGAGCTAGATGGATGCTTGAATGCTCTTGGATGTAACCTTAGGTGGTGATAGCTAATGCTTAGTGTTTGGTCCTTTATTATGATCACATAGCTTTGTATTTATATGATTCCCTTGTTTGAATTTCATAATTAACCACTAAAAGGCCAACTAGTAAAAAATAAGATGCCCAAATGGCTAGAAAGGACCCAAAAGATGTGAGAAAAGTACAAAGAGGTCGGGGCACCTAGAGGGGATGGGGTGCCTGGGCATTGGTGTCCTGACTGGGCGCTAGTGTCCAGAATGAGAAATGATCGAAGTATGAAAATACAGACTAGGAAAGAAGGAGTGTAAGACCAAAAGAGAAAATAGAAAGCAAGCAAAGATAGCCAAAGACAATGATCAATTAGTAATTTTCTTGCTTAGGAATCATATGAATAGTGGTATGTGATCAGGACTAGATAGATACCCAGAGAGACAATCGAAGATGACACTTACTTGTGTAGGTGGCATATTACAGTGGAGATACATAGTGTCTAAGGATTTCTGGAGATCATCTTTGCAAGGTGGGTGCATTTGAAGTAATTGATGCAAGAAGACTTTAGGTTTCATGAAAGAAGATGGGATAAAATAGGAAAAATAAGGACCCAAATGTTTGATCATGAGTGGGGTTTCACTAAATGATTTAATATAAATGTAATTAAATATAATTGCAGAGTAACTACTGTAATAAATGATGTATAAATGATAAAATACAGTAATGACATAAGAAATGAGGATTCAATGTTTCAACCTTAAGAAAAATGCAAGAGAGGAGGAGACTTACCTGATTTCAGAGGATTTGATTGTGATCTAGGTTATGTGACTATAGGATCTGATTGGAAAGAGTGTCACAGAGGCTCAGTGAGGGTTTTCGACTTTGAAACTACACAAGACAGTAGCACCTAAGAGGACGTGAGCGCCTAGATCTAGTGTCTGGATCTAGGTGCTAGTGTCTAGGTAGATGCTGCAAATTTTATTATTTTAAAGTTGGATGATGTTCACCGTAATTTTCTATCTGTTGCTCTGTATTCACTATCGGATCTATGAATGTACCTGTAACCTACAAAAAAGTAGTTCACCTACACATACCCACAAACCACATCAAACCTAAAAAGGAAAATGTAGAATGGGGATTCGTATTGAGCTTGACGGTCACCCGAAGAGTGAACTTATGCCCGAGCACTACAATACATCTCAGACTCCATGTAATTATATGTGAGAGTGTGTGTAATGGTGTCTTATGATGCCCTTGTATAAGTTGTACCAATAATAATGAGATAGATATAAAATGTAGTAGATGTATAGGATGCGTGGGATGAAATATAATAAAATTTCCCCTCCTATGTTGTGTATGCAAAAGAATGCAACCCTTGTCCCTTGAGTCAATGTGCTAGATGTATGCCTTGTGATGCTTTTGTGCCTTTGAATGCAAGCTTAAGTGATCATAGATAATGTTAGTGATTGGCCCTTTATTTTGAAAACATAACTGTGTATTTATATGATTCCCTGTGTTCGAATTTTGTAATTGAAAACTAGAAGGCCGAACAAAAGTAGTAAAAAGTAATTAAGAAGTGAAAGGGATCCACAAGGATAAGAAAAACGTAAAGAGGGACATGAGAACCCAAAAGGATAGGAGCACTTGACACTAGTGTCCCAACTGAGTGCTAGTGTCTGAGGCCATAGAAAAATAAATAGTCAAATGCTAGAAAGAGTGAAAAATGTATAAATCCAATAAAAGTGTTGAAGATAAAGCAAAAGGCCAAAGGGAGTTGTCAATTACTAGTTTTCTTTCTTAGGAATCATGTAAAAGCTAGCATTCTTTTAGGACCTAGAAATGTACCCAAGTGCATAGATTTTGTGTCTATGATACCGACAGGGTTGTAGGGTGTGTTACGTCAATAAAAGAATAAGAGATAGAGAAAAAGGCCCAAAAGACGTTTCCAATCACTAGTTTTCTTTCTTAGGAATCATTTATATATTAGTATGCTCTAGCACTTAGAAATGTACCCAAGTGCATAGATTTTGTGTCTACATATGGCTATCATTTCTTAAATAAAAAAAGTCAAACATTCATGATTTCAAACACATAATCATTGTTATAGGAAAGTTCAATGATAAGTAAATGTCAATACCTAATTAATCATTCATTTCTCAATGGATCAAAATAATCGTCAAGTTAAGAGCTATCCATATGCACTCGAACAATCAATGTCAACATAGCTTTCTACTAGTCATGATTATAAGAACTTAATCATTGCTTCATAAAGGCTTAATACCAAGTTAATGTTGACCCCCCCGCCCCCCTTATCTTGCAATGAATTTCTATTTCCAAGAATCAACTATTAATCATCTTAACAAAATGTGATGAAACTAATTTACTTTCAGACAACCTTTAATTTTATATTAAATAAACATGATGACTACAGTGTATAAGAGAAAATGAATCACACTATCACCTATACTAACCCAAACAATGTAAAGTTTGCATAGACGACAACGTACTCTAAAAACATATACCAAACTAACTTTGCAAACTTCACTGCCCAATACCCAAAATCATTATCACTTGATTTTGAATAAACGAGAGTGGTATTATCCAACAACCACACAGGAGGTAATAAAAAACTAGTTATTAAACAATACAATTTCTGATATGAGGTTTTTATGAAAATAAGAACAACAAGCTAGATATGAGCTATTTCAGCCAAATGGAAAACTCGTATTGCGTTTCCTTGAACTTCATAGTTTTAACCAAGCTCAAAATATTAAACCTACCAAATCTTGTTCTATATTAAAACCCACATGTATACAATTCATGATCATGCATAAGATTTCAACCCAGATCTTATTTTCAAAAAGAGGCTCATATTTTTCCATTACGATTCAGACCCATGTTGTCATATTAGCTAAAGATGCAAATAACTCATTTTTAGAGCAACCTAGAAAGCCAAATCAAATACAAAACATATCTTATATTTGCAACAAAAACCCAAATCATGTTTCATTCCTTTCACTATTTTTAAAAATAAATTTTCCACATAGAAAATGAAGGAAAACTTCCAGATTTTAACAACAAAACCCATACACTTATTTTATGTCAAATCGACCACCAACACTTGCTCAAAACAAGGTGATAGTAAAATAAAATAAAATTTGTATGCACACTTTCTAGCAAGGAAAAAATAGACCCATTAGAAACTCAAACTTTCCAACCTTCCTTCTGGTTCCCATTAAAATCTTATGCCAATATTTTTATCAAAAGCCCATCAACAAACAAAAAATTTCTTCAAATATTTAACTTTATTTTCCTTTTTATTTTTAAAACCAGTTGAAACTATAAAACATTCCAATATTTTAATAAAAAACAATAAGGATAATAGTGATATAAACCATGTCTGGTCGTATAAGCTTGTTTTCCAGTTTTTCTCTTTGTAAAACTAAAACCTTCAATGCCAGAAAAGTCCAAATACAAACAACAAGAATAAAACCAAATTCACCATTTAAAAATAGCTCCATCATGCATGCGGTCATTCCAAATAGACTCCCTCTATTTTCTCCCAAAGACCCTTATGCAACTTCCAACAATAAGCCAACAAAAACTCAAAAATGCGTATGAGGAGAGAGAAGGCATGCATTAGCTTGCTTAGAAAAATTCAAATTCCCAAGAATAATATTCTTTTATTTAATGCATTAAATAATTGATAGTGTCACTTTTGGCTACTAACCAAAACACCAAAACCTCCATGTTGCATGCAATTCACATGGTGTTTCAAAAATAATGCTTCATGGTTTAAGACCAAGGTCCATACAACAACATTAAATCTTTTAAAATTTTCCAAATAGTATGGTCGATGACCATTGTTAATAATTAAAAAATTTTAAACAATAAACTTTACCTTATCCATTTACCTCGCAAAGTGGTCATTGACCCCCTCCAATATCAGTAATAAATTATTTTCCAATGGTCTATGACCAAGTTTACCATGTTTTAACCAATATCAATGCAATATGGTCTAAGACCATTATTCAAACATAATTAATTTAATTGCTCCCATGGTCCATGACCATTGTATTAAGGTTTAAACATTGCAATTAACTTACCATCGATCTAAGATCGCCATTCCTAATGCCATGGAAGATCAACTTCACAGTTAGAAACAATCAAACAATAACTATTCAACTTCAAACGATTTTGAGCAACATAGTCAAATTGAACAAAACAATGTGATATAAGACCGATTCATTCAATGCCATAGTTATCACAATATATATTTAAAACAATGCAAATTAATTGTAACACTTGAAAAGTAACCTTAACAATTGTAAACATTATTTATTAATGTAATCATTATCAACTACAACAAATGGTGATGAAGTCCTACCAACAAAATCAACATACAACAATGCAAACGAAAGGCGACCGTCATACAAATCAAACAAGCATTAGAAAGTAAATGAATAAATATGGATACATATACATTTATATACATGTATGTATAAGTTTATGCATATATGTATATATAACTATATATACCTACTTATCAATTAACGATCATCATTAATTTAGTCATTATCAAACATTTACTGCGACAAAATCTTCAACTAATGCGGGGTGTGACATACTCCCCCCCTTAAGGAATCATCATCCTGATGATTTTACTTAACGTAATCAAACATATCAATTAAAAACCATCCAAACATTACTGTAAAAGATAAATAGTTCACATTTTCATTAAAAAATGAGAAATTTTCCAGAATTTTAGTCAATCATAACTCATAAATATTGGCTATAACATCCTCATAACAGTGAATATTCTCAAAACAGTCAACAATATAACAACAATTTGCCATTGTTTTCAATGTTATTATCAAGTAATGTATAATATATCAATAGAAGATAGGAAAATAACAATTTTAATCATTGAAACAGAGAAGGAAATTTTGTTTTTATTTCGTCCAAATTCTCCCAAGTCACTTTATCATTAGAATATTGGTCCCATTGGACCTTGTATTGAGCAATATCTCAATTTATGATATGCAACATGTGAGTTTCCAACACTCTAATTGGTTCCATCACAATGATTCATGAGTCCTGAACCTATAAAGAGTTCCAATTTATGACATGTGTTATATATTAAACACACTTTTTAAGCAATGAAATATGAAAAACATCATGTATTCTAGACAATGCAGGAGGTAATGCTAGTCGATATGCCACTGGACTTATAACTTCCAGAATTTCAAAAGGTCCCACATATCTAGGTGGCAATTTGGTAGACTTTTCAAATGCAATTGAACTCTTTTTTGGGGTTTACCCTCAAGAAGACTTTATCTCCTTGCTCAATTTTCCTATCAACTCTTTTTAAATATGCATAGCTCTTTTGATGATCGGTTGCTTCTTTCAACCGCTCACAAATGAGCTTCACTTGTTTTTCCATTTCTGTTAACATTTCTAGGCCTATACTACCTCTCTATCCTTCGTGGTATCTCACCTGATAGGAGTTCTACAATTTCTCCCATATAACGCTTCAAATGATGACATTTTCAGCAAAGAATGATAAGTGTTATTATAAGAATAATCAATCAATGGAATATTTTCTTCCTGTTTATATTGTTGATACATGTAATACATTTTGAGCATATCCTCCATAATCTTGGTTAACTCTTTCTATTTGACCGTATGTTTCCATATGGTATGTTGAACTAAAGTTCAATTTTGTTCCCAAAGTTGAGATTAAAGTTTTCCAAAATCGAGAGGCATTCTAGGATCCATGTAAGAAATAATCAATTATGGAACTCCCTGCAATTTGAAAATTTCATACAAAAAATCATTTTGCAAGTACGGGTGAATCATCTTTTAGATTACTCAGTATGAAGTGAGCCACTTTAGTCAATTTTTCAACCACTACTAAAATAATTTCATGATTTTGTCTTAGATAATGATAGTCCTTACAGGAAATCCATGTTAATTACTTGTCATTTGTAATGTAAAATGTTTTGAGGGTATAATAGACCAACAAGATGTATGTGCTCTACCTTAGAATGTTGACACTCAAAACAATGAAAAACATAATTTTTCATGTCCTTCTTCATTCCTTTCTAGAAGTATTGTTGTTTTACATCATCCAACAATTTTTTCACTCCAGGATGCCCAGAATAAGGAACATCATGAATTTCCTTAACGAATTTCATTCTAAGGTCATTGCCCAAAGGAACATAAACTATGTTTTCGTATCACAAGACACATTTGCTATCAAACTTAAAATATTAATATCTCCTATCATTCAGATCTACTGATAATACAATCTTCATATGCTGATAATATGAATTAATTTATATTTGTTTCTTTACTTTATCTTAAAATTGTGTTATAAGGGTAACAATAACAGAAACATATTTCCTACAACTTAGCACATCAGCCAATCGGTTCTCTTTTCCTTCAATATAGCTTATGTGAAAATCATACTAAGATAAAAAATCAAACCACCTATATTGTCTTGTGTTCAACTTAGGCTGCGTAAAGATCTAATTCAGCCCCAATTGGTCTATTTTCAGTTCGAAAGCCTTTCCTAGTAGGTAATGCCTCAAAATTTACAAGACGTGAACCATGACAACAAGTTATAGGTCATGGGGACCATAGTTCTGCTCATGTACCTTCAATTTTCTACTTTAATAAGAAATTACATGATCATTTTGCTGAAGTATTCACCCTAAACCTTTACCAGAGGCATCAATTACCACAGTGAAGCTTCTGTTGGGATCTAGAACCTTCAAAACAAGTGTTGTTGTAAGTTTTTCCTTCAATATATTAAATGTTATTTCAAACTTATTAGTCCATATGTATTTCTTTTCCTTCTTCTACAAAGAGGTTATTGGTGTTGTATACAAAAAATCACGTACTTGGGTACATTTCTAGGTCCAAAAGCATACTAATGTATATATGGATCCTAAGCAAGAAAACTAGTGGTTGACAACTATCTTTGGCCTCTTTTCTTTGTCTCTTTTTTTCTCATTGGTCTTACACACCCTACGACCCCAACAAAACTTGATTGATTTATCCTTTATGGCCTCAGACACTAGCTCCTAGTTAGGACACCAAAACTCAAGTGTTCCTGTCCATATTGGGCACTCTTGACCCTTTCTTACCTTTATTCACTCTTTTGGGTATTTTTTATATTTTGGGCATCTTTTTCACTTATGGGTTGGCCTTCTAGTTGTCAATTATGAAATTCAAACAAGGGAATCATATATATACTTAGTTATGTTCTCAAAAACAAGGACCAAGCACTAAACATTACTATCATCACCTAAGACTTGCATTCCAAAGGCAATAAAGCACTTCAAAGGCATCCATTTAGCATACATACAAGGGTTAAGGGCTGCACACTTCTACATACATTGCATAGGAGGGGAAATTCTATTCTATTCCATCCACACATGCTATCCATTTCTACATTCTATATCTAGCCCGCTATTCATTTGTTTAACTTGCATTAGGGCATCCTAGGGCACCATTTCTACACACACATGCACACCATAACTATATGGAGTATGAGATGTAGTACAACACTTGGTCATAAGTTCACTCTTCAGGTGACTGCTGGGGACACTCTAACTCCCCATTATGCATTTTTCCTTTTAGGTTTGATGTGGTTTATGGGTATGTGCAAGTGAACTTATTTCTTGTAGGTTATAGATATCTTCGGTGACCAAGGAGTGAATATTAGGCAATTAATAGGAATCAACAATGAAACCCTTGTAACATAGAAGAAATCATATCCTAATCTCTTGCATGGCCACCAACACCCATACCTAGTCACTAGTGCCCAGGTGCCTCTGTCCTACACTGGGCACCCCTATCTAGATCTGTTCTTAGGTTCTAAAATTTACAATGAGTAGTGATGACGTTGTTTCCATCCTGTTCAACACTTGTGCCTACCTATATCATCTCTAATTCACTTCAAAATCAACTAAGTGTTCTTATGTCTCCTATTTTGCTTAGGGTTTTACATTTACATGCTTATTTTCTTGTTTCATTACTATATTTTAGCATTTATACATCAATTATTACAATAAGTACTCTGCAATATAGATTTAATTCAAAGTAAATTAAATCATTTGGTGAACCCATTGCTTGAATTCAACCTTCCTTCTAGGGTTTTCTTTTTATACCTATCACTCATAGTAGCCGATTTGATTCCTTTGAGTACATTGAGCTTCCTCCCTTTGTTTGTAAGTTCTCTAAATCAATGGACAAATCTGTAAACCTTTGCTTGATTCCAACAATGTTCCTATTGAAAACATTGAAACTTCTAATGCTGAACAATCATATGATGAGGACACCAATGTTGATCAGGAGCAACTAGATAAGTTTACTAATTTTTGTTTTACCTTACTCGATCACCCTACACACATCCCACATGTCCTAAATTCTTTACTTGCTGCTAAACATGCTCTAGATGTTGCCTCTCACCCTCTTGTGGGTACCTCCTCAATTTTCATGGCCTCCACACTGCCCCTTAACATCCCTACTTCCATTCCTACTACTACCCTTCCCCTCATTACTCCTAATAATTCCATCACACAACCCAATTCCTCTTCAGGTACTCATGACCTAGTTTCTTTATATCAGGATCTGCAAATTCAAATTTATCAACTACAAAAATCTACTTTGTGTGTTTCTCCATCTCTTGATTCCTCCTTACTTCTTTATACCCCTTTTGCACCCACTATAGCTTCTTATCCCCTTCCTCCCAACTTCATTACACCTAAGTTACCCACCTTCAATGGCCATGGTGACCCTCAAGGATCATCTTTGATCTTTCCATGTGGCATGTCTTGATTATGTGGATGATCATATAATACTAGCTAAGCTATTTCCTAGAATTTTACAAGATTATGCCATGTTTTGGTTCTATGATCTACCTATTCATTCGGTAACTTATTTTACACACCTATTCAATGCTTTCCTTTCTCACTTTTCCATAAATATCGGCAGCAAGATATCTTATGCACAACTTTCTCAAATCAAGAAAGGATCTAATGAGCGTCTATTGACTATGTGTTGTGTTACAAGAAAAACCTAGCTAAGATGACTAATGTACTAGCTGATTCTGAATTGCAAGATATTTTCATTCAAAGTCTCTTACCTCCACTTTAAGAGAGTGTTATCTTTGAGACTTCTCCATCCTTTGATCAATTATGTCATACACTCAAAATACGTGAAGGTAAACTCTTATCTATGGGAAAACTAAAATATTATGACAATGTTTCATCCTCATCCTCTAATCAATTTCAAGACAAATCTACTTTCAAGCCATCTCCTAAGCCCACTGAAGAAAAATAAATTGTTAATGTTGTTTCTACACCTGAAAATCTTCAATTACAACCTCCAAAGCATACTTTTACCAAATTACCTTATGCACCTCACTTTCTATTGCCTTAACTTATCAAAAGCAATCTTATTACTCTTCCACTGCCACTCAATCTTGATCCCTCTCGCCCCTGTGGCCGCAACTATGCTGAAAATAATCGATGTGACTATCACCAATGCATTGGGCACTCTACTGATCACTGTTTTAAACTCAAAAATATTATTCAAGATCTCATTGAAAAAAATGTAACTAGAAATCCCTAAGCCATCTAA
Source organism: Taxus chinensis (assembly GCA_019776745.2). NCBI lineage: Eukaryota > Viridiplantae > Streptophyta > Pinopsida > Cupressales > Taxaceae > Taxus > Taxus chinensis. The sequence continues at coordinate 661,922,400 of CM034151.1, read as the reverse complement.
TTCTCAACTGGTCAATGATAATAAAAAACTAAAAATATTTAATGACCCTTTTCCCAAGCATGACAAGAAAGCTCTTGATTTTTCTGCCAATCATACATATCAAAATGCGCCTCCTCCTTCATAAGGGCCTCTTGATTTCCTGGTTGCTTCTACTAATGCATCGCCGCCAATCATTACATTCTCATGGATCATGATTATCATGCTACATTTACTTTTGATTCCTTGAATATTAATGCTTCTATTAGTTCTTATAATGTTAATAATATTATGATCTATCCATGGACTCCTACTAATGTATGCTCCATTACACTCCTCTTAGAAAATCAATTGTCCACTATCTAATGTTACATTTCCAGTCCCTAAGTATTTTGGCTATGTCAAGCTTCTTATTATAGTTGGGCCCCTCACTATGCTTGTACCATTCACCGTTGCATCTTCAATTAAAGGTTGTGACATGCTCTTAGGTCTCTCTTGGCTTTGCATTTCCCAAGCCATCCCTTCCATGAATCATTTGTGTCTTAAGTTCATCCATAATAAACAATTTGTTACTATAAAAGGAATTCCACCATGCACACCATTTCCTCGGCCTATATTTTCTTATACACCACTCATGACATCTAGGCTTCATATGCCTCTCAAATCTAAAGTGCTACTTTGACACCTAGCTCTCCTATTTGCACACATGACCTACACCACAACCTTGTCTTCCTCATCGGTCTCTTAGTCCAAATCATTGGCCTAAGTACCCTACTTGGGAAACCTCCTCACATAGGTTTTCACCACCACCTTTACCACATAGGTCTCCTTCACATGTGCACATAATTACCCTCATACACCATTGATCTTAGAGCATCATCACATGCCTTTATCTCCTCACATATCGGGTGGAGGGCCCTTGCCCATTCACTATCGTCAGATAGCCTTCTATCCCTTACACACTTAGGGGCATCACTCTTTCTTCCCCCCTTCCATCGACTATCACTTCTCTCTAGTGTCTATTATTACACTTTGCACTCCATGCATCATAATAATATTTCTACGTACTTTCATACCCTTTGATACACACATTGTATCGCCATTACCCTATGACGCACTCTAGTTCCATAGTTCATACTTGACTACTGAGGTTCTAATTCTGAAATGAACCTTACATCATTCATGCATCATGCTTTGTGCTTCATGGTACATCTTTCTAGCATCTATTTGCACAACACGCACATTACCCAATGACACACTCTTATTCTATGGTTCATTCTTGACTGTTGAGGGTTCCTATAAATAAACCTCATCTCATACACATTCAATAGGAGGCACGTCGCTCCTACCATCACCACATTTTGAATATCATACCATCACACTCATACATTACATTTGCATATCTTGGTTGCATTTATTCTTGCTATCTTATTATATTTACATGTTACACTTTGTTTTCCATGCTAGATCAGATTATTAGTATGTCATCATCTTTCTATATATACACATGCACATTCACTTGGTATTTTGAGGTGAATGCAGATCTCTTACAGGTTTTTACACACTACAATGATGTTTGGCATTATACCTTTTACCAATCCCACCGAGGCTCCTGGGGGCATATATTTCCACTACTATCACACAATACACAAGTTCTATTATTACATCTCATTTACTACTTCTTACTAGAACTATTTTTTTCTGATTTATACACACTTAGACATACTATTTATCTTTCTAACATTCTAATGGGTGCTTCATGTGTAGAATTTTCCTTGCAAGACTATATATAACCATGGCTATCTGTCACTACTTGCTTTCTTGATCTTCTATTACTTGGTATTGTATGTTATTGTTTGCGGGCTATGCCCTATGTCTTTCTTGATCACTATTTATGCTTTTGGGCTTCGGCCTTGATTTTCTTGTGACATTGTGAGTGATGTCCCATGTTTGAAACCCACTTTTCATGGTTTATCTTGCTTGCAAACTTGCTTGTTACATTGTATTACTATTACATGATACTAATTTTTAGTACTAACACATGTTTCTAGCCACTTTTTTTTTCATGTGCCTTGGTTTCTACCAAGTACATCCCCTACCCCCTGCATGTATCCACTTTAGATTAGTATCATATCCTCTCCTTTGGGCCGCATTCTCCTACTATCATCGCATGCACCCCAAATGAGGGGGGAATACATTGGGTGAAAAAATCACCCTATAACTATCTCAGAGCTACAGTTCAGATCAACAGTATAAAAAAATCATAGGTAATAAGTCACATAATGGTCTAGAATTAGACTTGGACCTCATACATAGTAAAAACACTAGCGCCCAAACCTAAACACTAGAACCTGGGCGCGCTTGTCCTCTTCTGGTGTTATTTCCTGGGGCAGAAATAATAATTTTCTCAGTTCAACACAGTCTACAACAATTCACATAGTAGTTCTACAGTTATAGGCACAAGCCTCTAGTCACAAAATGCATTCTATCTCATACATTCAGTATAATCGGAAAAACTTTTGAACAATTCAGAATAAAAAATTAGAACAGGATATGCCATCTACAGTGGTGCTTATTAGGGTAGAGTCATGGAAGGAGAGTAAAACTAGACACTCTCTCCCTAAAACTCACTTGGCATGAGATCTTTGACTTGGCATGATCACCCGAAAAAATCAATTTGGCAAGATCACCTAAAAACCTCATCTTCAACATCAACAATCTCCAAGCAACATGACACTTTTTACCTTTTTCTCTCTTACATATAAGGTGCAACTACTTTCCTTTTTACACACTTTTACACTCTTTACATACTTATACACATGTTTCTCAGATCTATCATATACACAACTTTGATCACTTTCTTACTCTTCTTTTGTAGGTTTTCCTTATAATAAACAACAAGCTCACACAAGATATAATATCTTACTACAACACAACATGCTTCATCCCTAGGGCCCACTTTCCTTTCCTAGTCTCCATGCTTCACTTTGCAATCACTCCATGCTTCACTTGTCCACTCGACACGCTATCACAACACTCTCTACTAGAATCATAAGGTACACATATTTTATCTATTTTATGTTATCGAGTATTCACTCAACAACATAAAGTGGGGGAAAATGTAGACACAAAATCACGCACTTGGGTACATTTATAGGTCCATAAACATAATAATTTATATATGATTCCTAAGAAAAAAAACTAGTGGTTGACAACTATCTTTGGCCTCTTTTATTTGTCTCTTACTTTTCTCTTTGGTCTTACACACCCTACAACCCTGAATGGAACTTGATTTATTTATCTTTTATGGCCACAGACACTGACATCTAGTTAGGACACTAGCGTTCCTAGGTGATCTTGTCCATACTGGGAACTTATGAACCTTTCTTACCTTTACTCGCTCTTTTTGGGTCTCTTTTATTTTTTAGGCATATTTTTCACTTATGAGTCAGCCTTCCAGTTGTCAATTACAAAATTCAAACAAGGGAATCATATATATACTTAGTTACTTCTCAAAAATAAGGACCAAGCACTAAGCATTACTATTATCACCTAAGATTTCATTCAAAGGCACTAAAGCACTTCAAAGCCATCCATCTAACATCCATACAAGGACAAGGGCTGCACACTTCTGCATACACTACATAGGAAGGGGAATTCTATTCTATTCCATCCACACATACTTATACATTGCTACATTCTAGATCTAGCCTGCTATCACTATGTGCAACTTACACAAGGGCATCCTAGGGCATCATTTCTACACACACATAAGAACTACATGGAGTATTGAGATGTAGTGCAATGCTCAGTCATAAGTTCACTCTTCGGGTGACTGTCAGGGGTCAATCTGAATCCCCATTCAATGCATTTTTACTTTTTAGGTTTGATGTGGTTTGTGGTATGTGCAGGTGAAATTATTTCTTGTAGGTTATATGTACCTTCGGTGATCAAGGAGTGAATATCAAGTGATCAAAAAGAATCAACAACAAAACCCTTGCAACACAAAAGAAATAATTTCCTAAGATTTTACACGGCCACTGACTACCTAGATCTAGTCACCAGCACAGGTGCCTTTGCCCTATACTAGGGTACCCATGTCCAATTTTTTTCCTGAGTTCCAAAATTTACAGTGAGAAGTGACGACATTGTTTTCAACCTTTTCAACACTTATTACTTACCCAGATCACCTCCAGTTCACTTTGAAAATCAGCCAAGTCTTCTTATCTCTCCTCTTTACTTAGGTTTCACATTTACATACTTATTTTCTTGTATCATTACTGTATTTTATCATTTTTACATCAATTATTACAATAGTTACTCTGTAATATAGATTTAATTCAAATTAAATTAAATCAGGTGCAACCACTCTAGAGAAATCTTTCATGAATTTTCTGTAATAACCAGCCAACCGCATGAAGCTTCTAACTTCATGCATGTTCTTAGGTGTTGGTCACTTAGTTATGGCCTTGATTATTGATGGGTCAATTGAAATCCATTATTCTTTTAATATATGCCCAAGGTATTGTAATTCATTATGGTAAAAAGAACACTTCGAGATATTACCGTATAATTTTTTTTTCTAAGCACATCTAACACTATTCTCAAGGGTTCATTGTGCTATTCTATGTTCTTAGAATAAATCAAGAGGTCATCTAAGAAAACTAGCAAAAATTTATTTAGATATTTCTAAAAAATATTATTCATTAAGTTCATGAATGCAAATGGTGCATTAGTGAGTCCAAAAGGTAACACTATAAACTCATAATGCATGTATCTTATTCTAAACATTATCTTATGAATGTCTTCATCCTTTATCCTTAGCCGATGATAACCATATAATTTTTTTATCTTTGAATAGATAGATACATCTCACATTTGATCAAAAAGGTCATCAATCCTTGGTAAAGGATATCTATTCTTAATTATATCCTTATTAAACATGCGATAATCGATGCATAATCTTAACATTCCATCCTTCTTTTTAGAAAATATGATAGGTGCTCCCAGAGGAGACACACTCGGTCTAGTTAGTCATTTAGAAAAAAAAAATCATGAATTTGTGCCTTTAATTCTACCAACTCTATTTTTTTCATTATGTATGGTGCCTTAGATACCAGTTCAGTTCCAGGTTTTATATCAATGGTAAAATCAAACTCACGTCTAGGAGGAAGCTCAGGTAATTCCTCCGGAAAGACATCCTTGTACTCTTGTAACAATGGATAATCCTCTAAGGAAGTCTTACCTTTCTCACTAAAATAAAAAATATTTATTACAAATAACATGCAACCCTTATTTCTAGGTTTCTTAAGTTGCATAGTAGAAATATGCCTTACTTCAAAATTCATTTTTATGCCATGTATGCTAGCTATTTTTTGCATATCATCTAAGCATTTTTTTTTTTTTGAAACAATATACAATTGGTTTATGTTGGGATAACCAATTTACACTAATAATAATGTCATAAGACCCTAGAGGAGCTACATATAGGTCCAGTTCTATGGTGAAGTTAGGTAATTCCAATGTTGCGTAAAACTGACATTGGTCTATAGTTTGAACAACATTATTCTCATATTGTACAGTCCATGTATTTTTCATATAACTAGATTTCTTATTCAAATTTTCAGCTAATTTAGTAGAAATGAAGCACTCAATTGCACCGATGTCAAATAAAATAGTAACAGGAAGTCCATACAACTTGCCTAACACTTCAATGGGAATAACTTGTTTCTCAACCTGGCGGTTAACCATTGCAGCATGTATCCATTGCTGCTGATTGTTCCCCTAATTTTTCTGGGGACAATTATTAACATAATGGTCACCACCACATTTGAAACTTCCCACAAAAGGTCCCTTCTTTTTAAATTTGTTATTATTTGTTATAGCACTATTTTGCCCATTTTCCCTTACACATGCAACATGTTTAGCTATTGTATTATTTTTAGAATTCTTTGTTTTGTTTCCTACCTTTATTCTACCATGTTTTTCTAGAAGCTAATGGTGAAGGTGAGCTAAAGCTCTTCTTTTGCTTTTCATCTCTACGAGTTAGAATTTTCTTGTAGATTATGCTCTTGCCTAATGGATTTCTCGAATACAACTTCCGTAGTAGAAGGCCCATGCACATATTCTTTACCTCCAATTATTGGGTTCAACCCCATAATAAACTTGCATATTCTATTTTTTTTTTGTCTTTTTGATATTGTGGTATATAGTTCAAGCAATTTGGTGAATTTTTCCCAATATTTACTTACACTCAGTTTATCCCGAGTTAAGTTTTGAAACTTAGACATTTTCTAGTAAAAGTATAGCTTTGGTAAACCAACATTGGCAGAAGTAAAATTTAAATTGGTCCTAAGTGATACTAGTTGTATCAACTCCTAACTCCATCTTGTGGTTGTCCCATCACAAAGATGCTTCATTAGAGAGCTGAAATGCAAGATGTGTTGTTAGCGTATGAACCCATTAAGTCCAAGAGATCCTTTAACCATGATATTAAAATGTAACACCCATGTTATTAATCATCCAAATTAAGGGAAGAAAATTAAAACAAACCCCTTAATCCCAATTATGCCTTCAATGATTTTCATCTTGAAACAAATAAAATACAACATAATTAAATGTTTACAATCCATCTGATAACAAATGATAACCATGTGCAGTTGTAAGGGTCAACTTGATCTACCTTAATCCCCTTAATTCACTCTAACCGAGTGTGTATAACTTGTATACTTTTGGTTAAACCTTTTAATAAGTCTTGAGAACTATGTGCAACTCCTAAGTGTCAACCTAGAAAAAATACAAGCTGCAATCCATCCGGTATCTGACACAACAAGTTAGGGGTATGGTGAACAGACAGTGTATTCAACTAGCTACACTACTTGGCCAAGATTTCAAGCTGTTGTGTGCAAGTTTAGTTTCATGACTGCACACAAGTCATCAAAATTTGTCTCCGTCACTGCACACAACCATCTCTACACAGTTATCTATATCTCATTTCGTTGTTTAAAAATTAAGTTTAGTTTTGAAGAAGTAGAACCATGATGACTTGTCCTTCTAATCGAAAGGATCCTATCAGTCCCATCTTAGGAATCCCTATGGGAAAGATAGTGACCACGTAATGAATTTCGTCATTACGTACTTGTTATCCTTCCCGTAGCCATCCTAAGCTGGCATGGCTAGGATTCTGTCAAAAGAACAATGATTCAAGATATCTACTCTTCATTTACAATTTAATTATCCATTTAAGATAAGTAGATAAGTTGTCTTTACGATAGGTTATTAGGTATCATAACACGTTATCTCATTTCTCGATAGAGAGTCATAGTAACTCACTGAGTTACTATCTTTAATAAGTACCTCTTATCGTATTATTGTAACATAGTGTTGTCATTTAATATAGGCTTAACTTAACCAATGTCTCGTATTTAAATGATCCAATCATTTCCTAGTTAGTATTGGTCTTAACCTCATAAGTTCATCATTTAATATGAATAGTTCACTTTATCTCATTTAATCGTCATTTGATATAAATTGTGTAATTTATTTATTAAAGTACAATAATAATATAACAATGTATTTGTTGTATTGTTTTTCCATAACGTACTATGTTCATTTAATGACACATTTGTTTCATCCATAATGAAACTATAAAATGAATTATGTTTACTTAAAAAATATAAATAACTTATATTCATACACTGTGTTAAAACAACACTTAAGCATTTCATTTTAATAAGGTAAAATACAGCTACAAACATTGTTTTTGTTGTAAAATTTTCCTATCATACTATGTTTTTCAATCATGTATTCGTTCATCCATAATGAATCAATAAGCTAGATATAGTTTCATAACATGATATCAATAAAATTAAATTCATACTCTGTTGTAAAATAACATTAAAAACACCTTTATATCTCAATGTGATACAAAACAACAATATTTTTAAATTTAAACATAATAAGGATAAGTCCTTATTTTCCGAAATAATGACATACAATAATTCATAATAGTACAATAGGAAAATGCCTTCAATCAACTTGCGAAAATAATAATTTCGCATTACAATTAAATACAATAATCCTAAATGGATTTTTAAACAATAATGCATGAAAGAAATCATGCGTATATAATCCAGTTAATCACTTCATAAATGTCACTTCGTCCTGCACACTGTAGGAGAGAGAAATGTATACATGGTCAATTCTAGGAACTGACATGAGTTATCTAACTCATATTCTTGTTGTATTAAATTGAAATAAAAGAATATGTTAAGGTTTACTTAAATGATAACTAATAAACATTACTTCATCATTAGTTACGTTTATATATCATTTTTCAAATGAAATGATACTACAAAAAAAAGCTATGTTCTCATTAAAATCCAAGAATACAACTATTTATTGTAAGTTTAGACTTTTTAAATAACTTGCACTATGCAATATAATCTTATAATCAGTCTAGACCTTTAAGCAACATCAAACTTCTTAAGATTGTCCACTAGGATAATATCAATCAAATCAAATTCATCTATGTACAACAGTCATATAATCTGATGGTTGAACTAACTCATTACTCTTTCCAGTATTTGCAAAGTAAAACTATCTAAAATAACAATCATTATTCAAGAAATCATACATTTCTAATAGTTGTCCTCCTATCATTCTTAAATCAAAAAGTCAACATTCATGATTTCAAACACATAATCATTGTAAATAAAGTTCAATGAAGTACATGAACCATTAATCAAGCATTTCTCAATGGATCAAAACTCGTACAAGCTAAGATTTAACTATACTAACTTTCATTTATTAAAGTAAACATAGCTTTCTACTACATGACATAAGAACTTTCCCAATCATTGCTTCATTTCAATACAAGATAATGTCAACACCATGATTTCGAAATACATTATCATTACTCCAAAAAACTATCATAGTCATCACAACAAAAAAAGATGAAACTTATTTCATGACATCATTCGAATTTGGTATTAACTCCACATCTTTCCTACATTCTACAAATGTAAAGGAATCAACAATAGGGTATCTAACAAGCTCAAGGAAACAAGCCTAATGACAACTTACCTAACAATATACACAATAACCCACAATATTGGTACCCAATCCCTTACAGATCATTATCACAAATTTTGAAATAAACAGAGTGAGCTCCAACAACGAGCTGAGGTAACAAAACCTCAAATTAAACAAACATTTTAAGATGACGTTTTTATGGTTATTATTCATTATCACTAGATTTCAGACCAAAATAGAAAATGATATTCAGGTCGATAGTATTCCTTTTTAAATATCTAAAATAATAAATCTAGCCAAAATCAAGGATTATTGAAATTTGCAAAATGACAAATATTTCAACACATATCAAATTCAACCCACAAAACCCAATTCGACAATCCCATAATAAAGATTAAACATTTTCCAATTCATACCTAGAAAAGCCAAAATTGAGAAAAACTACAGATCTTTCATTTTTCAACAAAACCCATGTTTCATTCCTTTCACTATTTTTTTCTAAAATTTCCACTTAAAATGAAGGAAAACTTCCAGTTTTAAAACAGCAACTCATACACATTATTTTTATGTCAAATCAACTACCAAAAAGCTCAAATCGAGCTGATAAAAAATAAATAAAATAATATTCTCATTAGAATTCAATAGCCCAGATCTTTCTAATTAAACCCAACAAATTTGTATAAGACTGGTTTTATCACATATTTTCTTATTTTTCCAGATTTTAAAACATCAAATAAAATAATGTATGCCCAAATTTCGAATTAAAAAGAACAAGTGATACTAGTGCAGAAATAACCATGCCTGTAACTCGTTTGTTCTAACTTTTTTTCCAATTTTCTCTTGAAATCCTGAAACCTCCAATGCCCAGAAAACTCCAAATCCAAACAACAATAATAACAATACCAATTCACCATTAAATAGAGCTTCATCATGCATGCAGTCACCCAAAACAAACTTCCATAATTTTTCCCAAAAACCCTCATGCAATTTCCAACAAAAATCCAAACAAAACTCAAAAATGCATATGGGGAGAGAGAAGGCGTGCCTTATGGCTTGCTTAGCAAGCTTCCAATTCTCAAAATCCGTATTTTTTTTAATGCATTTAATAACTGACAGTGCCACTAATCATCAACCTTTTCTCCAAAAATTCCAATTACTTGCATGCAATTCACAGAGTGCTCAAAACAACGCATCATGGTCTAAGACCAATGTAATAAAATTCAAACATTATAATTACCTTGCCCATGGTCCATGACCATTCAAACAATATTAAATAATAAACTTTACCTCCAATGCCAAGTAATATGGTCGATGACCATTATTAACAATAACCGCTTTAATCACCTCGTGGTCCAAGACCATTTTAAATATAAAGAAAAATCAATAATCCTTATTTTGCCAATGGTCTATGACCAAGTTTACCAAGTTTTAAACAATAACAATGCAATATGGTCTAAGACCAAAATATAAGCAATTTAATTGCCCCCATAGTCTATGACCATTTTAAATATAATTAAAACATAACAATTTACCTTGCCATCGATCCAAGATCACCTCCCAATGCCAATGAGGATCAACTTCACAGTCAGAAGCAATTAAACAATAACCGACAAGTAATTTCCTTGTCGAGTGGTATGTGACCATCAGGTTTAATGCTAAGGAGAATTACAATTTATCAAACATTATTCACTATGTGGTCCAAGACCAACCAAACAACATTCAACTTTAATTATTTTCAAGTAATGCAGTAAACTTGAACAATGCAAAGCGGTCTAAGACCGATTCAACAATACCGTATCATTGCAATATTACGTTAACAATCGTAAGCACCCTTAATTAATGAAAACATCATTAATTATAGCAAACAACAGTGGAGTCCAACCAATCAATCAACATACAACAATGCAAATATATAGGCACTCATCATATATATATATATATATATATATATGTATGTATGTATGCTATGTATGTATGTATGTATGTATGTCTGTATGTATGTATATGTTTCTGCATATACATATATGTATATATTTGTATATATAAATATATATATCTACTTATCAATTAACATTCAACATTAATTTAGGTCATTATCAAGCATTTATTGTGACAAAAATCTTCAACTATTGTGGGGGTGTGAAAAACACAAAAAGAACCAAATCCTGAGCTATTCTACAGATTCCATCACCCAAAACAGACACTAGCACCTAGGCGACCTTTCCCATTCCATGTGGTTTTATCCTTTCAGTTTCCATATCATAGTTTCAGACACAAATATTACATAGTCCAGGATTAGCTGTTTCCAGATCATTCATCAACCCCATAATCCGTCCAGACATGCAGTTACAAGCTAAGTCATTCTAAAAAATCTATCTATCACTCTTGCTTGTATTTATTTTACTTATCTTGTATATTTACTATTTTTATTTATTTGATCAACATCACCCTTATATTAGGTTTAATTTTATTAAATCATTTGGTGCTCGATCTAGCCTATCTCATATACTTGTCCTCATGCCACTCTTCGGTGACCATAAGATCTTAGATCATGTTCACATGCATAGTTATTTTATATCAGTTGATCATGGGCCCTTTCCTAGTTCTCTTATTGCATAGATCCTTTTGGCATTCACATTTGGGGGCATCCTAATTCCCCCACACAACTTGATGATGCACTCTTATTCCTAGTTCATAATTTTTGGCTAAGGGTTTCTGTACATGGACCTCACTTTTGTACCCACACACTAGGGGGCATCCTTATTCCTCCCTTCTATGATGTAAATATTTCACATATTTGTAATAAAAAATACAAAACATGTTTCCTTATATCTTGATTGGATGTACTCTTGGCTTCCTTATACTACTATATATTACACCATCGCTTATCATGTTACTATGGGTTCATAGTATGCTTTATCATTTTTCATACACACATGTAGGTTCACATATTATCTTTGAGGTGAATGTAGGTCCACTTTCAAGTTGTTACATGATGTATTATGTTTGGCTCCTATCCAGTAACCAGTCCCACTAAGGCTCCTGGGGTCATCTACGTTTTCTCACTTACTATCAGGTTCTATCATTACAATATTGCACATTTTCATTCCTATATTAAGATATTACATTATCACATACCATTTATATTTCCTAACATGCTAATGGGTTCTTCATGTGTATAATTTTCCTTGAAGGAATTATTCTAATCATGGTTGTACTGATTTACTTGAACATTTTTTTCCATTATTTACGGGACATTCCTTTTGTTTTCTTGTTACCTTGTTTACACAAGAAATTAAAAGATTAAATTGTCTTATGACATCCTGAGTGACATCCCATGTATGCCAACCAACTACTCATTGTGGTCCTTGTCTACTATTTTCCTATATGTTCTTTCCATAGTTGATATTTCTGTATGCATTAATTTTTTTGTCACTAATACTTGTATACTAGCATTTTCCCCATTATTTTTATTGTACTGCATGGTAACTACCATGCGTAATCCATATTCCTTTGTAGGATTCCTATATTAGACCATGCACATCAGTTTCACCCATCCTCATTTGGGCTTCGTTCACTTTTTTTCATCTCACACACCCTAGATGAGTGGGGATAAACATTGGGTGAACCTTTTCACCCCTTCCAACAGTAATAGAAAGTAGTTATAGAAACAAAAACAACATGATCAGAATAAAAATTAGTTACAAAATAAAGGTTGGATATAGACTTGGCCAAAATTCATGGCCTGGAAATAAGTCCCTATATTAGATAGGAACGATGGGTGCTAATGTCCCACCTAGGCACTCCTGTCCTGGGGGGTCAAAATAGTTACAAAGTAGTTTCAACTTAGTTATATAATTAAATTCTTCTCTAGTTTTAGTAGTTACAAAATCAATTTTAGATTGTCATTAGTTACTAATAGGATATAAACTATTTACTCATGAACCAAAACAGGAACTAAATAAGGGAATGACACCTAGGGCATATGTAGGACAACGATATGCCTTGAACAATGTCACCTAATGAAAGTTACAAATTAGATTTGTGATCATCTGCAATGTCATTTATTTGTGGGGAAACATTAATGGTTAGAGGGAAAAATAGACCGCTCTCTGAACTACACATTCCTTTAATGACAACATTATGCCTAAATATGAAGTTTAGCATTGAGATGCTCAAACCCCTAATTTGGCAAAAAGATGCCTAAATCCTTTATATTATCCCAACCATCTCTTAAGCATCAATTCTACAAGAGGGAACCCATTTATATCCCTTTCTCTTTCAACACTCTAGGTGTACTCTAACCCCTTGGTTTATATTTTCTACTACACATTTACATTTTTACATATTGAAACAGACCCAATGGATTTTTTTATGTATAAAATGGTACTTGATCTAGGCCATCCTCATAATGAATTATCCTTCCCCAATTAGTGTGATTATCAAGTGACACTATAATTCCTTTATCTTTTGTAACCATGTGGAAAGGGTAGTACATATGTGGCCCTCCACTATTGCTTAGGATGACAAGCCTAAATCTTGGGAGTCATCCCTCTTCAAGTTATTTCCTAGTTGAGTTAGAGCTCATTGTGTTTCAAAAAATTTCACCTTGAACCTTAGAGGGAGAATCCTCCCTCTTGAATCTTGTATTTACGGTAGCTTGAGGTTCAAAAACTAATTTAGGATCCATTGAGATTAATATCAAGGGATACTGTATGCTTTGGATAAATGTGATCAACCTTGTAATGACTTCAAAATTGTAAGTTATCACATCTAGTGGATTTGGATGACCCTATTTCTTAGATGTCCTTAGGACGGTGTGCATGCATGAAATATTGTAATTTTGTAACAATATATTTGTGTTTATTAAAACTTTGGTAAGTGTGTACCCTAGATCATGAGATTCTTTTCCTTGAACCTTTTTTTGACCTTGTGATGGCTTGATAATGTAAGGTGTGGTACCCTCCTAGATGGAAACACGTTGATCTTGATGATATAATCCTAAACCCAAAATGATTTATATCAATATCTTGGTGCCTTTGAAATGTTTCATAGAGTAAAAGAAAAAATAAGTAATAAATTATTCCCTAGTTATGTAAATTGAGTAGTTCTTATATGGCTTGAGCTGACATGAATATTACGTGTGTTATACTACAAAAGATAATCAAATAAAATTTTGTCATGTATAAGCGTGGTTAGGTGAGATTAAATCTTAGTTTACTATTTATAAAAATAGGAGTGAAATATGTATTTAGATGGTGGAAAGTTGAATGAAATAAATAAAATGTAATCGACTTTGTAGTGTTTATGCAGTGAGTTTTACTTGTATGGTATTAAAAAACAAAATTTGTTACTCACATACTAAGAAATGAATTAAATAATTAATGGAAATATGTAAGTCATATGAAATGGTTTGTTCGTAATCATGTTAATATTTTTTTTTGTGAATTGTGCCTTGCTGTGTTGTAAACAATAACATGGTGTGATGTGTACTAAATGTATGTTGTGTAAAAGTAGTAATAGTAATAGCAATAAAAAACTTAAGCAGGTTCCAACTATGTTTTGGGTTGGAAAATGATGGGCATTACAAATCCAATTCAAGAAAACTCAGATGTAATTATTTCATGAATTTGGCCAACAATTGTTTTGGTTCAGTGTTGAGTTTTCACATTTGAACTTAGGAAGTTTGTATGTTACAGGATATAGAGGATTAAGTGGATGAAATAACTCAAAAAATATCTTATGAATCATTGTATAAGATATTAGAATCTCATGGGTAAGGTTGTTGGTGAAGAACTAGTGTAAGGGAGATCATGGAAGAACTAATGAGAAGATCTCACAGAGATGATCTTGTTGAAAAGATCATAGGCGAGGAGCTTGTGAATGGTTAGATGGAGAATAGTTCGTGGGGAGTTCATAGGGAATATTGTGGAAGACCTCATTAAGAAGAGATCATGGAGAAGAGATCTTGGGTGAATATATCAATAAGATCTCATATATATAAGACATAAGTATGATCTTGTATGGAATATCTCAAGAGGATATCATCTAGATGAGATCAAGAGGAGATTGAATGGAATAATCGAGGAGGATATTATATGGAGGAAATTGTATGGAAGATCTCTAGAGGAACTCATTTAGAAGAGCTAAGGAGGATCTCATCTGGAATATATCTAGAGGATATGAACTGGAAGAACTAAGGAGGAGTATAAGATCTAGGGAGGATATCATATGGAAGATATTAGTTGGAAATAATCTAGAATAGATGAGGCATTTGTCTGGAAGATTTAGTGAGGGACTCATTTGGAAGATCTCAGGAGGATATCATTGGAATATATCATAATGAGATCATTTGGAATTTATCAGGAGGAGATCATCTGGAATTATTTAGAAGGAGCTCATATGGAAGAGATAAGGATGATATCATTTAGAAGATCTTGGGATGTTATCATATGGAAGAGCTTAGGATGAGATATTTTGGAAGACCTCAGGAGGATATCATCTGTAAGAGCTCAAGAAGATCTTGTTTCAAATCTCTGGGGAGGAGCTCATTTGGAAGATCAATGGAGGGGATATTCTCGAAGATATCATATAGAATATCATATGAGGAGTTCATCTAGAATTTCTCAACATGAACTAATCTATAAGAGTTGAGGGAAGGAGATCAACTAGAATATTTGAGGAGGATATCATATAGAACAGTTCCATATGATATTGTCTAAAATATATTTTGAGGTTATCGTCTAGAAAATATTAGGACACTTGATCCACTATAGTGATGATCAATACATTCATGTTGGGGATTCCATGGCACCAAGCTAGAATAATTAGTCAAAACACAAAACAAACAAAAAAAATGACCTGCAAGAAATAAATATAAATGGATTAAGGGGTTCTATCCCACTACATATGCCATAATGTACACAAGGAAATTAGCCATATCTAAACAAACTTAAATGATAAACACATGCAAATGAAATATACTACTAATGTC
Source organism: Taxus chinensis (assembly GCA_019776745.2). NCBI lineage: Eukaryota > Viridiplantae > Streptophyta > Pinopsida > Cupressales > Taxaceae > Taxus > Taxus chinensis. Next base: position 661,906,397 of record CM034151.1, on the reverse strand, counting down.
ACTAGTGACCTTGGATTAGGCTACGAAGTAGATTTTCCCATCAATTTTTGGAATATAAGTGCTCAAAAAAGTAAAATGTTCCATGCAAAATGGATTCAATAACATGGCATTAGAGTGTGAGATGGATGCATTTTTGGGGCTATTTTGGGCTCAAAAACTTGGGATGGAGATCTAGGAAATTAAGGGCATAATATTGATATACTCATGGGATTGTGTGTAAGCTTTGGGGTAGATGGTGTATTTATAGGCTATCTAAGATGAGATTAGTTAATTGGGATAATTAATCCCTCTTAGGGATAATGAGAAATTGGGTAAGTGAATAGTGATGAATAACTTGACAAAGTTTTGAAATTTGGGGATAAATAATAAGGCTTATTGGAAAATGGGGGAATGTGGGTGATGAATAGTAAGGCATCTTAGAAAATGGTGAATTGACCAAATTATTTTATTCAGTAGTGGGGTACATTGGGGATAGTTGAAGGTTGATGTGGCTGATGATATAGAGGAGATGATGTGGATGATGAGTAGGATGTGATTAAATTAACAAATTAACAAATTAACATTAGTTAATTAGGTATTAATAATTTTATAGGATTTAGATGGGATAAAAAATTTAATTGATTGTTGTGATAGTGTAATAGAAGTGTCTATAGTAATATTGGTGAATTTAAATGTAAATTTATCTATAATTAATATAAGGAAGAACATTCATCTTTATTTAAACATCACATCCCAAGCCATCTTTTAACATAAATGTTGGTTTCAAATATAGATTAAACTAATAGTGGCCATATTGATTTAGAATAATTAATGGCCCATAAATCACATTTTCCATTGGTGAGATGGCCAATTAAACGTAAAAGGGATTAATTATATGATATAACATATTATTTGGGAAATATTTGTCTAGAAAATAACTAATGTCAAAAGTGTACGACCTTAGAATAGTGCACGACCCCAGAAAAAATTTGCAGATGTGATGTAAAATTGATGTTCATTTACATGTCATTCCTATTCATCATTGTAATAGATTGAAATAGGTTTGAGGGAAAGAGAAAAGGTTTGGGGGGTTTGGTACTTAGGAAATATTGTTATTACACTATTTAAATTTGATGACAATTTGCATGTTTTTGGTATCTTGGCGATGAGCCTAGTAGAACCTTCCCCACCTTTTTCTCTATGTCAAATGCACTTTGGTATCTCAATTTATACTCCATCATTTTACAGACTCAATTCATGCTAAATTGCATTTACTTTGAACCCTAGAAGTATTTATGAAATATCAAACTATTTTAAGTTTGAGGTAAAAGGCTCAGAGCTTTCACAAACCTCAATGTAATGTGACATTACTAGATATGTTAATGTGGATGATGTTTGTATATATTTTTGTAGATTTGAACATGAATATGGATTATAGAGGTATGGAATATCTTGATGGATTGTATAATCAGCTTAATGTACCTTTTATCAATGGACAACAAATTAATTTCACACAATCAAATAGGAATAATGCTCTTTCACTTAGGGGCTCTCCATTAGGAACAAGTCTCTCATTTGAATGAGATGTACTCTACTATTTATAATATGAAATATAATATATATAATGTTGATCCTCATGCTGGTAAAACATGCACTCTCTAGAATGTGGGAAATTCTATCGAGAATTAAAATAATATAAGATTTCAAGAACATGACATCTTTCCTATTCCTCACTTTATAAGAATAAAACATAGAACTACTTATGGCATCCTTCCCACTCCTAACTTTACACAAAAAGATAGACAATTACTTATGGAAAGTGTTCATTTGAATAGAATTTGAATTACCCTCAAGTGATGAGTGATATGGCTCCCAATAAGAAAGTACAAGAGAGAGGTGGTATTTTTAATGCCTTGACAAATTATTCTGTACAAGTTTTGAGGTTTGATGATAACCTGATGCATCCTAATCCTAGTGATGCTATAAATTTTCTTGTTAAGGGTTTCCATAATATATGAGGTGGTTAAGATGATCATAGTGCGGATTAATTGAAATTGATATTATCATCATTATTTGTTAGCGAAAAGTGGATTGCATAGTGACCATATGAGATAATCACTAAAATATTGTCAAAAACTTCATGGTTTCAACAATTCATCTTATGTGAGGTGGTAAAGATCTTCTACCTAAATTTTTGCAAGAGTAAAAAAATGGGTTCAAATGAATGATTTCCTCATTCCCCATATATTCTCCTCTATCAATGATACTCGTGAGATAAATTAAAAACACAAACAAAATTCTAACCATTTTATTAAAAAATGAGAATAGTCATAGGTATATGATAGTCAACAAACTTAAAAATAGTTTCTTCCAGAGTGCAAACTTCTAGTTCCACATACAAAATATATTAGATCACTCCTCTTGTCCTTTGAGTCACTTCCAAAACTTTATGACTACTTTATTGGATTTAATGGTTTTATATTCATCTATAGAACTTTAAAAACAACATACAAGTTTTGCCATACATTGAATTCCATAAAACAAAGCTTTTGTTTATGTAGCTGTAGCTAGTATAATTCTAGGAAGAGTTTTCTACAATTGTTTTCCTATCCCAAATAACCAAAAACTAACTAATATTTATAGGATATATGGTTGCATTAAATTATCCCACACAACATTCAAAAAAAGAATTTAATGAAATATGCCTAAAGGCATAGAAAATTGGTGCCAGATTTTACGCAGGGAAAACACTTTACATAAGCAAAAATAATGGGTAGACATGAAAAAATTGGCTGTAAAATAAGACAGAATTGGGGCTTGCAAATGGTTGGGATAAATATTCAAAAAAAAAATCTGATTACCCAATTTGTAAAACTCTGTTGAAGGTGGGTACCATATATACCAATGGATATGTTGACTTTTCAAGTCCCCTTGCCATTTGCCTTCTTTTTAATATACTTGCAATTTTTTTCCTTTTTTAACCAAAGTGTTATTTTTTGGGAAATTATTTGAAAAAATTGTGTAAGTGTCAAAATTTTCTTTGTATTTCAGATTTTGGGTTTCGGGAATCAATTTGCAATTTACATGGGAATTGCTTCTCAAAACCTGAAACCTAAAAAACAAAGGAAGTTAGTGTATTTCAGGGATCGGGGGTTGACTTGCAATTTGCATGTAAATTACAAGTTAAGTTATGAAACCTGAACCCCAAGTGCATTTCGGGTTTTGGAACCTGATTGAACTTTACATGTAAAGTTGCAACCAACTTTTGAAACCTTACTCCTGACTACACAAGTGTATTTCAGGTTTCAGAACCTGATTTGTAATTTGCATGCAAATTGTCAAGTCGACTTCTGAAACCCAAAATACAAAGGGAATATAGACCATTTCAGGTTTTGGGTTTGTGATTGTAAATTACATGTAATGTGTATATGTCGACTTTCGAAACCTGAAACTCGATGGATTTGCAAAAGGGAGCCGAGTTCCGATGCCTAGTCAGCACATTAATTGCCACCTACCCACACGTGTCACCTATGTGGTAATTAATTCACCCTTTTCTATTTAAGGTCCAATTATTACACATCATTTTCATCTGAAATTTTTGTACGCCAACTTGTTGACACTCCCTCAACTTCCGATTGTACCCCTTGCATGGCTTTTCAAGTAATTTTCACAATTTTCTCTTCAACCCACTTGATATTTTGGTAAGTTTTAATGTTTTATTTTTTTTGCAAGGATTTGTGTTGTTATTTTGGGAATTATTTGTTAATATTTTACCTGGCATGATGGGTGTTCTTGTTGTTTTTTTTTGGTTTGTTTTTAGGTTTTCTTCCTTGTATTTTTGGTTTAATGTCCCCGTTTTCTCCTTTTCTTTCACTTGTTGTGAATTTGGTGAAGCTTAGGCTTCAAAATCTCAATTTTACTTCAGACAAATGGGGGATTTTTCAATCATCAAATCAAATATCGGGAGTTGGAAGTTGCAAAGCAAGGAATTACCTCATCCGAAGACCAAATCAGAAGTAATAGAGATGTAAAACAACCCCAATCTTCCAACACAGTTACCATTAGAAGTTGTGGGTTGCAAAACACACAAAGACCTCTGATCAGAAACTTCTGATCAGAGTTAAGGATTGAAAAATAAGGGTCAATTCTGTGGTAAACCAATTTGAACTTCCAAGGTTGTAAAACAAGCCCTAACTTCTACTAGTGCATTTCAGGAGGTTCCATAGTTGCTTTTTCAAGGTCCTACTTCTGCCCTCAGTTTCAGAGTCCTTCATAGAGTTTTCAAAGATTCAATCTAAGAAATTGTCTGAAGTCATCATCAAAGGGTAAAGGAAATGAAATATAGTTTCTAAGGGGTGGTCTCCCCCTTCTAGCATCACATCAGGACCTTGAAAATATTGGAGACACTGATCTTGGTCACATCATTTGCCTATATTTTTGGGATAGAGTTAGAGCCCCATCCAAGACTGCTTGATCAAAAGTATTTATGATAGTGGAATTACCATGACTTGCTATTGCAATTTTCCACCTTCAATGCAATGTTCCTAAATTTGTACTCGCAACCACAACACATTACGATGCAGAGTCCCAAAAAATGAAAGATGATGATGGGACAATTGTAATCAGAATTAATACTAACTACTTTAAATATTTGTTAAAAATTCCTTACATGTCAAGGATATGCTTCAATCTCTCCCAAATATTCTCTCAAGAACACTAGCAAGAAAATTCAGACGCTTGCATTAAGATTACTTAATAAGAGCTATCTAGTCAAAGCCTAGGCCATCTAGTAACTAGATTTCCAAAGACCATCCCTCACTCGGATTTCATACAAGAGGTGAATGATATAATAACATTGTTGAGAATAGTTAAAGGGCTCCCATCTTTAAAATATTTTCAAGAATGGATGTATTTATACATTTCCACTATTCGTAAAAATGTTGATCTCATTCGATGGAAAGAATAACATTAGTGACACCATACATACTTAGATATGCTAGAAGTCAAACTACATGCAACTTTTATATGAATTCTTATCTGGTGTATGCATGCAGCGGGAATGAGGAATTATCTAGGATTAACATCCGTTGGGTAAGGAATACATCACAGATTTACGAATTCTATCCCTAACTAACAATGAAAGAAGGGTCAAGCCACTTCAGGAGAGTAAACAATGCCTTTTTTTTTTCTCATATGTATCTTTGATAAATAACTTATAATCAAATAATATCATAAAGTGCTTGGAATGTAGTCAGGACTTTGGGATGCATATTCCTACAATTCCCAACTTTTACATATCTCAGAGTGGGAGGATTTTCAGGTGCTCCTTACAAATTACCAAGGTTTCCCACAGATAAGTGGGTATTGATGGAGTTAGTTCAACAATTACTACACCTCCAAAAGATTCAACAAAGTAGGCATAAAGCAGGAGTCCAGTTTCCAGTAACTTTGGGTCGATACATTTTCACATCATCATATAAAGCAAAGAATGTTGAAGGTGAGATGCAAAAAATGAAAATAAAAACCTATCACCCATGAGTTAGCTTTGATTATTGGGGTGTGGTTGGTGGAATCAGACCAATCTGGTGTCCACATACCACATCTGGAGGATATTTGGATAAATTATAGAGATGAGATAATCAGTACGGAAAGGGACTATTACAGGTTGAATCTTGATGAGGTAGCCAAGTATGGAATTGCAGATGTACCTGAAGGCTCCATGATGATGGAGAAGTCTTAGATCTATTCTATGAGAAAATAAACATGAAAGGATTAACCACTCCCATTGATTAATTGGTCACTTTAGGAGTGCACCAGTTCTAGAGAGCATGCAACCCATATTCTCAATCGAACCCACCAATGGTTGATTTCATTTGGAATTACCAAAAGTGTCAGAATAGGTTTATTGCAAACAACAAGTAAAAATAGTGGTGGGCCACCCCACTTCTACAAAAGGAGGGAAACCCACTCCCAAACCTCACACAATCAAAATTGTGTGTAGGGGGTCTGGTTATTCTTCTTAAGTTCCTTCCTCACAGGTCATTGATTAAGTGTTTCCCCACCATCCACCACTCAAGTTTGTCACCTCTTCCACCTCCTCTTCCTTCTTCCCCATTTTCATCTCCTCCATCTCCTCCACCTCTCACTCTTCCTTTTCCCACATCTTCCATTTCTCCTCCTCCCATTTCCCCTACTTCATCTCCTACCATGGCTCAAGTATTTTCCTCTCTTCCCTCTCTCTCATCTAGGGATGTTTTAGCTTTGGGTTCCCCTCTAAGGACTCCCCTTCCTCAAAAATTTCTTCCCACTTCCTCTCACACCACCCTTCCCATTTCATCCATCCCCGTAGTTATCCTTTCCACCCCTTCCTCACTTTTGTCACCACTTCATTACCACTTGTGACTACTATAAAAAACTTCCCTTTCATCACCCATCCATTTCACTACCATGATGTCTTTTCCCATTCATCCTCTGAATAGTTAATTTATTCTTCTTCTACTCCTTCATGGCTAAGTAGACAAATCCCCAAGAAGAAGAAAAGAAGATACCCATTGGAGATGATTTCGATCTCAACACCTTAGATCTAACTCCCTGATGCCAAGTAAAGAGACCAAGGGTTATTTCTCACCTATTAGTCAATCAGACAAGGGAAAGGTTTTTGAGATAGTAACCCTAATTGGTACTGATAAATCAAAGGAAGATATCACTACAGTGGATTATCATATTTCTAAGTTCTCTCTAGGAAAGGTTACTCAAAGGTGCCAAAAAAGATGTTCAGGTTGCTCTCAGAAACCTTCTAGATAAATTTGATAAAGATAAGATCACTAAAGATGAGCTGAAGAATAAGGTGGAACAATTGACAACCATCCTCCATAAAATCACACAGCCAACCCATTCAACTACTCTTGCAATATCCACAAGATTTTATGATACCTCTTTCTCCATAGTTGAGAAGATCATACAACAAGGGAAAGCAGTTGGGCTTGGATCGAGAGTCAGATCCAAGAAGGTAAACAAGTGATTAAGGATGTCATAACCTTATACAATGAGCTCAAGCCAGAGAAGGACATGGTTACCAAAATGTATGGTATCTTGAGGGAAGAATGTGATAACCTAGAACTCACATTGGAGGCCTAGAAAGAGGTTTGAAGTGTCAAATCTGATCTACTCCTAGGAGAAGGGATCATTGATGACTCTTTGAAAATTGTTTGAGTACAACGAAGCCATGGAATTCCATGTCTGGATGTTGCAGGAGGAAATGTCAAAGTTGGTTGAAGTAAGAAATGAGAGCATTGACTGACCTTAATGATATCTTAGATGAGTTTGACAATATTCATTACAGGTTCCAAGATGAAGATCTTGAATGTGCTTCCAATAGAACACATTGTTGCAAATTTCAAGAACCTAGTTGAAGAAGATACTAGAGTGCAAAAATATTTCAATTGAATCCATTAACAAGCTAGTGACATATCAAAACTTCTTGAGCCAACTCCAAAAAATCATGAATCGAGCCAAGAAGTTTCTAAAGGAAAGCTGAACCAAATAGTTGAATTTGTCGAGGTCTTGAATCGCTATGCATGTGGACCTGATGATAAATATGTACAAGAAATCATCAAATGTTTTCTTGATTATCGAAAGAAGCAAGCTGGAGAAGAAAAAAAGGAAACTGATATGTATCAGGAAAAGGGTGGCTCTAGTCCTAGCTGATTTTTCACTGCCATTTTTTCATAGTCTCCAGCCACAGTCCACCATTCAAGTTGCAGGTTTGACCCAAGGTCAAAGTTTCACAACTACTTGGCTATTTTTTTGGGAGACTTTTCATGAAATGTAAATGCATCCTATTTTTAGAATGTAATAGTTAAGAAGAGTGGCTATAATTGCTCAACCTTCTTAATCTATAAATAGGAGGATGCATTATGTATTCAAGGACTTTTTGATCAATTGTATAAGGAGGCTCTACCATTTTGAGTACTTGTATACAGGCTTAAGCCTCAATATTATTATACATAACTGATATTTAGCCTTCTTTTACTTCAATGTGTTGTGTATTTCAATGGTAATTTTGTACTTGTGAATCTTTCTTTCCTTGTACTTAAATGATCCATTTTACCTTCACATTAAGTTTTCTTCTCTTTAACAAGTTGTATGTTGTGATTTATAAAACTTACTATAATAAGTTGTGGAATCAAATATAAATCCCTTTTGTTATTGTTAAGTTTTACCTTCATATAAAGAACTTTTTTATGAGAAAAGGTAGAAAGTTGTGCACATTATTATCTTTCTGTTAAATATTTTGTGCTTTATAAGATTGATCATTTTTTTCCTTAACTATTGGTGCATCACCATTATTTAGTTATTTTCGTTATCTCTCCCTTTTTTCTCAAAATAGATAGTTGTAGGTTATTTTAAGTATCATAGGTTTTGCAGCCTGATCTTTCATCAGATGCACATAGTTTAGAAGGAAGTCGACCTTCTCCAGAGGTTCATCCCAAGGAGCCAAGGTCCCACACCTTGGGGATGTTTCCATGTTGCACTAGATCATCTAATGATTTAGTGGGGTGCATGATCCAAGTGACAACAATTTTTGGCATGCCTGGTGGGATAGAGAGCTAAGAGTTGGTACTTCTCTTAGCATTTGCATTAATCAAAGGTACCTGAGGACTCCATATCTCTAAGTTTTCAAAGGATCCAATACATGCACTTATGTGAAGGATTTAAACAAGATTTCTTCACAGAAAGAAAACCAACATACCTACTGAAATTTCTTTTCTCCACCTAGGAGAAGAAAAGGAGAGGTTGATCATCTTCTTGAAGAGCACAGTCAACTCCTCCATTTGGAATATTTCCCCCACTCCAAGGAGAGATCAACCACTCATCATAATGGCAGTAAGGAACCAAGTCTTTCCCACTTTCAATGGTGGTATTCCTCTTGTGCTCTGACTCAATGTGATGTTATACCTGTAGTAGCTCTTAAAATTTACCATTCTTCACCAGGTGAAAGCAATGTCACTCCCATAGAGCACATTCAAGATGTTGCTTAATATTTGTTCAGTCCATAATATCATAGAAGATAATGTGGTAGTCAATATTCTCACCACTTCTCTAAAAGGAAAGGTGCTTCAATGGTTTTGAGGTCTACAAACCCAACTCTATACACAACTGGGATGAGTTAGGAGAACAACTCTGTAAACAATTTGAAGACAAGAGTGATCATTTGTCTCTCATGGAGCAGTTGACTACCATTAAAAGAGATCCCCAAAATTCATGGGAGATTTCAATTTCCAGTTTCAAAAAGACATGGAATAGGATTCCACCACTGATCAAGCCCTCCCCAAATAATGCATTTTTGTACTACTTGTGGGATTTGAATAGTGATGTTGTGGTCATGATCCAATCAATGGGTGGAACAACTCTATAGACTCCTATGATATTGCTATATGAGATTGAGAATTGTCTAATTCCAAGTAGGAAAAATAGCTCCAAGGCCACCAATGCCTTTGTTTCCTAAGTTTTCCACTAATCATCCAACCATTTCCCCTCTCCCTTTAGTGTCTAACCAATCAGCTCAACCAGTACCTCCTTCAAATGATCTCTATGAGGTCAAATATTTGCTTCATAGTTTTGGTAATGAGTTGGTTTCTCTCAAAAGGAAGACAGTCTCAATATAACCACCCTTACCAACCTCTGAATCAACCATATCAGCCCAATCGAAAACCTTTCCAGAGTAATGCCTTAGATTCAAAATCAGATTGCTAATGTGAAACCCTTGAATACCAAAACCCCCTTGTGCTAGCTCTTCTAGAGCCATTGTTCTGGTACAAAATAATCTTGTTCAAGATTATGAGTGGTGTTACCCATGCTCTCAACCACACAACCAGAACATGTGCCCCAATGGAGTGCTCAGCAAAGCATTCATGGTTCAAATCATATCCATACCCATAAACAACAAGAAGAAGCTTCTCCACAGGAAGACACAAGTCAACCACAGACACAAGGGGAGTCAACCTTGTTAAATTGGAAAGAGGAGGATTTTTGTGGTTTTAATGTGGAATCTACAAAATAGTAACATCTAATACATGATCAAAGAAGAGAGAAATATAAGGAGAACTGTTCTAAGGTTGATCAAGCATCCACTTCCCAGCCTCGTCCATAAGTAAAATGAGAAAATATGTAATAAGTAAACCATCAGGGTCCCATGTTAATCAAGCTAAGAAAATACAATCAACCCAACACCACAATGCCAAACACCCAACTTCCAAAGGAGGATGTAGAAACACTGAAAGCTCTATCTAAGGTGGGAAGTATTCCTTTCAGCATAGTTGAACAAATGAAAAAGACAAACCTCAATGTCACTATGTGGGAGGAACTTTCTATTCCTTCATAAAGGAATTTGCTGTAAGAAGCTTTGAAAAGTTTTGGTACACCAAGTGAAGCAAGCAAAGTGTGGGTGTCTACTTCTACTAGTTTGTGCCAACCTGAAGGGAGAAATTCTACTAAATTGGTAAAACCACCACCTTTCTACATCTCTCTAATTATTGGAAAGCATTTGGTGCACAACTGTATGATTGACTCTAGTGCTAGTAGCTCTGTAATGCCTAAAAAAATTGCTGATGTACTGGGTATTCAATATACACCAGTAACCTAAGGGAGTTGTTCAATTAGATGGAACTATTGTTCAAACCATTGGGATGATAAAATATTTGAATCTTACCATTCATGTTCCCAAGTCTATCAATTACTCAAGACATATCTGTTATCAATCTTCCTCCATTCTTCTCCATATGCCTCTCTAGAGATTTCACGACCAAGATGGGTGGATATCTATTTTATTGACTAGTCACACATGACTCCTCAGAACTAGGTATGGATCTAAGGTGACTATAAGAGTTGAGCCAATCTGTAAGGATCATGTTGAGCCTTATACTCCTAGTGTTATCAACATGAATTGCACCTTACAATGATCAGGAAGAAGACATTGAGGATCATGAATCCACCACTCCTAAAGGAAATCCTATACATCTTACTTGATGACTGGGGAGCTGAACTTCAGTTTGATCCATATGCCCAAGAATTGGAATAGATGGGATTGGGAACTTATTGCATCCATGAAGAAGGATATACTGATACCCAATCTTCTCAAATCCCAAGATGATCTTGAAGGATTATGACAACTTCTTCGATGGATTGAGAAGCAAAAATGGTGCAGTGCGAACATCATGTTGATTTCTCCCACAAGGTAATAAATACTTTTCATCCTTTCCAACTTCAGTTCAGTTGCACTAATAATGTAGCTGAATACGAAAGCACTGGTGCAGGGAATTCAACTGGATAAAAAAAGAGGTATCAAGGCGTTAACTATTTTTGGGGATAGTGAGATTGTTAGTACATTAGGTCAAGAGCTCAGAGTGTAGAAAATAACAATCTGTTGAGATCCTATAAGAATAGGGTATGGGACTTGATTGAAATAATTTGAAGATTTTGGCATTCATGTGGTTCCCAGGAATCAAAACCAAGATGTAGATAGGTTGCAACAGTGGGATCTCAATATGATATCCCTGTCAAAGTTATGAAGGAAGAAGAGAGTTCATCAAGCTGGTTGTAAGACCAACAGTACCAGATAATGCAAATAATTGGCAATTTTTTGATAACAACCAACAAATCATTCTCTTTCCTTCAAGAAGAAGGTTGATTTTTCATCAAAAAACTAGTCCAAGTTACAAGAAGCTTATAATGATCAAATCATCCAATTGAAGGGTAATAAGTTGCCAAAGGGTCTGGTCACTCTTGAATCTATCTTCAATTTAGATGATTAGTTTAAAAGAGAAAAACTAACATGATTATCAAAGAAGATGATTTTGAACAAGGTCCAGGTTGTAGAAGATAGATTTTTGAAAATTGGAAAGATATGCATGCCAATCGAAAGATAGGATTTTTTCAGCCTTTGCCAAGAATACAATGAAATTTTTTCTTGGAGTTATGAATATCTCAAGGGATTTGATCCATAGGCTATCCTAACACACCATTGAACTTGACCCAAATGCCAAGCTAGTCAGGAAAAATCAGAGACCGGTCAATCCTAAAATTGAACCATTGATGAGGAAGGAGCTTTCCAAACTCATCGAGGCTAGTATTATTTTCCCAATCAAGCACTCCTCCCGGGTGGCCAACCTAGTTCCAGTTAGGAAAAAAATGGGGAAATCAAACTGTGCATGGACTTCAGGGATCTCAATAGGGATTCTCTTAAGGATCACTACCCTCTCCCATCTATGGAAAAATTCTCCAAATGGTGGCAGGAGAAGAAATATTTTCATTGCTTGATGGGTATTTGGGTTATAACTAGATACTTGTCAAGGAATCATATCAGTTCAAAATGAATTTCACCACCAAGTGGGGCAAATTTTCCTATAATAAGATGTCATTCAGATTTTCCAACGCTGGTGCCACTTTCCAATGAGCTATGGACATGGCCTTCAAGGGGCTTATAAATGATATTATCTTCATCTATTTATTAGATGATATAAATATGTATTCCAAGCATACACAAGACCATATGGATCATCTAAAGAAAGTTTTTTGATAGATGTAGGAATTTGGGGTTTCCTTGAACCTAAAAAAATGTATTTTTGTTTGTCCATGAAGGAAAATTGTTAGGACATATCATTTCGGTAGAAGGAATTTCAATTGACCTAGAAAGAATACATGTTATCTTGGAACTTTCTCTTCCAAGCCATTAATAAGGGTCTCCAAAGTTTCTTGGGGACTATCAACTTTTGTAAGGAGGTTTATACCTTAATTTTCCACTTTGGCCAAGCCACTCACAACCATGCTGAAAAAGAACATACCATTCAGCTGGACTAAAGAAGGTAAGAGTAGCTTCAAGGCTATCAAAAAGGCCATTTCCTAGGCCCCCACATTGGTAAATCTTGATTATGAAAAATACTTCATCCTCTATGCCTTCATAGGATTAGAAAGCATCTCTGTATTCTAACTCAACATAATAATGATCAGATGGAACAACTGATTGCTTTCTTCATCCAATCCTCAAAGACTACAAACTCAAGTACTCCTTTGTAGAGAAGCAAGTTTTTTCTGTTGTAAGGGCATTAAATAAATTCAAACATATGTTATCCAACAACAAGATCCAATTGATGGTATCACATCTAGGAGTTAAGGATTTTTTGTTGAATAAGGACATAAATGAGAAAAGGGATAGATGGATTACGAGGGTCATGGAGTATGATGTCCACATAAAGGTCACTAAGCTGGTTAGAGGGAAAGGTTTGTGTCAACATATTGCTTCTTGATTTAGAAGAAAAATAAGAATGTGATAACGTGCTACACAACCATCATCAAGAAGAGACTCATGCTCTTGTCAATTGGATGTCTAACATGAAGACCTTTTTACAATCAGGTGAGTATCCTCCAAATCTAGACAGAACCCAAAGGAGAAGCTTCAGGATTCATTCCATCCCTTACATTCTCATTGATAATGTACTCTTTCAAAGGGATTTAAATGGATTTATTCTTAGGTGTATAAACCCAGGTCAAGTTGATAAGCTACTAGAAGAATTTCATAATGGGTTATCAGGAGGTCATTACTCAACAAGGACAACTGCCACAAAAATCATGAGGGACAGTTACTATTGGCCTGACCTATTTAAGGATGCCCATATATGGGTAAGGAAATGTAAATAATGTGCCCTTTTTATGAGAAAGAAAAGGTTAGACACTCTTCCACTTCATCCAATCCAGACAGACCAACCTTTCATACAATGGGGAATGGATTTTATTGGTATGATAAATCCTCCATCTAGTGATGGTCATAGATGGGTGCTAACTACAACTGAATATTTCACCCGATGGATGGAGGTGGTGGCATTAAAGGAAGGAAATGAGAATTCCATTTTGGAATTTTTCGAAGGTATCATGAAAAGGTTTGGTGTGCCCTTCACTTCATTTCAGATAACACCAAGGCATTGTAGGCATGAAGATTAGTGAATGGGCCATGAAAAATGGTGTCTATCTAAAAACTTCATCAAATTATTACCCACAAGGTAATGGTTTGGCTGAGTCCAATAACAAGAATCTGATATGGATTATCAAGAGGACGATGGAAAAGTAACTAGAAAACTTGGCACACACAACTCAAGACTACTCTTTGGGTAGATAGGATTACTCCAAAAAGGGCCATTGGAAATTCTCCCTTTATGCTAGTATATGGGAGGGAAGAAAATATTCCTTTATCTTTGGATTTTCCATCTCTAGAACTAGCACAATAGTTGGAAATGATGGAAAGTGACCCTATGATAGTGTGGTTTGCTGAACTTATGGAATTAGAAGAAACACGAAACCAAGCAATGAAGACTCTTGAGTTGCATCAAGCTCAAATGAAGAAAACCTTTGACAGAAGAGCAGTTGATAGGTATTTCTAGGAGGGAGACCTATTTCTTAAATGGGATGTGGACATAGGGCTAACCATAGGAATGCATGTAAAAGTTTTGATGCCCTTTAGAGTGGGTCATACTTGATCACTAGCTGTAAAGAGGCAAATTCATTTTGTCTTTCTAGACTTAACGGAGAAGCATTGCCTATCCCAGTCAATGGGATACACCTCAAAGCTTGCTATTGAGGTATTTTCACCTTGTACAGTAGTAGTCTAGTTTCCCTTCCTCCAAGTGCTTTTTCACATTGTCTTTTCTTGTTTTTGTTTCTTGTTTTGTTTTGGTTTTCATTTTTGTTTTCTGGAGGTTTTCAATTTTTTTCTTGAGGTTTAGATGACTCCTATACCCAATGGATTTCTTAAGGCTATTGGACTAATGCTTAGTAGGAAAGCATTCCCTAGAGGTCACCAAAAATGTTGAATTTTCAAGTCCCCTTGCCAAATTTTCCTTCTTTTTTAATACTTCCTTGCAAAAAAATTCCCTTTTTACAAAAGATTATTTTTCACAAAATTCATTTGAAAAAATTGACTAAGTACCAAAATTTCTTCATATTTCAGATTTTGGGTTTACAGAATCAATTTGCAATTTTGCATGCAAATTGCTTCCCAAAACCTAAAACCTGAAATACAAAGGAAGTTAGACCATTTCAGGAATCAGGGTTAGTTGAAATTTGCATGAAAATTGCAAGTTGAGTCCTGAAACCTGAACCCCAAGTGCATTTTGGGTTTTGGAACTGATTACAAATTTACATGTAAAGTTGCAACCAACTTCTAAAACCTGACTCTGAAACATGAAAGACCATTTTAGGTTTCAAAACCTGATTTGTAATTTGCATGCAAATTGCAAGTCGACTTCTGAAACCTGAAATACAAAGGAATATAGACCATTTTGGGTTTCAGGTTTGATATTATAGATTACATGTAATTTGTATATTGAATTTTGAAACCTGAAACCCAACAGAGTTGCAAAAGAGGAGTTGAGTTCCAATGCCTAGTCAATGCATTAAATTCCACCTACCCACACATGTGTCACCTACATGGTAATTAATTCACCCTTTTCTATTTAAGGTCAAATTTTTACATGTCATTTTCACCTGACATTTTGTATGTTGACTTGCTGACACTCCCTCAACTTCTAACCCTACCCCTTGCATGGTCTTTTCGAGCAATTTTTTTTCACGATTTTCTCTTCAACCCACTTGATATTTTGGTAAGTTTTAATGATTTGATTTTTTCAAGGTTTTGTGTTGTTATTTTGGGCATTCTTTATCCATATTTTACCTGACATAATGGGTTTTCTTGTTGGTTTTTGTTTTTGTTTTATTTTTAGGGTTTTCTTCTTTATCTTTGGTTTGATGTTCTTATTTTCTCTTTTTCTTCACTTGTGTTTTTGGTGAAGCTTAGGCTTCAAAATATCAATTACTTGAAAAACAAAGGAATTTTTCAATGCATCAATCATCATATCTTGAATTTACGAGTTGTAAAGATAAGTATTCAACCGTATCGAGACCAAATCAGAACGTATCAAGCTATAAAAAAACCCACTTCTGCCACAGTTCAAATCAAAAGTCAAGGGTTTAAAACACAGTACACTCTACCCAAATATTGAAATTCTACTTCAATTGGGAAGGTCAAGGCTTGTAAAACAAGGGTTGAATTTCATGGTAGACCGAAGTCCTATTTTTAAGCTACAAAATAAGCCCACCTTTCACCAGTATGTTCATTTAGAGGTTGTTTTGCAGGGTCCTACTTCCACCCTTAGTTTAAGAGGCCTTCTTAGATTTTTTTATAGATTCTTCCTGAAGAAAATGTTTGAGTCATCATCAAAGGGAAAAGGAATGAAATGAAATTTAGCTTCCAAGGGGTGGCTCCCCCTTCTAGCATCACATCAGAACATTGACAATATCAGGACACATCTCAGCCAAATTGAATTTACTAGAGTTTTGGGGTAGAGTTAGAGCCCCATCCAAGACTGCTTGGATCAAAAGTATTTATGATAGTGGAATTTCCACCTTAGCTTTAACTTTTCCACCTTCAATGCAATGTCCTGAATTTGTACTCACAACCACAACACATTATGATGCATAGAATTTCGAACAGTGAAAGATGATGATGGGACAATTGTGATCAGATTAAATACTAACTACTTTGAAGATTTTGCTTAAAACTTCCTGATGTTGAAGGATATGCCTCAATTTATCTCTAAATCTACTCTTCAAGCACTGGAAGGATAATTCTGAACTTGTGCCAAGATACTTAATAAGAGCTATCTGTCAAATCCTAGGCCTTCAATAACTAGATTTCCAAAGACCATCCCTCATTCAAATTTCATACAAGAGGTAAATGATATAATCATGTTGTTGAGTAGAGTTATAGGGCTCCCATATTCGAAATATTTCAAGAATGGATGTATTTGTACATTTCTACTATTCATAAAAATGTTGATCTCATTCGATGGGCAGAGCACATCAATGACATGCCATACACACTCAGATGTTAGAAGTTTACAAACCACAGGAATTTTTTATATGAATTCTTATCTAGTGTATGTCCGTGGTGGGAATGAGAAACTATCTAGGATTGACATCACAGGGTAAGGAATGCATCGCATATTTACGAATTCTATCCCCAACTAACGATGAAAGAAGGTTCAAGCCACTTTAGGAGAGTAAATGATGCCTTTTTCTTCACTCTCATATGTATCTTTGATAAATAACTCTATAATCAAAGAATATCAGACATGCTTGGAATGTAGTAAGGACTTGGGGATGCATTTTCCTACAATTCCCAAACTTTACATATCTCAGAAGTGGGAGGGTTTTTAGGTTCTCCTTGAAAACTACCAAGGTTTCCCATGGATAATTGGGTATTGATGGAGTTAGTTTGAAAATTTCTACACCTCCACAAGATCCAATAAAGTGGGCACAAGGTAGGATTCCAATTTCCTAGTAACTTTGGGTTGATACATTTGTGCATCCTCATATAAAGTGAAGAATGTCAAGGGTGAGATGTAGAAAATGAAAATAAAGACCTATCACCCATGAGTTAGCTTTGATTTTTTGGGTTGGTAGGTGGACTCAGACCAACTGGTGTCCACATACCATAGTTGGAGGATATTTGGATAAATTACAGAGATGAAATTGCAGTATGGGAAAGGGACTATCATAGGTTGAATCTTAATGAGGTAGCAAGATATGGAATAAAAGATGTACCCAAAGGCATCCATGATGATGGAGAAGTATTAGATCTAGTCTATGAGAAAAACAATGTGAAGGATCAACCAGTTGTCATGGATCAATTGGTCACTTTCAGGAGTGCACCAGTTCTAGAGAGTGTGCAACACATATTCTCAATCAGACCCACCAATGGTTGATGTCATTAGGAATCATTCCAAAAGTGTCAGAACAGGTCCCTATTGCAACAATACATGTATAACTAGTGGTGGGCCATGCCCCTCTTCTTCAAAAGGAGGGAAACCCACTCCCAAGCCTCATAAAATCACAATTGTATGCATAGGGGTTCTAGTTCTTATTATAAGGTTCCTTCCTCAGAGGTAATTGACCTTAGTGTTTCCCTATCCACTACTCAAGCGTTGCATTCACCTCCTCCACCTCCTCTTCCTTCTTCACCATTTTCAGCTCCTCCATCTTTTCCACCTCTCACTCTTCCTTTTCCCACATCTTCCATTTCTTCTCCTCTCATTTCCCCTACTCCCATCACCTCATCTCCTACCATGCCGTAGGTATTTTCATCTCTTTCCTCTCTCTCATATGGGGATGTTTTGGCTCTGGGTTCCCCTCTAAGAACTCCCCTTCCTCAATAATTTCTTCCCACTTCCTCTCACACTACCCTTCCTATTTCATCCATCCCCATAGCTATCCTTTCCACCCCTTCACTTTTCACCACTTCATTACCACTGCATTACTAAACTTCCCTTTCATCACCCATCCAGTTCACTACCATGATGTCATTTCCTTTGTCATCCTTTGAATATTTGATTTATTATTCTTCTACTCCTACATGGTTGAAGTAGACAAACCCCTAAAAATAAGAATAATATACCCATTGGAGATGATGTTGATCTCAACATCTTAGATCTGACTCCCTGACAAAAAGTAAAGAGACCAAGGGTTATTTCTCACCTATAGGCCAACTAAATAGAGGAAAGGTTTTATTGAGATAACAACCCCAGTCTACTGATAAGTCAAAGGAAGATATGACTTGCAATGGATTTTCAAATTTCTATGTTCTCTCTAGGAAAGGATACGGATGAAGGTGCCAAACAAGATGTTTAGGTTCCTCTCAAAAACCTTTTGGATAAATTTGATAAAGATAAAATCACTAAAGATGAGCTAAAAAATAAGGTGGAACAATTAACAACCATTCTCCATAAAATCACATAGCCAACCCCTTCGAGTGCTCTTGTAATACCCACAAGCTTTGACGATACCTCTTTCTCTGTAGTTGAGAAGATCATACAACAAGGGCAAGTAGTTGGGGCTTGGATCGAGAGTTATATGAAAGAAGGGAAATAAGTGATTAAGGATGCCAAAACCATATATAATGAGCTTGAGCCAGAGAAGGACATGGTTACCAAAATGTATGGTATCTAGAGGGAAGAGTGTGATAACTTGGAACTCACATTGGAGGCATGGAAAGAGGTTTGAAGTGTCAAACTTGATCTGCTCCTAGAAGAAGGGATCATTGATGAATCTTCGAAATTGTTTGAGTACAATGAAGCCATGGAGTTCTTGAGTTGTGGAGCTCAATTACTTCATTTTAGCATGTAATGGAAACTTGCTGGAAAATGCACAGTAACCATCATCAATTAGGGGGGAACCGACATCGGTCACCTAGGATAGACATCGGTCAAGTATGATCAACATCGGTCAGGAAAGGGAGGAACCAACAGTGGTTAGGGATAACCAGCATCAGTTACCTGTGCGAGGATGTTTTAATTAACTCTTGGGAATTAGATCTATTTTTAGCATTAAATTATATCTATTGATTGTAATTACATGGATAAGTGCCCTAAGTCTATAAATGACTATATAAGCATAAAATCTAGGGTTTAGAAGTAATGATTAATAAGAATTAGAAAGAACTTGCAAAATTTAGTGAGAGAGAGAGTTCTTGGTGATGAAGAAAAATCTTGAGAGAAAGAAAGTACTGTACATCTGAGAGGCGTGGAAGATTGTAAATCTTCATTGTATATCTTGTCAAAGATTTGGATAATAGATTGGCTTGTTTCTTGGTGGATGTAGCCCACACTGGGTGAACCACGTTAAATTTGGTGTTGATTTATGTCTCTTGTTTTGTATATTTTTCTAGTAAAATATCCACTTTTATTTTCATGTATGGTTAGATATGATGTATTGTCTGTACAGCCGGTGTGTTAACCCCAACAACTAGTATCAGAGCTTTGTTTAAGGGTTTTGTTTGTTGAAAAATTTACTCATACAGTGGTTTTCGATTGAGTGGGAGCTACAATAATGGAAAAAGAAAAAGAAATACAAGGTAGAGAAATTTGACGGTCATAATTATCAATTATGGAAGATGCAGATTGAGGATTATCTGTATCAAAGAGATTTATATTTACCGTTGGACGAGAATTCTAGACCTACAAAGATGATTGATGAAGAATGGATAATTCTTGACAGAAAGGCTTTGGGATCTATAAGATTGAGCTTGGCAGCATCTGTGGCTTCTAATATTACAGAAGCGGCTTCTATGGTAGAGTTAATGAAATCTCTTGCTAATTTATATGAAAAACCTAGTGCTTCAAATAAAGTTTATTTGATGAAGAAACTATTTAGTTCTAAGATGCATGAAGGTGGATCTGCATCTAGTCATTTGAATGATTTCCAATCTATTGTAAATTAGTTAAAATCGGTTGCTATACCATTTGATGATGAAGTAAAAGTATTTTTATTCTTATGACATTTTCCTGATAGTTGGGATAAATTGGTAATCGTTGTTAGTAATACGACATCTTATAATAATAATTTGAAGTTTGATGATGTAGTTAGTATAATATTGAATGAAGAATTTCGCAGGAAGAGTACAAAAGAATCATCTGGAAATTCTTTGAATGTAGAAAGCAAGGGAAGGCAGAATGAGAGATCCAAGAGAGGTAAGAGTAATGGGAAATCAAAGTTAAGGGATAACATATCTAAATCTAAAAGTAAGGGAATTACTTGTTGGAAATGTGGAAAGAAAGGACATGCAAAGAAATATTGTTGGTCAAAGGACAAAGAGAACCAACACCCAGAAAAAGGTAAAGAAGAAAATCTTGCTACATCAGAGGTAATGCAAGATGCTCTTATTCTTTCTTTAAACAATAGAATTGAATCATGGATTTTAGATTTAGGAGCTTATTTTCATGCAACCCCTAATAAAGGTTATTTCAGAAATTATGTCTAGGGCAATTTTGGGCATGTTTATTTGGGTGATGATGAACCTTGCAGTATTACTGGTAAAGGGGAAGTTCATCTAAAATTACAAAATGGAAATACTTGGGTATTAAAAGATGTGAGGCATGTGCCAAGCCTCAGGAGGAATCTTATTTCTGTAGGGAAACTAGGTGAATCTGGTTGCATGATTAGTTTTACAAGAGACTCTTGGAAAGTCACCAAGGGTACTTTTTTGGTGGGAAGAGGTAAGAAGGTAGGAACGCTATATTTATCTACAAGTATTATTGATTCCTTTTCTGTACTATCTACTTTAGATCCAGATGCATGCATGTGACATAAATAGTTGGGTCATATGAGTAAAAAAGGAATGCATATCTTAAAGGATAAGGGTAAGTTATTAGATTTGAAAGATTTAGATCTTAATTTCTATGAGCATTGTATCTTTGGAAAGTAGAAGAGAGTGATATTTATCAAAGATGGGGCAACTAAGAAGGAGTAGAAATTGGAGCTTGTACACTCAGATGTGTGGGGACCAGCTAAGGTAGCTTCTCATGGAGGATCCCAGTATTATGTTACTTTCATTGCTGATGCTATAAGAAAGGTATGGATTTATTGTATTAAACATAAATATGATGTTTTTGAGACTTTTAAAAAATATAAATCTCTTGTTGAGAATGAATCAAATTCTAAGTTAAAGTGCCTTAGATCTGACAATGGTGGTGAATACTGTAGCAAGAATTTCAATGATTATTATTCAGTGAATAGGATACGTAGAGGAAGAACGGTTCTAAGAACACCACAGGAGAATGGTGTTGTAGAAAGAATGAACATGATAATCATGAAACATACTATAAGTATGAGAATACATTCTAGAATTCCCTTATATTTTTGGGTGGAAGCAGTTGATACATCAGTTTATATGATTAACCATGGGCCTTCAAGTCTACTAGATGGGGGAATACCAGAGAAAGATTGGATTGGAAAAGAGGTAGATCTTTCTTTTCTTAAAAATTTTGGTTCAGAAGCTTTTGTGTATGTTGATAAGGAAAATAAAAAAAAGTTGGATGTAAAATCCAAGAGATGCACTTTCATTGGTTATGGATCTGGTGATTTTCAGTTTTCATTTTTGGGATTTAGAGAATTCTAAAATTATTAGGAGTCATGTTGTTAAATGGAATGAAAAGAGAATGTATAGGGATCAAATTATGGTACCCAAGGATGAACCAGTTGAGAAGTTTGTGAATTAAAATGAACTCTTAGATTTAAAAGAATTACTGACAAGGTTTCATAGTAACTGGTGTCAGTTGAACCCAGACTGACACCAGTTAGATAAACCAGTATCGACTACAGAAGATCCAAACCGACATCGGTTAGCAAAACCAACGTTGGTTAGAGCTGACTAGCATCAGTCACTGTCAGATTTGAATAGGAATGTCTAGGAGGTTCAGATTGAGCCTCTGGTACCCCAAAATTTTGTGAGAAGGTCACAAAGGGTAAGTAAACCTCCAGAAAGATTTACACCTTCTCTATTTTATTTATTGTTGATTGATAATGGTGAACCAAAGAGATTTGAAGAAGCAATTTAGGATAAGACTCACACTCAGTGGGAGAATGACATGGATGAGGAGATGGACTCCTTGGAACAAAACCAAACTTGGGATTTGGTTAAGTTGCCAACAGGTAAGAGAACATTGCAAAATAAGTGAGTTTATAGGATTAAAGAAGAAGAGGGTGGACAAAAAAGGTACAAGGCAAGGCTTGTAGTAAAGGGATTTTCACAGAAAGCATGTATTGAATTTGGGGAAAATTTTTCTCTTGTTGTTAAGATGACTTCTATTCATACTATATTGAGTTTAGTTGTAATAAAAGATTTACATTTAGAGAAACTAGATGTGAAGACAACTTTCCTTCATGGTGATTTGGATGAAGAGATTTATATGCAGCAGCTGCTTGGGTATGAAGTCAAGGGTAAGGAGAAATTAGTGTGCAGGTTGAAAAATATCCTATATGGGCTCAAGAAAGCTCCAAGGCAATGGTACATGAGATTTGATAGTTTTATGCATGAGCATGGTTACTTGAGATGTGAATCTGACCATTGTGTTCATTTCAAGAAGCTTGAAAATGAGAGCTATATTATTTTGTTACTATATGTGGATATGCTTATTTCATGATCTAGTATGCAAGACATTGGTGAGCTTAAGGGAAAGCTAGCTCACACATTTTCTATGAAGGAGTTAGGAGCTGGAAAAAGAATCCTTGGCATGCAAATACATAGAGATAGGAAAAACAATAAATTATATTTGTTTCAGGAGGATTATATCTGTAAGGTGTTAGAAAGGTTCAACATGCAAAATGCTAAACCTGTTAGTACACCTATGGCTGGAAACTTAAAATTGAGTAAAGATGAGTGTCCTTCATCACATGAGGAGGTCAAATACATGACATGAGTGTCATATGCTTCAGCAGTTGGAAGTCTCATGTATGCTATGGTTTGTACTAGACCAGACATTACATAGGAAATAGGAGTTGTGAGTAGATATATGGCTAATCTAGGTAAAGAGCATTGGAAAGTAGTCCAATGGATACTCAAGTATTTGAAAGGGACATCTAACATGCAGTTATGCTATGGAGGTTTAGATATTTCATTATGTGGTTATATTGATTCGGATATGGCCGGAGGTCTGGATGGTAGGAGGAGCACTATTAGATATATTTTCACAGTAGGTGGCATGGTATTTAGCTAAATTTCAATGTTGTAGAAGGTTGTGGCTTTTTCTACTATAGAGGAAGAGTATGTTATAGCTACAGAGGCTAGTAAGGAGATGATATGGATGAGTAGGTTCATGGAAGAGTTGGGAAAGGTGCAAAGTGATTGTAAAATGCTCAGTCATGGTCAGAGTGTAATTTATTTGGCAAAGAACTCAGCGTTTCATTCAAGAAAGAAACACATTCAATTGAGGTATCACTTCATACGACATGTATTGGAGGATGGAAAATTGAATCTGGAAAAGATTCATACGAGCAAGAACCCTGGGGATATGCTAACGAAGCCATTAACAAAGGAGAAGTTGGAGCTACATTCCACTTCTGTTGGTCTTCAAGTTTGAGACTTGAAGAGGAAGAAATAAAGCTAAGGAAGGATCCAAGAATGATGGTGTACAAGTATGGTGCAGTAATTAATCTCCAAGTGGGAGATTTTTGAGTTGTGGAGCTCAATTACTTTAGTTTAACATGCAATGAAAACTTTCTAGAAAATACAGCAACCATCATCGGTTAGGGGGAACCGACATCAGTCACCCAGGACTGGCATCAGTCAGGCAAGGGAGGAACCGACAGCGGTTAGGGCTAACCGACGTCAGTTATCTGTGTGAGGATTTTTTAATTAACTCTTGGGAAATAGATCTATTTTTAGCATTAAAGTATATCTATTGATTGTAATTACATGGCTAAGTGACCTAAGTCTATAAATGACTATATATCCATAAAATATAGGGTTTAGAAGTAATGAATAACAATAATTAGAAAGAAATTGCAAAATTTGGTGAGAGAGAGAATTCTTGGTGATGAAGCAAAAGCTTGAGAGAAAGAAAATACTGTACATCTGAGAGGTGTGGAAGATTGTAAATCTTCATTATATATCTTGTCAAAGCTTTGGCTAATAGATTAGCTTGTTTCTTGGTGAACGTAGCCCATAATGGGTGAACCACGTTAAATTTGGTGTTGATTTATGTCTCTTGTTTTGTATATTTCTTCTGGTAAAATATCTGCTTTTATTTTCATGTATGGTTAGATCTGATATATTTTTTGTACAACCGGTGTGTTAACCCCAACATGAGTTTCATGTCCTGATGTTATAAGAAGTGATGTCAAAGTTAGTCGAAGAAAAAAATGAGTGCATTGACGACCTTAATGATATCTTTAACAAGTTTTACATTATTCATTACAGGTTCTGAGATGAGGATCTTGATGTGCTTTCAGAGGAACATATCATCGAAAATTTCAAAATCCAAGTTGAAGAAGATACTAAGACAACAAAATCTTTCAGCCTTGAATCTATTAACAAAATAGTGACATATCAAAACTTCTTGAGCCAACTCTGAAAGATCATGAGTCGAGTCAAGAATTTTCCTAGAAAGATGAGCCGAAGAACTGAATATGTTGAGGTCCTGAATTGCTATACATGTGGACCTGATGATGAAGATGTACAAGAAATCATCAAATGATTTCTTGATTATCAAAAGAAGAAGGCTGGAGAAGAAACAAAGGAAAGTGATACAAATTAGGCAAAGGGTGGCACCATTCCCAGCTAATTTTTTCACTACCATTTTCACATAGTCTCCAGCCATAGTCCACCATTTGAGTTGTAGGTTTGATCCATTCAAATTTTCACAACTAGCTGGCTATTTTTGTGGGAGATTATTTCACAAATGTAAATGTATTGCATTTTTAGAATGTAATAGTTAAGAAGAGTGGTTGTACTTGCTCAACCTTCTTAATCTATAAATGGGGGGATGCATTTTTTATTCAGGGACTTTTGATCAATCATATAAGGAAGCTCTGCCATTTTCAGTACTTGTATATAGGCTTAAGCATCAATATTATTATAAAAAACTTATATTTAGCCTTATTTTACTTCAATATGTTGTGCATTTTGGTGGTAGTTTGGTACTTGTGGATCTTTCTTTCCTTGTACTTGAATGATCCATTTTACCTTCGCATTAAGTTTTTCCTCCTTTAGCAAGTTGTATGTTTTGATTTATAAAACTTACTGGTAATAAGTTGTGGAATCAAATTAAATCCATTTTGTTATTGTAAAGTTTTACCTTCATATGAAGAAATCTTGTTAAGAGAAAAGGTAGAAATCATTGCACGTCATTATCTTTCTGTTAAATATTATGTGCTTGTTGTAAAAGCTAATATCTTGTTCCTTGAGATATTGGTGCATCACCATTTTAAATTATCTCTTCCCCTTTTCTCAATAAAAATTAAATAATTGTAGGTTATTTTAATCATCATTGGTTTTGTAGCCTAATATTTCATCAAATGCATGTAGATTAGAAGGAAGTTGTCCTTCTCTAGAGGTTCATCCCAAGGAGCCAAGGTACCACACCTTAGGGATGTTCCCATATTGCACTGGATCATCTAACGATTTAGCAGGTGCACGATCCAAGTGACAACAAGATAAAAATGTCCATAAAAGATAAAATATTCTTGTTTGAGAGATAAGAATGTCCAAAAAAGCTAAAAAATGTTGTTGTTTGGAATTATTATTATTATTTTTTTGATGTGGGATTCTATAATCCCCATGGATTATACCACTTTAGACACCCAAGGTAAATAAAACATGATCTCCCTCACATGGAATGGATTTGAGCTCCCTAATATATTTTCTCATATTCATAAATTCATATTTAGACATCCAAGTTGCATCCTCTATTGTGTACCCTGTTCATTTGATCAAATACTCATATTAATCTTTATTCATTATGCTCTTGTTGATTTTAATGTCTATGATTACTTCCATTTATTCCTTTTCTCCCTCAGGATTTTATGATCTCAAATAAATTGTTGAAGTATCTTCATCTGAGTTTTATCCTCTTGTGTAACCCTCAACAAATCGGTACAAGTCTGAAACATTAATGATAGGTGAAATACTTATCCCTTAAAGTAACTGTATTTTATATGCATTAGCTGAAAAATTGCTTAATATCTTACAAGGCCCAATATTTTACATTTTGATCTTGTTATGCTCACCTCTTGGAAACTACTCCTTACGTAAATATGACAGTATTAAGTCTCTCACTTCAAACACTATCTCACCACACTTCTATTCATCATATTGCTTGTATTTTTACACTTTCTTCCAATATTATCTTTACTTCCATGTGTTCATCATGCATGGCTTGTGCATACTCATTGTCTTTAACACTCTTTCTCTTCATCTATGTTATGCTTATTAACACAAAAAATCCTCTTGTGTTGTTGCCATATATAATATGAAATGGGCTCATACATGTACTTCTATTTAAAGAGTCATTATTAGAAAATTCAATTTTTGTTGAAGCTAAATCCCATTATTTGGTCTTATCACTAACTATGCATATTAGAAAATTTTGAAGAGACTGGTTCACCATCTATATTTTCCCATTTGTTTGAGGGTGATTATATTAACTAGAATTCAATAACATGAACAATTTTTTCCACAATGTTCTCCAAAAATGTTCCACAAATTTGGTTTCTCTATCTCATACAATGCTCATAATAAACCCATGCAATCTCATGACTTATTGAAAATAAAAATTTACAATATTTGTGGCATCATTGGTCTTCTTAAATTCTATGAAGTGTGTCTTTTTGATAACATATCTACAACAACATAATGGAATTATTACCTCATTTAGTTCTTAGTAAACCAATAAAAAAATCCATGCTCAGAACATCCCACACTTAATTACAATTGGTAATGGTTGATAGATTATCGTTTTATGAATTTTTCATTTCACATGTTGGCATGTTTTACATCTTTCCACAAACTTCTTACATCCATATTCATAAATGGCCAATAATACATGTCATAAAATTGTGTTAAAGTCTTTTTATATCCAAATTGACTAGCTATACCACCACTATGCTTCTCTTTCAAAATGTTATCCCTCATGGAACCTTGAGGCATGCATAACTTCTTCCCTTTAAATAAAAAACCTTCTTGAATAATATGCTCCAACTATGGATTCTTATCAATAGTTTTTGGATTTTTACATTCTTCTCTAAAATCTAAATCCTCTTCATATAATTATTTCATTGAATAAAACACAATGACTTCCACTTGAAGTTCATTAAATACAAGAGCTCACCTACTCAAGGAATCTATCACTTTGTTAGATTTACCACTTGTATGTTTTAAAAGAAGTGTAACTTGGAAGGAATTATAACCACCTAATTTTCTTATGATTCAATTTACCTTGGTTGTGTATATACTACAGTGCTTGATGATCAGTGAACAAAAACATTATTTGGGCAATAAATAATGTTGCCACTTCTTAAAAGCTTAAACTATTATGTAAAAATCTTGGCCTTAAATAGAATAATTTATGACCAAATACTCTCTTGGAGGATAATTCCAAGATAAAACACAATATTATTCAATGTCTTCAAATGGATAATGAGAACCTAAAACTCTCTATCCAACAAGATGATATTAAAGAGAAAAATGCTAGAGACTCTATCTAAAAGGAGTTTCAGAAGGAGGTGGACCAACTTAATGTCAAGATTGAATTCATCGATGGTGAGAAGAAAAAAGGTAAGGATGAGATCCAAAATATACTAAAAACTAACAAAAATGTGGTCAAGAATAGTGCTACGAGTATTTTCATGCTTAGGGACCCTTCTGAAATCCTCTAAGGAGATTAAGGAACTGTGCCAAAAAACTGAAAAAAATATCTTGTTGGGGAAATAATCTGAGGAGAAAAGGGATAAGGGGAAGATAAAGGATTACCTAAATTTATTGTGCAATGAATGGGAGGCCACAATGAGGTATTTTGAGAACTAATTTGGCTGGTTTAATGTTTATTGATAGTTTAATAATAGTTGTGAATAAACTTTTAGATTTTTTGGTTCTGAACCATTTCTCCTTTTTTTCTCTCTAGGAGATAAATTATTTAATCCTCTCTATTTTTTTACAAGGGATATGGCCCTTTGAATTCCATATATTTATCCTTATGAAAAAATAGAATACCTTCTCTTTTTTCATTTAATTTCTCACTGAAATAAGAAATAGGTTACCTTCTTGACTAAGTACTACACCTATTGTTATCCCATTTGTATTGCAATAAACTTAGAACACTTTTTCAAAATTAGGGAATGATAGAAATGACTATTCTATAAATTTTCTCTTCAATAACTGAAAACTATCTTCTCTCGTAGTTTTCCATTGGATTTGGGTAAGTGCATGTAAATGGGGGGCCAAAAAGTGGACAAAATGCATGAGAAACAAAAAAAGAAATAGGATGAGGTTGATTTTGGTATGGTAATTACCTAACAATAACACATAAGTGTTTTAGGAAATATCAAAAAAGAGAAATGTGTATGCATTATAATGCGTACGCGTTTCTATTTTTTCATATCCCAATGAAAATTTCTTGGCTTGGATCTCGTTTGGAACCCCAAGCTTAAGGCTTGGATTTGCTAAAACATAAACAATAACACATTTTTGACTGAAAATAATAAAATGTATCATTCACCATAATAAAGTCCACAAAAAGGATTAACAAATTTATTTAAAATATGACTACGAGGTCAAAGAAATTTTCTTCTTTCTAAATATATGAGTTTTCAAATTTTTTGACTAGTATAAGGTTTAATCCTTATTATTTTCTAGCTATATCTTTTTCTAGCTCTATTTTTTATATTTAAACATGTCTATCTTCCATCGTGTATCTTTTGCTTCCCTCATCGAAATTGAGTAAAAATTATATAGTCCTAAACTATGACTAATTCTATACATATTAAAAAAAAACTAATTTTTGACATTTTTTGAGGTAGTTACAGGGGGCACGGTCGGCTATCCATTATTTTTTCAAATTCCAAAATCTTTCTACTTGGAAAATCATAAAAAATCTATTTTTAATCCCAAACTAGATTCTATCTATCTTTCTATCAAAGTGTTCTCAAAATACTAAATAGTGCTAAAAATGAGGGGGGGGGAGGGTGCATGACCGACTATCTACTATATTTAAAAAAAAAAAAGGGCACCTATTGGAATTTTAGCTCATTAACCCACTTACACTCAACCATTTAAAAAATAGTAGTTTAGAAACTAGACTCAAAATGCTACAATTCATATTCTTACAACATCTTCAATTTTTTAGTGTAACTATCTCAAATAAATCGTACAAGTTGATGTTTCTTATTTTTTAGAAAAAAAATCCACTAAGACCCCCTTTTGGCCCCCCCATATCCATGCACTTACCCAATTTCTACTTGTCGAGCCCTTTATAATCTTTATGATGGGTGCACAAACACCATTAAAATTCATTACAAACTTTCTATAAAAGCTATCTAGACCATGAAACCTCCTAGCTTCAAAAGTAGTCTTTGCGGAAGTTCATTCCAATATTTATTTTACTTTCTCAAGGTCCATTTTTAACCCATCTTTTGATATCAAAAATCCCAATAATGTCATTTCCATTTTCATGAAACTACAATTCTTTAAGTTGATTAACAACTTTTCTTTCCTTCAACTTATTCAAAACCAACTTCAAATGCTTCAAATGCTCCTCTTTAGAATGAATGAAAATCAAAATATTATCTAAAAAAAAAATCACAAAATTTCCCATGAATGGTTTCAACACCTCATTCACGAGTCTCATAATTAGAAACTAGACTCTAAATTCTACAATTCATATTCTTACAACGTCTTCAAATTTTTAGAGTAACTATCTCAAATAACTCGTACAAGTTGACATTTCTTATTTTTTAGAAAAAAACATCCACTTAAGACCCTCTTTTGGACCCCCATTTCCATGCACTTACCTAATTTCTTGTTGTCTCCCTTTATAGTCTTTGTGATAAGTGCCCAAACACCACTAAAACTCATTATAAACTTTCTATAAAAGCTATCTAGACCATGAAAACTCCTAGCTTCAAATGTAGTATTTGGAAAAGTTCATTCTAAAATTTATTTTACTTTCTCAAGGTCCATTTTTAACCTATCTTTTGATATCAAAAATCCCAATTATGTCATGTCTATTTGCATGAAACTATAATTCTTTAAGATGATTAATTTTTTTCTTCATTCAACTTATTCAAAACCAACTTCAAATGCTTCAAATGCTCCTCTTTAGAATGATTGAAAATCAAAATATTATCTAAATAAAAAATCTCAAACTTTCCCATGAATGGTTTCAACACCTCATTCATGACTCTCAAAGCATTATAAAAACCAAATGGCATAACCAACCATTCATACAAGCCATCATTGGTTTTAAATTTTGTTTTCTATTAATCAACTTCTCCTATCCAGATTCGGTGATACCCACTCTTTGAATCTATCTTGCTGAAGTATTTGGCTCTACTTAGACAGTCCATTAAATAATTCATCCTTGAAATGGGAACCTATACTTTATTGTGATATTATTTATTTCCCTCGAATTTATACACATTCTCCATTCTTCATCTTTCTTGTATGCCAACATAGATGGAATCGTGCATGGACTTAAAATTTCACGAATTAGACACTTTTGTAACAACTTGTAAACTTGTCCCATTATCTTTTCATTCTATTGAGGTGTCAACATACAATATTCCTTGTTTAGAAAACTTGCTCCTGCTATTAATTCCATGTGGTGACTACTACTTCTTATTGGTGGTAATCCTTTAGGAAAATAACTGGATACTATATCAATATATTCTTCCAATAAAATTTGAATTTCAATATGTAGGTCACTTATGTTGATGTTTGCCTCCACTTGTATGGGTTTGGAAATGAGGAAAAATCATGCCTCTTCCTTCTTTATCTCTGTTAAGAACTCTTTTCTAGATACTAACATCAATTTTGGACTGTTATTCACCTTTTCTCATTTATATTTCGATGGACTCAACATGAATCTCTTGTCATCCTTCGCGAGAGTATATGTTTTTTCCCTACCATCATGTATTTTTCCCATAGAAAACTACCAAAGCCCACCCAAAAGCACATTGCACATATCCATTGGCATAACATTACAAACAATCTCCTCTTTATATGTCCCAATTTGAAAGTCAACCAAGCATTGTTCATTTAATTACACATGGTTTCCTTTGAGCAACCAAGAAAATTTATACGAGGTTGGATGTACTATTCATTTTAAACTGGATCTTCTCTACCTTTTCCTTAAACACTAAGCTGTATGTAATATCCCCATCAATAATTAATCAGCAACGCTTACCTCAAGATTTGTATATTTTCCTGAAGAGGATCTTCCTTTGTAGTGGTTCATATGTCTTATTTTCTTGTTTCAAGAGTAATCTTAATATCAAAAGGGATTCTCCTTTCTCTAGTCCTTCAGTGTGCACACGAGTGTTCATGTGTGCCCTAACACTTTTTTCATCTCCTTGGGCTATACGAGTTATTCCTTTAGTTGTTCTAATACTCTTGTGTTTTTTTTGGGAGCTCAGATGGCCTATGACTAGTGTACTTCTTACACTTAAAAAATTTCCCCGCGAATCCTCTTCCTCTTCCATAGAACACTCTTCCTCTAGGTGTATAATCTCCTCTTCCTAAGTCTGCAAACTACCTGCCTCTCCATCATGGGTTTTTAGTCGTCTTCCACTAAATTTTGGTCTCCTTCCTATTAAAAACCTTCATCTACCTCTAGAATGAATATTTTTTACCTTCGCGCGAACTTCTATTTTATCTCCAATGCAAATTGATAGGATTTTTATATGCTTCTAAAGTTTAGAAAACTAATTTCGTCTTGGATATTCAAGAACAACCCATTCACATACCTTTTCTGGGTCATGGTTTGTGTGTCCAACTCTTATAGCGAGTTTGTAAAACTCTTCAGTGCACTACTTCACTCCTACTTATTTTTTTATTAAATTGTGTATTTTTAAATAATATTATTTGATAGTCTGAAGGTAATAATTCAACTTTCAGTTTAGTCGCCATTTTATCCCAATTTTTAATTTTCTCTTTCCCTCTTTTTTGCCTCTCAGTTTGCACATAGTCCAATCATAATGATGCAAAAAAATTTAACCTCATGTATTTAAATTTCACTTTATTTATTTCCTCTGTTGCTTCATAGTCAAATTGCTTTTCCATATCTATAATCTAGTCTACGAACTCTTCACCATTCAATCCCCTAATATAATAAGGTGTATCTAGTTTGGGTTTTCCTCCAATAATTCCCATGCCTCACATGTCACCCCCTCGTTGGTAAGGATGCTTGCTTGCTCCTCTTCAAATTCCCATCCTGGGAAGAAATTTGGTCTCAAATACATCCTCCACTTCTTTAGGTCCTTGAGATTCTTAGTATCTCTCTCTTTCATCATCACTCACATCCTCAATGTGAATTCCTCTCCTCTGAGTTGTCTTCATTGCAACCATTCTTGCTTGAATTTCTCTCATCATTTATGTCAAGTCAAAAATTCTATGTGCTCCTATTATTGAACTTGTTCTACCAACACCTCATATGAATTCCATTGTCACTAAATTATATATCTCTCAACACTTGTAGAGCTTGTTTTTCACAGTGTACAACAATCAAACACACGTCCTTAATAAGATTTTTTTCTTTGATATCAATTGGTGCATGAGGGAAAAGTGGGTTTAAATGAATGATTGAATCATTCCCTAGCTACTCTCATATCTTACTAATACTCATGATATAAATTAAAACATAAACAAAATGCTATACATTTTATTATAAAATAATAATAGTCATAAGTATGTGATAGTTAGTAGACTAAAGACACAAGCAGCCACACTGACCGCTGCCGCACCCCGTATCATTATTATAGTTCGTAAACCTTTAATTTCACATACAAATATCTTAGATCATTTCCTTTGCTTTTTGAGTCACCCACAAACCTTCATGATTAATTTCTTAGCTTTAATAGTTATAGAGTTATCTACAGAACTTTCAAAACAACATACAAGTTCTGCACTACACTGAATTCCAAAAAACATATCTTACACTGCTCCAATTGTAGTTGGTACAATTCAAGGTAGAATTTTCCATAATTGCTTTCCTCTCCCACACAACCAAAAACACACTAATATTTATTGAATACATATCTTCATTAGATTATCCCACATTACATATAACAAAGGACTTTAATGAAATTTGCCAAAAATCATAGAAAAGTGGTACCAAATTTTACACATGGACAACACTTCACAAAAGCAAAAAATAGTTGCAAGATATGAAAAAAGTCTATAGAATAATAAAGAATAGGGGTTGGAAGATGGTTAGGATAGATATTAAAAAAAATACAAATATAATTACCAAATCTATAAACACTATTGAAGGTGGATGCCATTTTTTCCTAGGGATAAACATGTCTAGAAAAGCCATAAACCATTGTTGTTTGAGTAATAAACATGTCCAATAAAGACAAAAAATGTTGTTTGAGATTACTATTTTTAACATATTTTAGGATTTAGGTGGGATTGCATAAACCTGATGGATGTTCTAACCTTATTACTTTTTATTTATACAATTGTGATACTTTGTGCATAATTTTTAATGTCATGTTTATTATAATTAGTTAAGAATTATCTTTCCAAATGTCATTTGGTGTTTGGGCATAAACATTTGACATTCAACATGTATATGTACAAGAGCTTACTCCACTTTTTATAGATTAAATATTAATCTTAAGAATAAAATGTGACATTAAAAAACATTACTCCTTTCTATTATAGAGATTACCTATAAATAAGAGTAGTACATCAAAGCAAATTTATCTTAGAGAATTTCTTATTCTATATAATATAATATCTATAGTCACTCTCTTTCTCATTTTCTTTCAATCATTTGATTCATCTTATCCATCTACCTATATAGATATGTTGAAGAATGGATAAACAGATGTGCCCTGTTGTATATAATACTATATTTATATTCACACCCTTTCTCATTTATCTTTGAAAATCCACACCAAACCAAACTTTTGATTCTTAATATCCATCTACCTATATAAATAGATTGATGAATAAATAAAAAAATATGTCATGTTTTATATAATACAATATCAATATTCACACCCTTTCTCATTTACCTTTGAAAGTCTACACAAAACCAAAATTTGCTTCATCCTATCCAGCTACCTATACACACATATAAATTAATGAATAAATAACCAAATATACAAACACAATGTAGGTAAATTTCCATATATAATATTAAACTCTAACATTACCAATATACATGATTATAGATATGTTTTTGGTGCACGACTGACTGTCTAGTATATTTGAAAAAAAATGCGACCACCTATTGAAATTTCAGCTCGTTAACCCACTTACACTTAACCATTTAAAAAAATAGTAGTTTAGAAACTAGACTCAAAATGCTACAATTCAAATTCTTACAACATCTTCAAATTTTTAGTGTAACTATCTCAAATAACTCCTACAAGTTGATGTTTCTTATTTTTAAGAAAAAAACATCCACTTAAGACCCCCTTTTGGCCCCTCATTTCCACGCACTTACCCAATTTATTCTTGTCTCCCTTTATAGTCTTTGTGATGCGTGCACAAACAACATTAAAATTCATTATAAACTTTCTATAAAAGCTATCTAGACCATGAAAACTCATAGCTTCAAATGTAGTCTTTGGCGAAGTTCATTCCAATATTTCTTTTACTTTTTCAAGGTCCATTTTTAACCCATATTTTGATATCAAAAATCCCATTAAAATCATTTCCATTTTCATGAAACTACAATTCTTTAAGTTAATTAACAACTTTTCTTCCTTCAACTTATTCAAAACCAACTTCAAATGCTTTAAATGCTCCTCTTTAGAATGAATGAAAATCAAAATATTATCTAAAAAAAAAATCACAAACTTTCCCATGAATGGTTTCAACACCTCATTCACGAGTCTCATAATTAGAAAAATAGACTCGAAATGCTACAATTCATATTCTTACAACATCTTCAAATTTTTAGAGTAACTATCTCAAATAACTCGTACAAGTTGACGTTTCTTATTTTTTAGAAAAAAACATCCATTTAAAACCCTCTTTTGGCCCCCCATTTTTATGCACTTACCTAATTTCTTGTTGTATCCCTTTATAGTCTTTGTGATGGGTGCAAAAACACCAATAAAATTCATTATAAAATTTCTATAAAAGCTATCTAGACCATGAAAACTCCTAGCTTCAAATGTAGTATTTGGAAAAGTTCATTCTAACATTTATTTTACTTTCTCAAGGTCCACTTTTAACCTATATTTTGATATCAAAAATCCCAATTATGTCATTTCCATTTGCATGAAACTACAATTCTTTAAGATGATTAACAAATTTTCTTCCTTCAACTTATTCAAAACCAACTTCAAATGCTTCAAATGCCCCTCTTTAGAATGATTGAAAATCAAAATATTATCTAAATAAAAAATCACAAACTTTCCCATGAATGGTTTCAACACCTCATTCATGACTCTCAAAGCATTATAAAAATAAAATGGCATAACCAAACCATTCATACAAGCCATCATTGGTTTTAAATTTTGTTTTCTATTAATCACCTTCTCTTATCCAAATTCGGTGATACCCACTCTTTGAATCTATTTTGCTGAAGTATTTGGCTCTACTAAGACAGTCCATTAAATAATTCATCCTTGAAATGGGAACCTATAATTTATTCTGATATTATTTATTTCCCTTGAATTTATACACATTCTCCATTCTTCACCTTTCTTGTATGCCAACACAGATGGAATCGTGCATGGACTTAAAATTCCACAAATCAGACACTTTTGTAACAACTTGTACACTTGTCCCATTATCTCTTCATTCTATTGAGGTGTCAACATACAATCTTCCTTGTTTGGAAAACTTGCTCCTGCAATTAATTCCATGTGGTGAATACTACTTCTTATTGGTGGTAATCCTTTAGGAAAATAACTGGATATTGTATCAATATATTATTCCAATAAAATTTGAATTTCAATAGGTAGGTCACTTATCTTGATGTTTGTCTCCACTTGTATGGGTTTGGAAATGAGGCAAAAGCATGCCTCTTCCTTCTTTTATCTCTATTAATAACTCTTTTCTAGATACTAACATCAATTTTGGACTGTTATTCACCTTTTCTTATTTATATTTCAATGGAATCAACATGAATCTCTTGTCATCCTTTGCGGAGAGTATATGTTTTTTCCCTACCAACATGTTATTTTCCCATAGAAAACTACCAAGGCCCACCCAAAAGCACATTGCACATATCCATTGGCATAACATTACAAACAATCTCCTCTTTATATGTCCTAGATATGAAAGTCAACCAAACATTGTTCATTTAATTACACATGGTTTCCTTTGAGCAACCAAGAAAATTTATACGAGGTTGGATGTACTATTCATTTTAAACCGAATCTTCTCTACCTTTTCCTTAAACACTAAGTTGTATGTACTATCCCCATCAATAATTAATCAACAACACTTACCTCAAGATTTGTATATTGTTCTGAAGAGGATCTTCCTTTGTAGTGGTTCATATGTCTCATTTTCTGGTTTCAAGAGTAATCTTAATATCAAAAGGGATTCTCCTTTCTCTAGTCCTTCAGTGTGCACACGAGTGTGCATGTGTGCCCTAACACTTTTTTCATCTCCTTGGGCTATGCGGGTTATTCCTTCAGTTGTTCTACTACTATTTTGTGTTTTTTTTGGGAGCTCAGATGACCTATGACTAGTGTACTTCTTACACTTAAAAAATTTCCCTGCGAATCCTCTTCCTCTTCCATAGAACACTCTTCGTCTAGGTGTATAATCTCCTCTTCCTGGGTCTGCAAACTACCTGCCTCTCCATCATGGGTTTATAGTCCTCTTCTACTAAATTTTGTTCTCCTTCCTATTGAAAACCTTCATCTACCTCTAGAATGAATATTTTTTACCTTCGTGCCAACTTCTATTTTATCTCCAATGCACATTGATAGGATTTTTATATGCTTCTAAAGTTCAAAAAACTAGTTTCACCTTAGATATTCAAGAACAACCCATTCACATACCTTTTCTGGGTCATGTTTTGTGTGTCCAACTCTTATAGCGAGTTTGCAAAACTCTTCAGTGCACTCTTTCACTCCTACTTGTTTTTGTATTAATTTTTTTTAAAAATAATATTATTTGATAGTCTGAAGGTAATAATTCAACTTTCAGTTTAGTCACCATTCTATCCCAAGTTTTAATTTTCGCTTTCCCTCTTTTTTGCCTCTCAGTTTGCACATAGTCCTATCATAATGATGCACAAACTTTTAACCTCATGCATGTAAACTTCACTTTATTTATTTCCTCTATTGCTTCATAGTCAAATTACTTTTCCATATCTATAATCAAGTCTATGAACTCTTCACCATTCAATCCCCCAATATAATAAGACGTATCCAGTTTGGGTTTGCCTCCAATAATTCCCACGCCTCTAAGAAATTTGGTCTCAACTATATCCTCCACTTCTTTAGGTCCTTGATATTCTTAGTATCTCTCTCTTTCATCATCACTCACATCCTCAATGTGAATTCCTCTCCTCTGATTTGTCTTCATTGCAACCATTCTTGCTTGGACTTCTCTCATCATTTATGTCAAGTCAGCAATTCTATGTGGTCATATTCTTGCACCTATTCTACCAACACCCCATATGAATTCCATTGTCACTAAATTATATATCTCTCAAAACTTGTAGAACTTGTTTTTCATAGTTTACAACAATCAAACACATGTCCTTAATAAGATTTTTTTTATTTGATATCAATTGGTGCATGAGAGAAAAGTGGGTTTAAATGAATGATTGAATCATTCCCTAGCTACGCGCATATCTTACTAATACTCATGATATAAATTAAAATGTAAACAAAATGCTAAACATTTTATTATAAATAATAATAGTCATAAGTACACGATAGTTAGTAGACTAAAAACACAATTTATTATAGTTTGCAAACCTTTAATTTCACATACAAATATCTTAGATCAATTCCTTTGCTTTTTGAGTCACCCACAAACCTTCATGATTACTTTCTTAGCTTTAATAGTTATAGAGTTATCTATAGAACTTTCAAAACAACATACAAGTTTTGCACTACACTGAATTCCAAAAAACATATCTTATACTGCTCCAATTGTAGTTGGTACAATTCAAGGTAGAATTTTCCATAATTACTTTCCTCTCCCACACAACCAAAAACACACTAATATTTATTGAATACATAGCTTCATTAGATTATCCCACACAACATATAACAAAGGAATTTAATGAAAATTTCCAAAATTAATAGAAAAGTGGTACCAAACTTTACACATGGACAACACTTCACAAAAGCACAAATAGTTGGAAGATATGAAAAAAGTCTATAGAATAATAAAGAATCAGGGTTAGAAGATGGTTAGGATAGATATTACAATAAATACAAATATAATTACCAAATCTATAAACACTATTAAAGGTGGGTGTCATTTTTTTCCTAGGGATAAACATGTCTAGAAAACACAAACCATTGTTGTTTGAGTGATAAACATGTCCAATAAAGACAAAAATTGTTGTTTGTGATTACTGTTTTTAACATATTTTTGGATTTAGGTAGGATTGCATAAACTTGATGGATGTTCTAACCTTACTTATTACTTGTTATTTCTGCAATTGTGGTACTTTGTGCATAATTTTTAATGTCATTTGGTGATCGGGCATAAACATTTGACATTTGACATGTATATTTACAAGAGCTTACTCCATTTTTTATAGTTTAAATATTAATCTTAAGAATAAAATGTGACATTAAAAAACATTACTCCTTTCTATTATAATGATTACCGAGAAATAAGAGTTGTACATCTAACCAAATTTATCTTAGAGAATATCTTATACTATATAATATAATATCTATATTCACTCTCTTTCTCATTTTCTTTCAATTATTTGATTCATCTTATCCATCTACCTATACAGATATATTGAAGTTTGGATAAACATATATGTCCCGTTCTATATAATACTATATCTATATTCACACCCTTTTTCATTTATCTTTGAAAATCCACACCAAACCAAACTTTTGATTCATCCTTTCCATCTACCTATACAAATAGATTGATGAATGAATAAACAAATATGTCATGTTCTATATAATACAATATCTATATTCACACCCTTTCTCATTTACCTTTGAAAGTCTACACGAAACCAAAACTTTGATTCATCCTATCCATCTACCTATACATACATATAAATTAATGAATAAATAACCAAATATACAAACACAATGTAGGTAAATTTTCATATATAATATTAAACTCTAACATTACCAAAATACATGATTATAGATATGTTTTTGGTGCATGTTCTAGTGGCTATTCTCCCTACAAAACTAAACCTTTAAGATATCATACCATCCCAACATCCCCACACCCCATCATGATACCATGGCTCTCATATTTTCTATTTCCCATTTGTCCCATCCCATGCCAAAAAATTAGATAGCTCCAAATGCCATTGTAATGCCACACCTCTAACAACTGCCATGTAAAGTGGTAATGAATTCAATCCAAATTCAAATTTTAAATTTTGAGGAGGTTCTATTTCCCCTAAATCCCTCTCATAGCTTCCATTTCCCTTTTTTTGTTGCAGTTTGTATGAATATAATTGTTTTGTACCAAAAACACTGTTAGCTCCACTTTGATTTATGATTTCATTATCGGCAGAGCACTAGAAACAATTCTTTACCATTATAATGAAGTCAAAGGTGAAAAAAATCCTTTAATTTCTACTGTTTCAATTGTATAAATATTGCAAATTCTACCATATTAATGTTTTTGAAAATCTACCTTATGTTAAGTTTTCCCTATTTCTACGATTTTGGCTTGCTGAGTTTAGAATCCTCTATTTTACCCTACCATGTTTTTGCTAGAATATACTGGGATTCTAATAAAAAGTGATAAATTCATGATTTGCAGGGTACTTTTCAAAAATTTCAAATCTCTAATATATCCTAAAGATCAAATATGGGAAAAATATGATAAATAGGTTGTTAATCATGCAGAGGTTACTGAAAACCTTCTAAACGATGTTGAAAATCTTTTTGACTGCTGAATATAAAATATTATAAGTGTTCGTGATTTAAACATTTGTAATATAAAATAATAATAAATAACATAAATTTTCTAAATCCTCTTTTTAAATATTTCTTTAATAAATTATACCCTATGTTTTTAAAACTGCAAAAAATTTGAAGTTTAATATGGTTAATTTTTTTTTTAAAATGGAAAATCTTTAAGATTTCATAGTATTTGGTAACTATGCTAAAGACTATGTGGGAAAACATTCTTAGCGGCCCAAAATTCGGTTTTAATAATGTTGAAAGGGCACATAAAAAATTGCAATGGAAAATAAGCTCAAGAAGAAATCAACCAATTCTAGTGATATTGATAATATTATATTTGTTCTTAAAAAAAATTGTTTGAAGGGGATCAATACAAGACTCTAGTGAGCTCCATGGATGAAAGCATTATCCAAAAACAAACGCAATGCACACCTTTACCAATTATAACTGTTACAAGAGGAGCATGTTATGTCACTTTTCTTCCAGTGGCTTTTGGTGAGCCTACCATTTCCAATACACATGATAAATATATGGTCAAACATGTAGCTTGTTGCTCGCCAAACCTATATTCTTATTGTGCTTAATTTAAAGCCAACATTGCGTCCAATGGCATTATTTTTTAAAGGCTTAATTTAGTTTCGTTCAGTGCAAGTATAAGCAGAGTGTAAAGGTTTGTTGTTTGGTCTTTGCGTGATGAATTTGGTTATTATGAAGATGATCTTTGTGAATACTTAAAAATAATGGAAATGCCTATTTATCACATGTGTTTGCAAGGTTGACTAGTCAACCAACCAATAGGCTATTTACTATTTTTTCGGGTGAATTTATTATTGGTTGGTTGCCCAATCAACCTTGCAAACATATATGAAAGTATAGATATGCTCGATGAATGAGAAAACCAATGATTCATGGATCTCACTGCATTTCCACAAGGAAGATCATTTTTGAAAATGCATTATTAGACATATGGGTGGATTGGGGTGATGATTTTATGGGAATTTAAAGCTCAGTCTATTGGAATTAAAGAGGTGTCCCTGGGAAGGACCATTGTTACTTACAACAAACTATTTTCTATCTTCATTATATTTCTTGTGCATAATATTGGATTCCCTTCATGGTTGGCAGTTTGAAAGGAACTTTGTAAAGAAAATTTTAGTCTAGGTTCTAACCATGTAGAGGATTGAAACAATTTATATGATGTCGGTATAATTTTAGGACTTGAGAGTGAGTAAATTTCACTCTGAGTTCAGGGACGAATTAAGGGTTGTGAGTGCCCTAGGTAATATTAGAGCCAACGCTTCTATAAATAAATAAAATTTATAGTAGAAAAATAATTAACCGTGACCAAATATTGTATTACTTTTAATGCCTCTGTCATCCGAGGAAAACTTCCTAATATTTTTTTTGTAGCTACTAGTTAATTCTCTAACATATAGTCTATCATAATCCTCCTTTTCTCATATATTTTCCAACTATTTTTTCCCATGTTCTTTACATATTCACCTTTCTTGATTTCTCCTCCAAAAAAAATTCCAAGACTTCAAAAAAATACATAGTATGAAAAATACATGAGTATGAATTAAATTTAAGAATCAAACAACAAACACACTTGATAAATATTTGAGGTATACTAAATAAATATTTGAGGCATATTAAATATCATATTCTTCATACAATTATGTAATTTTAATTTTATTTTGAATGAAATGAATTGAATTTGTATTTGTATGTAAGGTTGGACATTAACTCTACTAACATGTATGGAACTAATAAATTAATCTACTCTTCATAAAAATTATAGTAAAATAAAATAAATTAGAGCCCCTAAATGCTAAGGCACTTGCCTAGTATGCCTAGGCATTAATCCCCCTCTTACCTGAATTGTAGAATTAATCTTCTTTGAAAAAAATTAGTAGTCCTTAAATCACCCAGTTTTTAATATTTCTTACCAACATATTTTTGTAATGTTTGTGAAACACTTATAAATTATCCTTTTCCCAACATAATGTAATGAACAACTTGGCCCTGTATCTGGAAAAGAAAGAAAATAAGTTCCACTATAAAAAATTATATATATCGTAAAAAAAAATTGCAATCCCTCGAAGTGGCATACAATTGATTCATGTAATGTTCAGATTGTTTCCATTCTACAACCAGTCTTCTAGATAGTAATATGCATGTCTTCTATTTTACTCCCATCTCCAAAACATTCAATATTTGTTACTTCATTTCATGTGAAAAATATTGTGTTAAGATAATTTTGA
The DNA here is from genome assembly GCA_019776745.2 of Taxus chinensis. Taxonomy (NCBI): domain Eukaryota; kingdom Viridiplantae; phylum Streptophyta; class Pinopsida; order Cupressales; family Taxaceae; genus Taxus; species Taxus chinensis. Next base: position 661,863,507 of record CM034151.1, on the reverse strand, counting down.
AAATGTAATCATAGTAATGATATAGACGAGTTGTGAATAGAAATATGTTCTTTGAATTCCCTGAAAATGTTGTCAGTGAAAAACTTCCGTTGAATTACAAAGTTATCTAAAGAATTGGTGAAGCTTGGTGTACTCGTGATGCTTTATATATATATAGTGAGAGCTCTTCACCCAAAAGTTTATTAAAACATAAATTTGCATGGAGGAATGGGAAAAAATACTTGCTTGCCATATGTATCTGAATCTCATACAAATAATAGTAGGTATTGGTAATGAATGACATGTATTTTTTTTCCTTCAATGGATATCTATGTTCGTTATGAGGTATATATGTTGTATATAGATATGCATTAGACCTTATGTAGTGTTCCACTTTATTGTAATGTATATTTGTAATGTATATTTGTATGTCTTTTTCTTTTCATTCTTTTTTTTTGGGGGGGTTTGTTTTATTGATTTTAGTATGATTATTATTACAAATAAATTCATTGCATGCACTTTATGGATGCGTTATATTAATTTTTGTGGAATGGATTATTTACAATTAGATTTATTTTATGTGTTCTTAAAATCAGTTCTCTTAAAATTAGTTATCTTGGTGGGTGTCATTCTAGGTGTCACATTTTAAGATAATATTTTCATAGTACTTATTCAGGTAATTAGGTAGGTCAATGAAGTAGAAAAAAAAATGATAATGGTAATTGCATCCTATTTCTAACATGGTAGGTCAATGAAGTAGATCTGCCTAGAGGTAATAGTTAGGGAGGAAAGTTTTTAGTCATCATTCACCTCCAATGGATGTTATGTTCCTTGTTCCTACCTAATGCTATGTTCTTTTGTGTTTTCATTATGATTGGAAATTGATTTTATAAAAAATTAAATAAATAGAAATTGTATGTAATTACTAATAGGAATATACTTTTTCAACCAAATGAAAATAGTTCTCCTTTTTTAGTGTGTTCTCGGCTCAAAACTTGCACATGGAAGAAAACTTAAAGTACTTAGCACAATTTATTTTAATTAAACATGTAATGGAAAAATTAGAAAAATAGAAACGCCGTTACAAATTAAATGGGTTCATAAGATATAGCAACAAAATATGATCTCTAAACACCTAATAAATATTTCCTCATAGAAGTCACATGATTACACATATGTTATTCCACTCTCACTCCATTTCAAAATGGTAGATTTAAATTTTTTTACAAATTTAGAATAATGTAATGTGTTGTTGGAGACATAAATTTAACTTGCAGAATTGAAAATATAAATGTAACCATCTATGAATAACAAGAATAAATCCATGAACAATAAAGTATATAAAAAATTTTGTCTAGAAAACTCAAGGCGGGGAAAAACAAATTTAAAGCGTAAATTTTCCGACTTCCCAATATATTTGAAGTTGTTTTGTTGATTAAATACAAAAATTGACTAAAGAAATTCCCATTTAGTGTCTTAAAATCATCTTGGTATCGAGATTTTTTCCCCCAAAAATGGAACAATAATGTCGGATTCAAAATCATATTAAAGTCTTACAAATTTAAGACAATGTTAGATACTAAGGAGACTTTATGGTGTCACGTCGATGATATTAGGGGTTGACATTAGTGTGTCACCTTAGTGGCTTTATGTGTTTGAGTTTACGTCATATTTGAGAAATAATTATATTATGTTGGATGCAATAGTTTATAGTTGTATTTAGGTATAATATTGTATCATTTGTAAATAAAAAAATATTCAATTCCATGGAACTGTAAAATATTATTCAAATTTTATTTTATTTATAAATCTAAATAACATGTTTTCAAGTGTTATTAGTGTAAAAGTAGATTGAATAACACACATTTACAATGTTTCACTTAATCATACAATTTCAATTCTAATCTCAATCTAAAACTCACAATATGATATGTATAGGGTGGGTTGAAGTATGCACTTATCATTTTATTTGCAACAAACAAACTTGCAAACCTTCTACGTATCTCTATATATTGCATAATCATGCTTCCCCTTCAGAGGGAAAATATAAACATTGTAACATGAAAGAGATGGAATACAAAAGGATTCTCGCCCAGTGTTGAGATAGTATATTTATATACATTTTGTAATAATACACATGCCTTTAGTATGCTTCCACATCCTACATAGGTTTCTACTAGGGAACCTACATTATCTCAAAATGGAAATATTAAAATTTATAATCTAGAAATGTTATTAATATATTATTATAGCATTTTTATCTATCAAGAAGCTACAACAAACAACATTTGACAAAAAATCATTCATCACATTCCTTTCAGTCTTTTTTTTTTCTAAAACTCCTCGTGCTTTGTTAAGGATACCACATTTTGCATACATATCTATAAGGTCAATTACAAGTACATCATCTAATAATATTCCCTTCTCCATGATGTTCTTACCCTATTTGAATACACAATTTAATGGAACTTGGTAATAATTCATATTCACGTCAAAATTACAACATATACAAAATTGAAGACAAATAAGATAAATTAGGAAAAATAGGAAACATTACAGAAAGAGGTAAACCAAAAAAATGGAAAGCTTTTGTAAAATAATGATATTTTTGTAATTTTCTTATTAGCATTCAGTTTTAGCTAATATTTATAAAATAATGACATTATCATTATAATTGAATATATGTTAGCTTATGAAAATTCATTTTTCTCTTCACCATGTCCAAAATCATCTACACACTCATTATTAGAGGATCCATAAGGATCTATGGATACTAACATGAGCACTGTGTAGTTGTGAAAATAAGGATAACTAACAAAAAATGTAATATGTTGATAACTCACAAGAATCAAGAATAATTCTTAACAAACAAATCAATGTGTAACATATTTCCCATATAAGAGCTCAAGTGATGGCAAGTACAAATAGGAGTATTGTGTAGCTCCTCCATGAGAATATTCCTAAAATAGGAAGGGGAGTTACATTCCAAAATGGGAATATAACTTCTATGACATACTATGACACACCATGACATGTAAGACATTGTCACCAAGGGTGAGGATTTACTCCAAGTAAATAAATATGAGGAAAATAATATCCTACACCAAAACCCTTTTTAAGCATAACTTAGGTGGATGGAAAAGAATGTGGGTCATGACAATAAGGTCTGATGAGGTACCCAAGTACAATGTAACTCTTGCAAGGTAGAGTTAAAGGAGAAAACCCAATAGGCAAAAATTACCCCCAAAAGAGAGACAAAGAAGAGAAGGAAAGACTAGAAAACCCCACTTGAGGCTACAATTATTTGAAGCCACCATATATCTTGCAAAGAAACATCCTGAAGTGAATTTGGATCAGAAGGAGATGGAGTGAAGAGTAAATCACCATGGAACACTAAATAATACCACCAAGTATCTAATGGATCTCTAACCAATGTGTGGTTCGTATCCAAGGAACTATGCTCCTAATGTAAGGTAAAAGTGCCAACTGCTCCATGAAGGGATGTTCAATCAAAAACAACAACAAATAAGGAATGTGGAATGTCATGTAACTATGCATAAGACTTTCTGATGTCTTATGAGTCTTGAATCAAAGTGCCTACTCCCTGAAAATTCTGCGGTGGACTAGAAGTAGGCGGATCAAGAAATAACTCAAAAGCTAAAAAGTGACAAGTAGATGGTGGAGGTGGGTCCCCTTCACTGATGTAGTCATCTATGCTAGAAGATAAATACTTATCATAAAAAAATGTGCTCAATCTTAGAAGTGTCATCAAGTACAGGTGAACTTGATGAAGAATCTAAAGGGGGGAAAAAGTAAGAGAAGGAATATAGATGAGTCTAATGATGAACTAAACCCAATGCAATGATAGTTTCAATGAGAAACTCTCTGACATACATTGAATCTAGAGTGAGCTTAACCTGCATGCCTTGACCAAGGTGAGTAATTTGATAGATTGATAGGAGATTAGTTGACAATGAGGGAATACTTAGAACATTGTTAAATGTTCCACCACTCACTTCAAAAAATCCTCTCCCAAAAACCTAAGTAGAAGTTTCATCACCCAGTTGAATAGTAGACATGTCACATGGCTCCAATGAAGTTAATTCGATGTGTGAAGAATACATATGATTTACTTCACCAAAATAAATAACCCATGTAGGAGTTGATGGTATAGATGTAATTAGATCTCTCCCTTTGTCTTCTCCTTTCCTAATTATTTCTCTTTCCCCTTTCCATTGGTATTTTCCTTGGAGGCTTTGTGGGTTGATGAATATGGTTTGATACAATTAGAGACACCTATGTTGTTCTTCTCAAGAAGACTCATAAGGAGGGCAATATACTTATTCAAAGATTTACTTTCATCATGCCTACCTTTACAATACCCACATTTAATCTTCTATTTATTAGGCTTAAAACTGGAAAGGATTTGGTGGATTTTGGTTTTGTGGTGGATTGATCCTTCTTGTTATCACGATCCTTTTTCTATTTTTCATCTTTTGAATCCTTTTGTATGTCATGCCCCTCAAGTAGAGCATTTGGTTTAGTGGAATTTTGTGCACCCATTTAAATTTATTTATCTTATTCCTGATTCAAGTCAATAACAAAATCATCAAATGAGGGAATTTTCCATTGTGCTCCAAGTTCCCTTTCTATCACCCAAAGGCTAATGGAACTGTTGAGGCTTTCAACAAGATATTGGGACATACATTAATGAAGATCTTTGACGTTACAAGGAAATACTGGGATGATAAAGTCTCTGTTGTACTTTGGGCATACATGAAAACTTACAAACGTTTGAACAAAGCCACACCTTTTCAGTTAGTGTTTAGCACAGAGGCTATTTTACCAGTGGAATTTATGTTACCCTCCTTATGTATTGTGTGGACAAGTGGACTGGATGATGAGCAAGCACTTGAAGATCGCATTGAAAAGATGTAGTTAGATGAGCAATGCGATATAACATGTTGGATCCAAAAGACAGAAAAGGCCAGGCAGAAGGCATGACATGATAGGCATATTAAGAATATACAGTTTGAGGTTGGACAGATGGTTCTTCTTTATGATTCCAACTTTTTGTGCCACCCTAGAAAGTTCCAAGAGAATTATTTGTGACCATATGTTGTGACTTATATAATTGATTCCGATGCTTGTCAGTTGCAGACGTTGGATGACACATGGTTTCCTAGTTATTTTAATGGGAGTAGGCTAAAGCCCTACTATAAATAAGTCTTCTTGATGTTTGTAATAAGGAAATGTTGCCATTTAGATTAGGTTTCCCTTTAATGCATTTTCTTTTTTTGTGTTTCCTTAATTTGTTGTTATGATTTGTCAATTTAGTTTAGTGTTTTGTTGTAATAAAGCACGCTTGAGCGCTAGTACCTGATTAATATCTATTGAATTCATATGCAGAGGACCACACATCCTTTTAGTGTGCGGTGGATCAGAAAGTAATTGGTTCCTTGATGCAGATTAATGTGCATTATGAAATTACACGTGCTCACAGTAAAGATGGTTATAAAGAGAATTCCAAAAAATTTGCTCGTATTGAAGACCACGCATAGATAGATGGACACAAAGTGTAACGAAAGGTAGGATGTAATATTGGAAACTATTTGGCATGAGGCACATTGGATAGGTACTTTGGCATATGGAGGTGCACGTGAGGAAATTTACGGCCAAGAAATAGTGGGAGCGCTAGAAGGTTATGACTAAAGCAAGGAATAATAAATTGCAATGCGTGGAAGAGCGAAGGAGTAGAATTAATGTCATGTACAGTGGTGGTTGAGGAGTAATTAATGTGGGGAATTTTGAAAGACATATAAGATTCAATGCTTGCAACCTTTGTATTCTCAAGTTGTGAAGTGCGATGAAGTGCGTAGTGTGAAAAACAAGATTTTGAATGACGAACTAGGTGAAATCAAAACATGGAATTGATAGAGCTTTGCGGAAGAAGTGTGTTTGAGCTAGTTTGTTGTGTATGGAAGGTGGGTTCATGTAGTTAGTTTTCAAGAGGGGAGATTTAAAGCTAGGGAATGGGAGATCTGAGGAACCAGAGGAGATCGAGAGAGTATAAGGGTAAGGTAGTGAAAGATTACAATTTTCAAAGCACATTCTTGCTGAGAAGAGTAAATGGCACCAAGGAAAAATCTAGTCATTGAGAAGGAAACTGAGGAAGCATCACAGGAGTGGTTTGTAGAGATGTAATATCCAAAGCAAGTGATTGAAGGAAGGCCATGGATGTCGCAGTTAACCAAATGTAAGATTAGTGATTTCAATCACCGGACAGACAAAACCCTGAATGATATTAGTGTAGAGACTATACAGAAGACCAATATAAAGACTGCGGATTGAAAGAGGGTTATAGATAACTCAGTATAAATTTTTTTAGAGAGCATCGAAGTTATACAACTATATGAGCTATCATATTTTGGTAATTCCGATCACTTGTACCCGTGGCTGATGTCATGCATGTATGATGATTCTTCTACTTCGCGGGGAGGAGGATGCAAATTATGGTGAAATTAGTCGGCAAATTCACAGGTTTGCGTGAATCTAGTTCAGAAATTACAGGATATTTATTAGATGATGAGCGAGTAGAGGCGATGGCCGCCACGTTCCACTACCAGAAGGGAGGTCAAGCGTTCAATGTCACATGTATAGAAGACCTAACTTCAAGGGTAGTGGCAAACCTAGTCATCTCTAAGTTGGGCACCTCTGAGAGGTATAAGGAAGTAAACAAGCGTTGGTTTTACATAGTGCACAAGATGAAAAATAAGACTTATTATAATATTACAAGCTACATTGTGAAGAGCTTAGTGGCATAATCACACTCAGGTTGATAAAGGTGAGAAGATAACCTAGGGAGCCATTTTACTCTTGATCGTGTTTAGTGAAATTGGTGTGCTTAATGGGCCAAAGGAAAAAGTATGGGAATACACCCTAGAAAATAAATCCCCAGTGAAGAATTTCACCAAATATACATGTCATATCTCAATTTTGAATACTTATAAGCAGTGCCAAGAGAAATGGTTCAAGAGGATACACCAGGCGTTTGAGGGAGAGTGGTGTATACTATGCATGAATTACCTAGTGTTCTTAAAGAGAGTAGGCATAGTTTGCGACATATTATCATTTATGCTTAGGTCACTTCTACACGAAGACATGTGAGAATAGCCCATTGTGTAAGTTACCATTTGCGCTTTATTGCTAATTACCTTTCAAGGCTTTGTGAATATGATACACACCACGCAAAAATTATAGTTTGATGTTGACAAGGTGGATGCAGATATCCATATTATATGTAAGACATATGTCTACCCCAATAAGGAGGCATATGTACAGACAATGGAGTTCAGGACAACATAGACGTTACTCCAAAGGTCATGACTGTAGCCAAGCCATTAATCTCGCGTGTGTATGTGTACCTAAGGTCGTGGTTCAAAAAAGGTAAATTTGTTACTTGGAGAGGACTTATCCTTACCAAGTCCTCTAAAGGGTAAGAAGATCATATGGGCACAAAGAGACCATTTGAAAATAACACCCCTTAAATAGGGAAGAAACATAGGCTTGTAGAATGTTTTAGAGAGAGAGAGGAAAAGTAAGAAGACAGTACCACACTTGATCATGCGAGAATATAATTGCATGAAAGGCACATAAGTGCAGATACTGGTGCTGGCCCTTAATAGCAGCTTAAGGAGAGTCACCACGCGTTAACTCCTATTAAGAAGGTTGAAGGAGCAAGAAATAAGAGGCGTACATGTATGTACCCGCTGACGGAACAGTGATGAGGAGAGGTTCTCACATAGAAGCGGGTGTGAAGATGTTGCCACACCTAGCTTGCAGGGGCGAGAGGATGAGGAGATAGGTGGTGAGTAACCATTTGTTTGATGAGGAAATCCCCAAAGTGAGTATGTATAGGACCTAAAGAGGAAAGCTTCGCTAGTAAAGATATAAAGATTAAAGATAATGTTGTGCGCCCGACCAAGGGACTGTGAGGGTGATGATGAATTAAAACATAAGGAGGGTGTTGGAACACAGGAAAAGGTATAGGTGAGTGCGCTGGTGAGCAAAGGTAATAATAAGTGGCACAGACTTCGAACCTTGGATATGTTGATGATCTGAACAAATATTATTCACACTAGGTTCCAGAGCACTATTTATAAGGACAAGTTATATAGATGGGAGTTAATGGACCCATAAATGACAAACACTCGCAGCAGAAAATAATTGTCCATGGTGTATGTAAACCCATATGAATGAACCTATGTTTGACGTATGCAAGGAAGTCATATGCGCATCAAGAATAATGAAGAAGTCTTATCATTCTAAGGCACGTGTAAATATCTAGTCAATGGAAGTTTTCATGGATGAACAAGAGAGTTAATGCGTCTGACAGAAGATAACTACAAAGTTCACATGAAGAAACATAGATAAGGCCGCTAATTTGAGGACAATTTTGAATGATAAGAAGGGTAAGGAGGAGCAAATTTGGTGCTTTAAAGAAAAAAATAAATAAAGCATAAGCAAAAGTGTGCACTATTCTTGGACATGGCCGAGGAGATTAGTGATGAAATCTTAGTAACCCCAACCACAATATGAGAAGGAAGTATCTCGATAATTCCCCTATGTATTGCATTGATTGTGCACCCCTGTTCATTTGGTATAATATGATAACAAACAACTATAGGCACCAAGTTCAGGAGAGATCAGGTAATAGTGAATCCAAAAGATGTTACTACGTAATCAGAGAGGACAAAGAATCAAATAGTGTGTAGGATAACAGAGTTTGGATACCTTGCTAGAAACCTTTTAGGGTGAATTGAAGAGGGTGGTCTTAGCGATGCTGAAAATTTGTGAAGATCCAGAGCCATTTATCAAGAGAAGGACATTTACTAAAGAAAAAGAAATTGTAGCGGAACGAAGCAGAATGAGACACTTGGGTGCAAGAAGAGGCTTACACTAGTTTCAGAAAAAGGGTGATCCACTTGCAATGGTCTCGGGACCCTCATAAGGAAAGGATAAAATAAATTGGGAATTTGATATCAAGGAGGATGGATGTAATGGAAGGTATGATTTTCTCCATCGGCCAATGTTATCAGAGTGTTTAAAGACCGAGGGATATAATATGACAATGGATGAGAGATGAATGGGGTGCTTAGCAACACCTCTAACAAGGTAAGGAAGGGAATTAATGGGTGGAATGAGTTAGAAGTAGATATAAAGAATGAGTACCCCAAGCTTTTGTTTCCTATGGAAGAATAACAATCCAGATTGTTGAATTATGTTTACATTCATTCATTTATTTTAGGGATATCCTTTGATTCTTTATTCTTTGAAGAGATAAGGCATGATTACCCATTGTTCAGGGTGCAAAAATGAACCTACTGTGAGGTGATGTTGGGTTGGTAAAATATTTCCTGAGTGTTTAAGGCATGGGAGTAGGGGGGTGCATAAGTAGGCATGAGTAGTTGGATAGATTTGTGTCTTTATAGTTTTACGTGCCCAGGGAATTCAAAGATTAATATTTAGCCATTTTGCATGCACGGGCTAAGAATGGATTGAGTGATAAACACAATTTGATAGAAGGCTTAGAAGACACACTAAACTATTTTGGGAACAAGAAGGAGACTGAAGATGTCATGTAAATTTTGAGCTAATAACAGGATTATAACTAAGAGTTATTTATAGGTAATTATATTATTGGGCATAAGCATGCATGCTTCCTTAGTTGTTTTTGTATAATCCTAGTGCATGGCTATTATTAGACATGCAACCTATTTTTTAGAGTGTATGAGTAGTGAAGAGCAAGTCCCCACTTCACACACACACACATGTGTGTGTGCGCGCGCGCGGCGCGCGTGCGTGTGCGTGTGTGTGTACTGATTTGCATGGCTTAGAGAGATCATCATGTATGACTAGGTGTAACAAGATTTATGTTGTTGGTATACTTGCACGCATGAATTAGTGATGAACGTTATTATGATGTATTCATCTATTGTGTTTTGTTATGTATTAATAAAATGGATCATCATGGATGGATATTAATTGTTGACATCTCTGTTACTGGTTATTGTATGGTGAATATGATCTTGATCCTCGTTTGATTCATCATGCACTATGGTTATGTTCTGATTCTTGTTGTGTTTTACCTTTTAATTGCTTGTTATGTGTATGGAATACTTGTGTTATCATGCTAACACCTTGACAAAGATGGTATACTAAGAGGGACCTAGTATCTTTGCTCGCTTCGGGTGAGAGATTAGATCTATCTTAGTGATGGGCCAATGCGTCTAGGGTTTGATTAAAAAAACAAACTACAAAAATACTCAGAGAAAATAATATAACATAATTCAATTCATGTGGGACATATTGCATTGAGCAAGGACAACAATTTATAGATTTATTACACTCCTTGATATTAGGAGTCAAACCTTATCATGGATCCCCAAAATCCCTCAACATCCTTATGATCACTCTAACAAGCTATAATAAATCAGCTTACTCCAAAATAAGTACGTGAGTTGTTTATTACAACTTTACTCACACAATAATACACTCACACACACTTATATAATGTAATATATTGATATTACATTTACATATTACAATTACCCAAACTAATCCATGGAACACTAACACAAACATGATTTCCGTAACAATCTATCATTGTTTGCCATTATTTACAAAATTTTCCCTTTGTCTTGTGTGCACATTGTACACTGTTGGCCACTTCGGCCTCGATTGTCTTGTAACATCATGAGTGATGTCCTATGTTTGCAACCCACTTTTCGCGGTCTACATTTTCTTCTTGCGTGATAGTTTACACATTTTCTTCTTGTTTGCTAGCTTACATCTTGTCTTCTTACATGCATGTATATCTTGCTTGCGCTAACAAAAATTTTCTAGCCATTTTACTTGTGTGTGCCTTGGTTTCTACCAAGGACAATCCATCCCCAATGGGTCTTCAGTTTTAATTCAATGGTTGGTCCTCCTTTGGGAGGTATACTCCTCAGCGACATCGCATGCACCCCAAATGAGGGGGGGAACCTATCAGGTGAAACAGTCACCCCATTCATCACATCATAGTCAAATTAAAACATAGATTAGTTCAAATTCAACATATCATTCAGTCTTAGAAACAACCCAGAACCTGACTTGGGTCTTCAGCACAACACAAACACCAGCACCCATCACCAAAAAATAGCACGTAGGTGCCCCTGACCCTTCCTGGATGACTGTGACCAGGGGAATTTACACATATTTTATTAGTTCAACATAGGTTTTGGTATTTTATAGAGTGGATTTTCACAAGATACACACTCCTTCAGCACTCGACGTGCATGCATTACACTTTCTTTTCTACTTTTGCGTTGGATAAGACCAGTTTGATTTTTTCCCCACCACTTGCATTAGTGTTTACACTTTTGGAAGTAGTTAAAGGTTGGATAATAACACTATAACTTTCTCCCTACACTTCTTCCATATTTGGCACAGCTGGCGTGAGACCTCCCAAAAAACTCCCACTCAGCGCAATTGACGTGAGATCACCCAAAAACCGTGTTCTTCTACATCATCTTCAGGATCTTTTCTATCTCTTTCACTCATCATGGATCAGGTGAACATGTTCCTTTTTACATTTTTACACACTTTCTTGCATACTTTTTATGCATTTTGATTGGATTTTTCATATACACGTATTTAACCTTTTGTTCGTTCTTCTCTTTTGTAGGTATGTCCTTATGGGAAGCAGTATTCACATCAATCACACATCATCACATATCAAGTGACATCAACAATAGGTACAAAGTGAAATCTACACATACACTGTGACCCCTAGGGTCATCATCATCTTTTTTTGCTTCCTCTTCTCTAGCATCCATGCTTCATATTTTTATCACTCCATGTTTTTTCTTGTCTCTCAGCATGCTTTTTACCGTTAATATAAATGGCTATCAGGTACACACCTCTTATCTACTTTATGTTATTGAGAATTCACTCAACAACATAAAGTTGGGAAAATGTAGACACTAAATCACACACTTTGGGTATATTTCTAGTCATGATCACATATTACTATTCATATGATTCCTAACCAAGAAAAGTACTAATTGATCATTGTCTTTAGCAATCTTTGCTTGATTTTTTTTCCTCTTTTGGTCTTACAATCTTTCTTGCACAATAAATATTTTCATGCTTCAGAATTTATGACTCTAGACACCAGTGCCAAGCCAAGAAACCAATTCCTAGATGCCCCCGTCCCCTCTAGGCACTCCTGACCTCTTTGTACTTTTCTTGCATCTTTTGGGTCTTTTCTAGCTGTTTGGGAATCTTGATTTTTACCATTCATACTTTTAGTTGGTAATTACGAAATTCAAACAAGGGAATTATATAGATATAAATATATGTGATCATAATAAAGGAAAAATCACTAAGCATATACTATCACCACTTAAGGTTGCATCCAAAGACCATTACAAGATCATTCAAGCATCCATCTAACATTCACACAAGGGGCAAGGGATTGCATTATTATGGATACATACATATTAGGGGATGTTTATTTTTCCATGCACACATCTATTTACATCTTCTACATCTAGTTATTGCTCGCTACCAAGTGCGACACACAAAACAACCACCTAGGGAACGATTTCAACACACACACACACATAGAACTACATGGGGTCTACAATGTAGTGCAACGCTCAGTCATAAGTTCACTTTCTTGACAGCCGAGGATAGTTCGACCTCCCAATTTGCATCTTTATTTTTGGGATTTGAGTGGTTTGGGGGTTTTGTAAGTGCTTCTTTCTTATTGCAAGTGTCAAGAGATCAACAATGAAGTGTGGAAAAGTACAAGTGATCAAAGGTGACAAGTAGAAAACATCTTGTGACCCTATGATAATTATGTTCGTAGTTTCTGAGTAGTCACATACACCCAGAATAGGTCTCTGTACACCCTAGGCACCCCCTGACCAAGCATAGGCATCCCGGTCCTGTCATTTCTGACACTCCTACATTTTTTTGGGTCAGATATATGAGCATCTTACCTCTCTATTCCAACAATTTTCTAGCTATGCACACCTTTGGCATCACTGTGAATCAACTAAGTCTCCTTATCTTTTCATTAGCAACTAGGGTTTAAAATTTTAATTACTTATTTGCTTGGGTCAAATATGTACTTAATTGTTCATATCTATGCTATTACATACCTTATATTATCATTTATTTATTTCAATATTTGCCTAATAAGAAACTATGCAAAAATTAGTGTTTTGGAAACCAACAGAGAAGAGTGTTTTTGAAGTCAAGAAGATGGTGGAGGACTTTTGGATCATATTGAGGGATTGTGCATGAGGTTACAAAATTCAAATTCTTTAGCGGCATTGGAAAATATTGGTTCCATGTGCATATAGGTCATATCATGCTTTGGAGATGAATACCTTTTTTTATTTATGAGGGTTTGGGATATGAGAGAGAAGGGGTTTGAATAGGAGTGGGATTCACAAAAATATTTTATATAAATTGAATTAAAATATAATATTAGAGTAATTAATGTAAAAAGTGATATAAAAATGATAATACACATCTATTTACAAGTGTTAAGTACTCAAACAATGTAAAACTCTAAATAAATAAGAGAGATAGATGACTTATCTGATTCCTATGTAATCTGGAGGCACTTGGGATTAGATTATTTGTCTGGACTTGACTGGGAAATGATGTCATAGTGACTGATAGAGAGGTCTGAGACTCTAAACTATGCAGGAAAAAATTTCCCACATGGGGACTACGAGCACCTAGGTGCTAGTGTCCTTTTTAGGCGCTAGGGTATGTTTGAATATTCAGGAATTACTTTTTTTTGGGTCTGAGGGACTTCACTTCAATATCTACTTTGTCACTTCAACTTCACTGTTAGGGTTTTGATCACATCTGTAACATCAAAAAAAACCCTTGACTATTTACACAAACTCACAAAAACATTAGACTTAAATTAAATATGCAATATTGTGAAGTCGGATTGACCCTGATGATCACTCGCATGAGTGAACTTAGTACCAGTTGATGCACTACATTTTAGACTCCATGTAGTTCTTTGTGATTATGTATAAAATAGTGTGTTTAGGTTTTCCCACGTGCCAATGACGTCAAGAAAATGGGCTATAGCTAACTTTTATGTAAATGTGTGGTATGGAATTCAAAAATTCCCCTTCCTATGTAGTGTATGCAACCCAAAATGTAGTCCCTTTGTTATAGTAGTGATAATAAGTAAATGTGATAATCCCTATTAATTTCCAGCCAACATAATAGTGTGTATGATGTGTATATATATGAGATCTCTTATTTGAATTTAAACACTAGTGACCCAACAGGTTGATTATAAACACAAGATAAGGATAAAAAGTGAAAATGATGACCACAAATGTCAAAATGTGTAAAAAGAATAATTAGGATAGAAGCACCCAAAACGGACACAAGTGCATGGGCACTAGTGTCCTAGGAAAAATATTGGCAGATATGAAAAGACAGACAAATAGGGAACCCTATGACCTAACCAACAATGGACACAAAAATAGATAGATGTAGAAGAGAGTCATAATAAAAATCAATCAAAGATATAAATGGACAAGGGATAGTGTCACCAATGAATACTTTTCTTACTCAAGATTCATGCATATAACAACATACCGACGACATAGTAAAATAGTAATATGTACATGATTTTGTGTCTACACTTTAATAATTTTAGTAGTTTCTAAAAGTAGTATGGTGGTTTCATTAAGTGTGTATCGTTCTTATATTTTTTTATCTCTCTTACAAAGTGGTGTGAAAGTACACTTTACATGATTATAAGGGTATTGGAAATTCACTAGTTTTAGTATTGTGTTGTGTTGACTATTTCAACTATCCTTCACTAATAGTTCATTATGTAAGATGTGTATATGCAAGGTGTTAAGGATTTGGCTTCATAATAGTTGAACCATTTAAAGGATATTATTTAATTTAGTTAGTGTGTGTGTGTTGTGTAAATTGGTGTTCCAAGGTTAATTTATGCATGGATGAGAATTGAACATTTAGGTATGAGCACCATGTTGTAAAGGCACATAAAATAGGTATTTAAAGTTGACATGCAACATTATGCAGTTATAGATGTTTTCTCTCTTAACAATTTATCTTAAGAGTGGAAAGTAGATACTTTGATTATTAAAGTTATCATTTTTTTAAATTAGTGATATCAAGCTTAGCATATATGGCGATAAATCTTATAGCCTGATAAAATGATATCATTGTAAAATTAAAAATGTAATATTATTCATTCTGCAATAATCTCAATAAATATAATGTTGGAAATTATTTAAATAAAACTTATCCTTGGAGAAAAATACTTCTTTAAAAATAATATATAATATACCCAGGTCAATAATGCCTCGTTAAAATATGAAATTAGAAACATATTAATAATACATTGATCAAGCTATTAAATTTTTGTTACATGGATATGCTAACTGTAATATTGTAAGAAGTTTACATACTTTACATATTTTTCATTTTTATATATATTTACTTTGAAGGGGCGCACATGTTTTGAGATGATATTAGTGGGCTACTAGGACAGACTAGTATCCACACTCTTTTATTGTCAAACTTATTATAGTACTAGTTCAGTTAATCTAGATACCTCGAAGGTTTTTATAGGGATGGTTGTTACATAAATGAGATGGAGGTATACCATTATTTTACATAGTTCTATGTTAGTATGCCTCATAGTAGGGGATTATGTATAGCGCATGTATGGGCATACAGGTGTAGTTAGCACCTAATATATATAGGAACAAGGTGAGGTAGTAGTTAGGAATAGTGGCCAATGATACTTTAATATTATTAGAGCTATGAGCATTTCCCCATTTATCAGATGACAAGACATTATTACATGTAGTCAAATATGCATTAAGGATTCTACATTAGGATATGTGTCCTATAGTTAAACTTTAAACTATATACACAAGATTACAAATAATGAGATGGGGAAAGATTAATAGAAACCTTATGTTTGAATTGTGTATATATATTCATATTGGCCAACCAACATGGTGTTAGAATACATCCCAAATACCCTATGTTATTATTTATGGTGGATTAGGTGACATATATTGGTATGAAAACTACTTAGTTATAACAATAAACATATAACTATGCTCATGAAAAATGAATGAAATACGTTGAGTTATTTGTCAACCAAGTTAATGTGGAATAATAACTCATAGTTATAATGAAAACTGAAAAGAGAGAGTAAAAAAGAGACAAGGTTTATTTTGGAGAAACCGAATGTGGGAAAAAATCTAGTGGGTGAGAGAAATTACTCCCCTTCACTATGCAATTTTACAATAATACAGCTTACTTCCCATAATTGGCCTTCAAGAAGGATTAACTCTTCCCTACTATTGTATCTACTTTCTCACAATCTCTCAAAAAATGAATAAATCTTCTCAAATGAAACATAACAAGAAAGAATTCCAACTTCGCACTACTTTGCTCATAATTAAATTCACCCAAAATCACTTGTTGGAATCCTTTTAAAAGCTTGTATTTATAGTTTCTCTCTCGGCTCAAGGATACATGGAGAGGAGAAACAAATTGATTGGGAAGATTAAACATTCAACTATTAAGATCCCGAATTCTAGAACCATATCACACAAGACCGCCGCTTGTTGCAGACTAGCGGTTACGTAACCACCATGGGGGTTGTGCAACCATCACTCTGCATGGAGTGGCGAATAGATAACCTTGGTGTGGTTATGTGACCGTCAACTGATAAATCCTCAAAACAGAACACCAAAGGCCTAGAACATCATTCAGAGGTGTTTGGATTACCCTCTACCTAATTGAATTATCTTATGA
The DNA here is from genome assembly GCA_019776745.2 of Taxus chinensis. Taxonomy (NCBI): domain Eukaryota; kingdom Viridiplantae; phylum Streptophyta; class Pinopsida; order Cupressales; family Taxaceae; genus Taxus; species Taxus chinensis. The sequence continues at coordinate 661,846,629 of CM034151.1, read as the reverse complement.
AGACAAAATGAGCTAAGAACCTATAGAACAAGTATCAAATATAGAGAATACATAGAATTGGGCTTTTCATGAGTCCATTTTTGGATCATACCTTCCCAATTTGAGGCTTTTAAATCCCTAAAATCTTAAAGGACTAATTGAGATGAGGAATTTTATTCACCACATCTTCCCTAGAATACCACTTGGCTTTAGTAGGAAACTATCCTTTCAACCTAATCAACCACTTGTCTTGCACTCCTCTGTGTGTGGTCCTTTCTTTCTGCTGTAAAACCACATCTTCCTCTAATTCCAACTGACTATATGGAGCAATATTCCTCAATAGACGGAAGCAATACTCCACCATTCTTCATCATCTAACATGGAGGGCTATAAAATATTTAAGTTTTCAACATTCACCTCTGAATAAATCTTCATATAAGGATGTAAATCCAAGCAAAATGCATTCTTACCCACTTGCTCCAGAATTTCAAATGGGCCATATCGAAGAGGCTTGAGCGTTCTTATATATTTCCTTTAAGCCTATCCCATCTCAAATACAACCATACCTTATCTCCAACAAGGAAGGAATACCCAGTCTTATATTAATCATGTCATGCTTTGTACTTGGCCTGTGTCTCTTTTAACCTATTTTACACTTGAAGGTGTATCTGCTGAATTTTCTAAAGAAAATTCTCAACCTTATAGACCTCCAGTTCAACTTTTTTGTTGTTTTCTGCATGGTAATCTTATAAAAAAATCAAAAAAAATCTTAGGAAAATTACCAAAAGATGTTTGAAAAGGAGTTTTACTAGTCGAAGAATGAATTTCCCTATTATAAGAATGTTGGATATACATCAAGTTCTCATCCTAGGTCCTTGGATTTTGCCTATTGTACTCTCTCAAGAGTTGGACCAAGGTGCGATTCACCACATTTGTTTGTCCCCATCTATCTATAGATGAACAGAGGTAGACCTCTTTAGCTTTGTATCCATCTTTTCCCAAAAAGTAGACCAAAACTTCCCAACGAATCGTGAGTCCCTATTTGACACAATAAAACTAGGAAAACTAAAGTGAAGCCACACATTAGCAAAAAATAGCTCATTTGCATCACTGGCCTTAATGGTATTTTTGCAAGGAATGATAATATACATATTTCTAAATTGATCCACAATTACAAATATATAATTGTGACCTTTTTTGGAGGTAGACAAATTGCCCTTAAAATCCATGGAGATAATTTCCCATAGTCGAGAAGGAAATGGTAATGGCATATATAATACCCAACTTCAAGTTATTAGGATTGTTTATAATGCATAAAAACACAACCCCTAATGAATTTATCAATTTTTTCTTACATTGTTTGACTGATACACATACCTCTATAAGTGAGACTACAGTCTTTGTCACACCAAAATGACTAGCTACCATGGAAGTGTGTGCTTCTCTCATCAACTGCACTCTTTCCTCCTTAGGAAAACAAAGTGTATCATTCTTATAGAGAAAACCATTGTAGAAATAGTATTATCCTCTAGGTGTAAATCCCTCGCTTGGAGGTTTCTGCTGAAAAATCTTTACAAAATTTGAATCCTGTCATAACCTTCCTGATATGTTTCACACAAAAAAATCTCAAGAACAATTAACGTGCCCATAGCTGAAAGAAAAGGAGGTTTAAATAACATATCAACTAACTTTTTAGTCACACCTTTCTTATAGTTAATAATTAAATGAAATTTTTGTAAGAAAACCATCCATTTATAGTGTCTAGCTTACTAAAGTTTGCTTTGAGCCTGCAAATATTGGAGAGTTTGATGATCTGTGTGAATGATAGTTTCCTTACCCATCGAGATAATGTTTCCACTTTCTTGACTACTTGAACAAGAGCATACAATTCATTTTCATAAGTATAATAATTTAGAATTACACCATGAAACAATTCAAAGTGATAAAATAATAGCTTACCTCCTTGAAGTAGGACAACCCCCATAACATATTCAATGGAATTGGTTTCCACTTAGAAGGGCTGCTGTAAGTTAGGTAAGGCCAAAATTGGAGCATGACAGATTTTGCATTTAAATATTTATATAAGAAATATGTTGTTTCTTACCCCAATCAAATGTCTTACCCCCTGTTGTCACTGAATGTAGCGGCACTGCTATGGAATAAAAGTTCTTAATGAACTTCTGTAAATACTGAAATTCTCCCAAAAAACTCTTGGTATGTGTCAAACTTGATAGTGTAGGCTAGTTCTGAATGGCCTCTATATTTTTTGGATCAATACTTAGCTCTCCATCTCCAATGAAATGTCCCCAAAAGAAAAGTGACTATTGTGCAAAATCACACATAATTTCATTCAACACAAGATGGTTCTCCTTAAGAACTTGCAAAACTTGACGGAAATGATGAATATGCTCTTTAAAAGTGATGCTAAAAACTAGAACATCATCAAAGTACACAATAACAAAGGAATCAATAAATGGCCTCATTACCTCATTAATCAATCTCATGAAGGTAGCTGGCACATTGCATAGCCCAAATTGTAATACCAAACATTGTATAACCCTTGCCTGGTATTGAACGATGTCTTCCAAATTCCTCTTCCTTAATTCACACTTGATGATACTCAAATTTCAAATCAAGCTTAGGTAAAATATTTATCATGTTGTAACTGATCTAATAAATTATAAATAGGAGGAAGAGGCTACCTATTCTTGATGGTTATTTTATTTAAATCTCTATAATCAGCACAAATTCTCCATGAACCATATTTCTTAGGTACTAAAACAATAGGAGAACCGCATGGAGAAGTGCTAGGATGGATTATATCTTGTTCAATCAAAGACTACAACTGTTGTTTTACCTCATTGACATCTTTCAAAGATTTCCTATATTATCCCAAGTTCAGAAGCAGACTATTGGGTGGCAAGTGGATCTCGTGCTCAATTTCCTTGACTGGGGGCAACCCTGTAGGTTTCTTAAAGACCTCTATGAACTGCTGAACCAACTCTATTATCTATGTCTTCTCTTTATTAGAAAACATGTTAAAAGTGGTTTTAGAGGTAACAATCTCATCATCTAGCATATTCCTCAACATAAGCAATGCAAATTTACCACTAGCATTAATGATCTTCTGAGATTTACTGGAACTTACCAAAGATATCCTCGAATCTCATAAATAGGATCAAATGACGTAGCTCTTACCATATTTTACCAAGTGGTACTGGTTGGCCCTTCTTACAAAGATAACATCCCTGACATACAAATATAAGATGCCAAAAAATACACCACACACATCAAGGGGAACAACATCCATAGTAAATTCATCAATAAATTTTTTGTCAAAACCAAAAGTGATCTTACACTACTAAGTAACCTTGATGTCTACACCTTTCTTTACCCAACCTAAAGAATACAAACTTGGGTGATCGTAATCTTCCAAATTTAGCATGTCCACTAACTCTTTACTAATCAAATTAGCTTGAGAGCATGTCCCAAAAAGATCATCCACCTTATTTTTCTTCACTTGGATTTTTAAATGAAAAATATTCATTAGTTCATTTTCTTGAGAAACATTGTTACTACCCAAACATACCTCTCTACGGACGGAGGAACAACACATAGTCTCATCTACCTCTTTGCTGCAAAATACTTCCTCTCCTTGGAGGGTAGCCATGGACTTCTTCTTATTTTTCTTTTTTAAGGGATAAAATTTTGGGTGGAGCTTCCAACATTTTTGCTTGGAATGAGTGTTAACATCACAATGCCCACAAGTAATTTTAGTATCATTTTTAGAAATATAAGTATCATTTTTATTAACATTTCCTTTTCATTTATTCTTCTTCTTGGTGTCACCTTATTTGTTCGAAGCATGCTGAGAGGTAGATGAAATCTTTTTCATTTCTACCTATAAGTGGTGATCTTGTGTGCACTATTCATCTACATCCTCTAGCTTGGCTAAGAGGACATGCATCCTTAAGTGGATATGGATTCCACCAATATACTTCATCAACAAGTCCTGGTTTTCTACATCCTTTCCCATCTGAATAGATTTCTTTCAGAACTCACTGGTATACAACTACACAGTCTAGCCTTATTTCTTTCTAAGATACTGCCAATACATGGACCTCTCTTCCTCATAACAAATAAGATAAAAGATATTTTTGATTATCTTATTAAAAACATCCCACTTAGTAATTGGAGGGAGCTTCTTAACAACCAATGTATGAACATAAATTTCAAAGCAAGTTAAAGCATGTTTGGTTAATTTTAACTGAGCAAAGGAAATTTTCTAACTTTCATTAATTTTATGTAAACTAAAATATACCTCAAGTTGAGCTATCCAATGGTCTATCTTCTCAGGATTCACATCTCCATCATAAGGCTGAATTTCTATCTAGGCCTATGCTTTTAATGGAGGAGGTGTGAGAATAACATGGGACAACTCTTCTTTATGAACCTCTTCTTCATGGTTTTCTGGTGTATCGTTTGGAACACCAAGTTTCTCCATGAGTAGTCCCATGATGGACTGTAATTTACCAATGGACAAGGAAATATCGCCCATATCCTTAGACAGACTTGCCACATCTGCCTCCAACTTAAAGAAACACTCTTCACCACTATAATCCACATATTCTCTACAAGCCATCTCCCAAATTACATGCTTCCAAAAGTATTAAGGATACCTTCACCGATTTCATTTCCCTTTTGGGTAAAGGGCATCTAACTGTAATCTCAACATAAGTTAACCACAAAAAAACTGAAATCTTAAGTGCTTTGCTACCAATCTAATCCACAAACTACTTAATTCTAACAATAAACAAATCAATATGCTCGTGAAAAATGAATGAAATACATTGATCTTTTTGTTAACCAAGTTAATGTGCAATAAAAAACACAAATATATTGAAAACTGAGAAAAGAGATTCAAAAGGAGACAAGGTTTATCCTGGAGAAACCTAATGTGGGAAAAACTCCAGTGGTTGAGTGGGTTTTCTCCCCTTCACTATGTAATTCTCCAATAATACAACTTATTGTCAGTAATTGGCCTTCAAGAAGGATTAACACTCCCTCTAATTATATCTACTTTCTCATGATCTCTTAACAAATGAAGAACTCTTCTCAAATGAAAAAACAAGAAAAAATTCCAACTTCTCCAACTTTTCACAAAATTGAATTCACCCCAAATCACTTGCTGGAATCCTTCTAAAAGCTTATATTTATAGTTTCTCAGCTCAAATATGAATGGAGAGGTGAAAAAAATCGATTAGGAATATCAAACATTTGTAACTATCGAGATCCCAAAATATGGAGCCGTATCACGCAGAACTGTTGCTTGCTATAGACCGATGGTTACATAACCATTGGGGTAGTTGTGTAACCCCCGCGAGGGTTACGCAACCGCTGTTCTACATAGAGAAGTAGTTATGTAATTTTCGGGGTAGTTTTGTGACTATCAAATGAGAAATCCCCAAAATAGAACACTAAGGGCCTAGAACATTATTCAGAGGTGTCCGGATCACCCTTAACCTGACTGGACCATCTTATGAAGACAAAATAAGCTGAGAATATGTAGATCAACTATCAAATATAGAGAATACATAGAATAGGGATTTTCCTTATCCATTTTTGGATCATATATAGGTTTCTTACCCCCATCTAGGGTAGTAATGAGGGGAAGGAAGAGACATTATTAGCTTAGTATTAGAAATGACATATATATCTATATCTCCTATCATGGAGAAGAGAAATATATTTGTATATGCTCATCTTATATATATTTTTGTGGGAACCTCTTTTGGAACATGAAAAAATGGATATATATGGATTTGGTATTCAGCCTTATGGGGCACAACCTACAGAAATTGATGCCAACCTCTTATGAACATGAGTATATCTCTTCTTATCATGAAACTAAAGCAAGGTCCCTTTGTAGTCTCTATGAAGACATTACCTCCACAAACCTATATTCAAACATCATTAATTTAACCTTATCCCCCTCCATTCCTGAACTATATCTCATACACCATTCCTCATTTATTGGGACCAACAATGGCAAGTACCAATTGATTTATTTCAGAATGATGAAGAAATTGGTGATTTCATGGGGTTACATGATGATGTACCTACAAGAGATCACAAGAGAGGATTCATTATTGAATTCGATGCATACACATATATAGGGGAGAAGGCTGAGTTCTATGGTCATAAAAAAAGAGAAAAAGGATAAAATATCTACAAACCAACCTAAAAATAAAATAAACAAGTCTTATAGTGAAAACCTCTTTGAGGAACTTGCGGACAAACAATTTGAAAAATAAAAAATGGATAAGATAAGTGATCATTCTATTGGGGAAAATATCATTGAGATGCCAATAGAGGAAGAACTCAATCTCCCTCCTAATCCCACGCATATGGAGGATAGTTCAAAATATTTGGTTGAAGAAATTATCGATGTCAACATTGGCACAAAGAACGAAACTAAAATTGTCAAACTAGTAGCTTCTCTTTCCACGCATGAATAAAAATTCTTCAATTTACTTATCAAAGAGTTATTAGATGTATTTTCTTGGTCTTGTTTAGAAATTTCAGGCCTATATCCTTATTTTTTAGTTCAAAACATTTTTGTGTATGAATCAACAAATCCTATCAAACAAAAAATACGTAAAATGCATCCCCATGTAGCTCTTTTTGTCAAAGAAGAGCTAGATAAGTTACTGGAAATTAGTTTTATTAGACCCATTTATTATTCAGAGTGGATCTCCAATATCATTCATGTTTGCAAGAAACCAATTGTTATCCATATTTGCACATACTTTAGGGATATCGATAAAGTGTGTCCTAAAGATGATTTTCCTCTTCCAAATATCGACATTATTTTCGATTCTATAGTCGGCCAAATTTTTTTATCCCTCACGGATGGATTCTATGGCTATAACCAAATCAAAATTACGGGAGAGGAACAACATAAAACTACATTCACTACTCATTAGGGAACCTTTTTCTATTAGGTCATGCATTTTATCTTCATGAATGCATACACCACATATCAACATGTCCTGATTCTCATATTTCATGATATGTTGCATGATATTGTAGAGGACTATGTGAATGATATTCTTGGAAAGTATAAAACTAGAGAAAAGTACCTGATAATCCTTCATCATATTTTCTAGAGAATATGAGATTATAAGGTCAAAGTAAACCTCAAGAAGTGTGTGTTGGGTGCTATCTCAGGTAAAATATTGGGATTCATAATCTCCATATGAGGAATTGAATTGGACCCAAAAAAGGTCGCTACTATTAAAGAGATGCCTCCTCCTAAGAACCTTAAGCAGATGTATAACTTACAAGGAAAAATTTAGTCTATTTATAGATTCATCTCCCAGCTCGCAGATAAATGTCATTCATTCACCCATCTTCTTAAAAAGGATGTTGATTTTCACTAGGTTCCTAATTTCAAATAATATTTTTCCCTACTGAAACAATACTTGTATAACCCATTTATTCTAGTACCACCTACCCCAAGTAAACCCCTACTATTGTATATCTATGTAGACATATAAAATGTCTACATAATTAATAAATACAATAATTATTATACATTATTAATACCCCATCACTAGCCAAGATCAATAGCCACATATTGAACTATAGTGCAAGGAGGATGCACTTCCCAAGATCACTTGCTAGCCAACCCCACATTGAAAAATAGTTGGAGAGCCAATTGTGGCACCACCGTAAGTGTGTGGTATTGAAATCGAGCTATATTTTGGTTGCAATCCCACTTAACAAGCTAGGATGTGATTACATGATTGTGATTTCCTGATTGTTTTGTCAAAACTAGTGAACAAACATCACACTAATCCATCTAATCAACCTATACACTCACCATCCATCCACTTTGACTACAAAATTTTACATTGATTTTAACCACACATCATTTACCATATACCTTTGACCTTACTTTTATTTATCACCCGCATACCATCATTCACCCCTTTCACATCATCCTATTAATGCAAATCAAAATAATTAACAAATCTTTCCACCTAATCGATAAACTTTATAATAACATAAATTTTGACCACACGATGATTTACATTTCATCCATACTAATCCCATACATCTATCATTCACTCCCTTTTTGATCACATTATTTTGACTACAATTTGACTACCCCTATACATAGTTTTTATCACCCATCATTCAACATACACCTTTGACCAAACCTTAATCATGTGTTATCTATTTGACATCATTCATACCATCCTTATTAAGAAAAAATAATAAATCCCCCCTTTAATCCATAAATTTCATAACCATAAGAAGTATTTTACCAACATCCCCCACCCTAACTATATATCATTTGAACTCAATTAGACCACACTCGCATATTTTGATTGTACTTAACATCACTCATACCCTTTTATTAACATAAATAAAAATAAAATAAAATTCCCATTATAATCCAAAAAACTTCATAACCACAAGGACACATTTACAAACATCCCCATATCACAAACAAGTTTTAAAAACCTCCTACATATCTCCACTCACAAACATAACCCAATTACATCACAATCTAAACGACCACCCCTCTCATCATCACAAAACCCCATAAATAGTTTAACGTTTCCTATTGGTATCCCCATACTTACCTCAGGTCTAAAAGATCCCAAAACATATCGTATCATGTATCTCTTTTAATCACAACATTTACTACATCCTTACATCTTCACCCAAATCTACACATATGATTTTCGTACCTAAACACCCCATCTACAATTTCTTATTGACACAACTAATCTAATCTTGCTAATCAACACCTTGCATACAGACAAGACATCCTTATCACTTATCTATTATTCTAAGCCCTTACATCAAGGCACATCCAAAGCCCTCTACTATTGTGGATAATCACTTCTTTTTTCTTCTTAATACCTCCTCAATTTCTTCCATCCCAAAAACAAGGTTTGATTATTAAGATTATAAATCAGTCAAATAAGAGATCTTATCCTTTCTTCATCCATGTATCTCTCATCAACTTAGCACATCTTCATCCCATCCACTCATCTTAATACCACTAGGGTCTAATGGCACCTAGGAGAATAAATACTCGATCCCAATCAGGAAATGGTGATGAAAAAACAACCAAGAAATATGACATGACATATTTAATCACAACTATTATGATGTGAATGTAGAAGAAAACCATACCCGAGGAGAAGACAAAAGAATCAATGGTCAACACTAGTAGTGATGATGATTCAAGTACATATTTCACGGGAGGAAGAAGATGAGAGATGCTTAATTTACTTCATCGATAAAAACAAAGACACTCTCTTACTCCAATTATATCATATGGGAGTGAAAACTTCCTCCTGATTATACTCATGACCAACTTCATAGTCTCCTCCATGATGAGAGTGACTGTTTTGGACAATGACCACCATCCCCACAACATCGCAATCCAAATAACCATCACATTGCACATGGATGGGATAGCAGAGAGAACAAACCAATAACTCCCATCTATCTAAGGAGGTTATCTTATCCCAATTACAACAAATGAGTAACCAGATTGCCCAATTGGCCTCCCAACTTGATCCGCAATGACCACATGACCATGGTTCTCAACATTCTCAACAACCCAATTTTAATCCACCTACCACTGATCCTCAAGAACCTACCTTGGAGCAATAAATAAATTCTATGAAGGAAATTATTCAAGGGTTACAACTTGGAAAACATAGGACGACAATACAAGTTTGAGGAACTTTGTCCCTATCCATTTGACTGTGATATCCTACGGGTCCCTTTTCCACCATACTTCAAACCACCTAAATTCAAAAAATATAAGGGAAAAGGTGATCCCTCGTGAGCATGTCAAGGAGTTTTATATGTTATGTTAAGAAGTAGCCTATGATGACTCCTACCTATTAAGACTCTTCTTAAGAAGTCTAGGTGGTCCCGCACTTGAATGGTTCCTTCGTCTACCTAAAGGTTCCATCACTACATTTTCTGAGATTTTTCAAAAAGTTTGTCAAACACTTCTCCTATAATGTGGAACATGATGTCACTATGATTGACCTATGTAACACTAAACAATGTAATGGATAAAGCTTCTCATCCTTCTTACAATGATGGCGAGCCCTTTACCAGCCACATTCCATGGCCTATCCCTGAAAAGCAACTAGTCACCATTTTCATCGCCAACCTCCATCAAGAGTTATATTTTCATCTCCAGGTCCATTGCACTAATACCTTTGATGACATCATAGAGAAGGGAATGAAAATTGAAAAAATCCCTCATTGTCCAAAGGCCTCATTAAGTTGTATTCTCGCGATAATTACAATCAATCTAGTCAACCTTCCACATCTGAGAAGTATAAATACTTCAATAAGAATAAAAATGTTGTCGGCGATGGAGTGACAGAAACCAAACATGTCCAACACGTCCACAAATATATTGTTATATCCATCCCCAAAGGTCAACCTCGGTCCACCCAAGACCCAAAAAAAGAACATACACCCCCTTGGTGAGTCTATTGAAGCAATCCTTGACAAATTAGTCATTGTCCAATATGGTCATTTTCCCCCAAACTCAACCAATTGATGAGTCTCAAACCAAACCCTCTTGGTTCAAGGAAAATGAGTACTACAAATTTCATAGAAATCAAGGGTCATGCTACCAATAGGTGTATGAAACTCAAAAACTATATTCAAGATCTAATTGACCGAGGTGAAATTGAAATTGAAGACAATGCATCTTCCTCCTCTCAAAATCAGAAGCTTGGGATCTACCAAAATCCACTTCCCAATCATGGTCAGACCCACGCTTCAAATCAGGGTCAACATAAGTCTGGAAAAAACCCCGAGTCATCCACCCACCATTCTAATCACATCAACTACCGCATACCATTCCAGTACGAATATCTTGTTGGCCACATCCACCATTTCCCACATCAAGTAGCCACTATCAAGGTTAAAGGTCCCTTCACAAAACCCCTAAGTGTGTAGTTACCACTCGAAGAAGTCATGTAGTGGTCCAAGGAGCTGCTCCATCTTCCTCAAATCCACCACCACAAGCTCAGTACAACATCATTTGAACAACTTGAGAAGACCCCCACAAAATATCCATTATGGATCTTCTCAAAACATCCTCCATACACAAAGATATCCTTTATCGCACCCTTCAAGAAACATGCATCCCAAATGACATCAATCCCACCCAATTCCAAGCCCTTGTTGCTCATCTTTACCCCCATCCAACATTTCCTCTCACCTTCACTCAATAAGGACTTGCCACTACATGACCCAACTCATAATCTTCCTCTATACATTGAGGTGCATATTGAACACACTTGCGTTAAAAGAGTACTAGTGGAAAACGAATATGGAGTTAACCTTTGTACCCTATCTCTCATCCAATGATTAGGGTACAATGAATTGGATCTAAGACAAGATATAATTACTATTAAAGCATATGATAATACTGAAAAAAATCATTGGGCACTTTATATCTTCCTATCAATGTAGGGCCTATCATGCTCCCCACCCTAGTACACATTGTGGACATCCAATTCCCATATAATCTATTGCTTGGTAGACCATGGATCCATGAAATACATGTCATACCATCTACATTACATCAATGTCTCAAATTTGAGCATGCCGGCATAGAGGTCACCATCCACAGGTGACCCTCAACCCTTCCAATATTGCTAAGAACTCGAAGCACAAGGTTATTAAGAACCATATTGTCCTATCACTGAAAATTGTGCCATCACAATCTCCATCTCCATCATCATCCACTACTTCATACATTTCACCTGATAGTCTCCCATCCACATCGCATAACACCTCATCATCCATCCACTCCTCTCTTACCCACTCCATCCATATAAGCTCCTCTTTTATCTACTCCTTCCACTCAAGCTAAAATCCATAGGGTGCGGGGAATATCAAACTTTCATCATTAAACAACTACCACTATCACCTAAACAACGGCAACAGGCCTGACATGTGTCAAGTCAAAAAGAAAAATATTCATTGGGCTCTTCCACTTTTATCCGTTTTGGGTACCTCTGTTCTTGAATACCTTGAACCATCTAACACCACATGGCTCATTGATGACTCTATACCATCTTGTTGCTTAAACAATGAATATTTGATCATCAAGTGACATGATAACTCAATGGGATACTCTAGGCGAGGACTAGGTCACCGTGCAAAGAAGGCATCCCTATACCTCCTACCATTATCCCCAACCTTGATGGATGCAGACTAGGGTATCAACTACCTGGTGAGAGTATCCACGATGACCATAGTGACACAACCGAAATACCTGAGGAGGCCATAGACACCATCGAAACAAGTTCCATCTATAGCCAATATAAAGACCTCACCGCCACCAATATCTTCCATGACACCATCATCTTCACCATCAATGTTGCTCTCACCTACCCTCAACTCATCCAGTGGGACCAAAAATCTGAACATATCTCTCTTGATACATTTCAAAATGATGAGGAAATTCTTGAGTTCATGGGAACTCGAGATGATGTACCTTCAATGACCATAAGAAAGGTTTCCAAATATGTCTAAACGTTGATGCCTACTTTGGTGAACAGGAGTCTACCCTCTCCATTCAATCCCAATCCAATATCCCTCATCCTAACTCCTCTTTCCACTCTAATGAGGAGGATCCCCTTGTAGAATTCTTCCAAAACACCCCAAATCCCGAAATAGATCCGGCTATGGATCAACTTCTTCTAGTCCTGAAATGCTATAGGATGACTCAACATCATTAATTGAGGAAACCATTGACATTAACATCAACACTGAAAGAAGACCCCAAGATCCTCAAGCTGGGGGCATCCTTATCAGCAGAAGAACAAGCCACATTTATAACACTCCTAAAATAATTCTCAGATGTATTCACATGGTCCTATGTGGATATGCTCGGTCTTGATCCATCTCTAGTGGTTCATAATCTTGTGGTGTGTAAATATGCAAAGCCAGTTAAGCAAAAACTACGCAAGATACATCCAAAGGTGGACTTGCTTGTCAAAGAAGAATTTAAGAAGCTACTTGACATCAGTTTCATCCAGCCCATTGAATATTTGATTGGATCTCCAACATCGTCCTAGTAGGTAAAAATACTGGGGGCATCCGTATTTGTACATACTTCCGTGACATCAACAAGGCTTGCCAAAAGATGATTTTCCCTTACCAAATATCGACATGATTGTAGACTCTACAGCCGGGCACAAAATGTTGTCCCTCATGGATGGCTTCTCTAGATATAATCAAATCAAAATAGATGAAGAAGATCAACATAAGACTACTTTCACCACACCATGGGGCACGTTTTGTCTACCAAGTCATGCCTCTTTGGTCTCAAAAATGTTGGAGCTCCACTTATCAATGTGCCATGAATAGTCATATTCCATGACATGATGCATGACATTATTGAAGACTATGTCGATGATATTTTGGGAAAATCCAAGACCAGAGAAGAACATCCCATGGTTCTTCGCCGCATCTTTGAATGACTCTAGGAATACAAAGTTTAGATTAATCCTAAGAAATGTGTTTTCAGTGTTACATCTAGGCAAGCTACTTGGTTTTATTGTCTCACGATGTGGAATCGAAATTAACCTAGATAAAGTTAAAGTTGTGGTTAAAATGCCTCTGCCTACAAATCTAAAACAACTCAAAATCCTACATGGTAAAATCCAAGCCATTAGAAGATTCATAGCACAACTCACTGACAAGTGCCATCCATTTCATCATTTGCTCAAAAAGGAATAATATTCCATTAGAACGAAGAATGTCAAGCCTCTTTTGACAAAATAAAGGAATATCTAATTACATCCTCTAGTATTAGTGCCTCCTACTCCAAGAATTCCTCTCCTCCTATACATTTCAGCTACTCAACATGCCTTGGGAGCTCTCCTAGTGCAACATGATGACCACAGAAAAGAACATGCCATCTACTACCTAAGTCAAACATTAGTCACTTATGAGCTCAATTACACTCCTATGGAAAAGGCATGTCTTGTCATTTGTCTTTTCTTCTCAAAAGCTGTGGCATTATATGCTTAACAATACTAGTCAAGCTCATAGCCAAGGTAAATCCGCTCAAATATCTACTCTTCCAAATCAGATTTAACAAGGACATGGCTAAATGGATCATGCTCTTGAGTGAGTTTGACATTGAATATGTTAATTAGAATGCTATCAAAGGACAAGTTCTAGGTAGATCAGTTAGCAGAAGCTCTAGTTTCTGATTCCATGCCACTAAATACATGGTTCCAAGATGAATCTATATTCACCATTGAAGAATCATACACATGGACATTATACTTTGATGGATCTTTTACATGCATCACGGCTCAGAGAGACATTCTCTTTACTACACTCCAAGGAGATCTAATCCCTAAAAACTTTTGGATCACCTTTCCTTGCACCAACAATATAGCTAAATACGAGGCACTCATAGCTGGATTAAGAATGACCATCCAATGGAACATCAAAACTCTCAATGTCTTTGGTGACTCACAACTAATAATCAAATAGGTTAATGATGAATATTCTACCAAAGATGAAAAACTAGTTCCTTACAAGTGAATGGTGGATAGTTTCAAGACTTACTTCTAACACATTTAGTTTGAGCAGGTTCCCTGAGCAAGAAAAAAATTAAGCAGATGCAATGATGACCATTGGTTCTCTATGGACATGCCTTTGTTGCCCCTAATTCAAGTTCTTGGTTGAAACAACTTATGGTTCCAGCCTATGATGTCCTAATATGAGATGGTATGTGAGATTGGTTGGTCATGACTCCCCATGGTACCATGACATCTACACCTACCTCCATGACCACTACCCTTCCACCCAACCTTCCTTGTAACCATCGTAAATCCTTCATCCAACACACCTCCCAATTCACCATCCTTGGTGATACCTTTATCATAGAAGCTTTGACAAAAAAAATTTATGATGCCTTAATTCCCAAGAGGCCATGAATTAGCACTTAAGGAAGTTCACGATGGAATTTGTGGTGCTCACACCAGTGGTGTGGTACTTTCTAAGAAAATTCTGTGAACTAGCTACTACTAGCCTACCATGGAGAAAGATGCATGTTTGTACGTCTACAAATGTGTCCCATACCAAAAAACATGTTGACTTTATCCATGCGCTATCCCAAGCTTTGCAACCTATTACTACTCCATGGCCCTTTTCCACCTGGGGTCTCAATCTCATGGGAAAGTTAAATCCCACTTCATCCGACAGTCACAAATTTATCATTACTACCATGGAATACTTCACTAAATGGGTCAAAGCCATCCCACTTACCTATGTTACTAGGAAACAAATATCCAAGTTCATCCTTAATCACATCATTTACCGCTATGGTATTCCATGCTCTCATCATCATAAAATGGTAAAACATTCAAAAATTGAGAAGTCTGTGAACTTTGTGACCATTTCCACATCAAGCTCAAATTTTCCACCCCATACTACCCACAAGGTAATGGCCAATCTGAAGCATCCAATAAAACACTAAAACATATCCTTCATAAAATTGTCAGTCAAGCAGGACAAGATTAGCATACACAAATATATCCTACCTTGTGGGCCTATCACACATCCATTCACACTCCCACTAGCTCCACTCCATACTCTCTCATCTTCGGCACTGAAGCAATCTTGGTCCTACTTGAGAGATCAAGCTCCCTTCCCTCCGATGTTTCCCTCCAACACCTCATTGACGATGAGGACTATCGAGTGCATCACCTACAAGAACTTGAGCTATTAGATGAGAAATGCCTTCATGCCCTGAACAACCTCAAAGCTTATCAAAATCACCTCCACAAACACTATAACAAGCACATCAAAACCCACAAATTTGAATTTGGTGACCTAGTCCTCAAGGAAAACCAATGTAAAACTAATGTTGACTATGAAAAAAAAAGGTAAGTTTGAACCCAACTGGCTCGAACCTTATGTCGTCAATGCCAAGTTTGGCTCAGGTGCTTATAAGCTTGCTACTTAGGATGGGTATGAGTTGGATGAGCCCATGAACATTATGCATCTCAAGTGCTTCTATGCCTAAGTGACCACACCCAAAATAAAAAATAAAAAAATAAAATAAAGACAAAATAAAACAAAAAAAAAATTAAACCATCCAATGGTGAAAACCACTTCAGTGGTGCCTTGGGAAAGTACCATGGTGAAAACCAGTTCCCGGTGTCATGGTAAACTAGATCCTATGTCCACTAGTTCCCTACAAATTCAACACACACACTAGGGGAAAATCCCCTTCATCCCTACTCATATTTCCATCCCTATCCACATTTATATGCTACGCTCATAAATCCAAGACTTCTTCTGATCCTCACTACGAAGCAACGAATTTTTCATGACTCAGGAATATTCCCTGATCCTAACAAAGGTCGCATTGTCTACCATAATATTTTGGGAAATGCAACATTAAGAAGAATCCAAGTCAATGCCAAGAAATGTAACCCTTGTAAGATCCAAAGGCTTACATTTCTCTCCATCCCCCCATCCACTTAATCTTGTTGTATATTCCCCTTTCCAACCACTTTCCCTTTCTCTCTTGATATTTTACTTTGTTTTGCGTAACGATTGTGTTGTAAATATTTGTACAATTCAAATTCCATTTTAAATTTTCTTTAATAACATTGTAAATATCCATCCTTTACCATATGTAAATAAATCATCACATTATCCACATAAATGAATAAAATACCACAAAACTATTATACACAATAGTACATCTCATAATAAACCATGACATCCATCCATCTAAACAAAAAACTTCACCATATAACCATAATAATAAATAAACATCATCACATCTAATCATATAACATCTAATATCATCATCCCAAAAAATATATCCCATCAAAACATTACAACAAAAACCATCATCATCATTATACATATCCCATAATCATCACATCATCACATAATCTACTCATATAGCATCATCTAACTATAATTCCATAAACACATCATCTAATCATCTAACATTATCACATCAAAATTAAAATACATCCACACATCATCTAAACTCATCACATCACCATAAGCTCACAACCAAACTCATCCAAAATTAAATATCCACCATGATATAAAACCCATCATCATTTAGTCATCAATAACATCATCATAAATAACATCATAAACATTAAATATAAAGCATGTCATCACGTCATCCATATTGACTCATCTAATATATCAAACATCACACATGATTTTAAAAATAATCAAATACCATCATCACCATAATGCATATGTCTCATCATATGACCATCAAAATAATCAAATAACATCATCATCATAATACAAACTATACCACCACATCATCTAAATAACCATATCAAATGTCTAACCCATCCAAAATAATATATCATCACATCATCATAAAAATCACATCTAAACTCATAAGTAATAAAAACATCAACATCATGCCATCATCAATATCATCATAATAGCCAAACACTATACATCATCATAGCTCATCATGATCATCGAATATCTCATCAATAATAATACATAATAATACATCATGTATCATCAATATATATACATCAAAAATACGACCATCTTGGTCATCATGAAATAAAACAAAAAATCCACCCATATAGGCCAATCGTATATATACATCTCATCACTATCACTTGAGCTTCCTATGTCATATCCTATGCCATCTGGTCTCGGTGTAACACACTGGTTTTACTCCCTGAGGCCATCAGTTGTGCTGATATCCTCTTAGCTAGGTACTCTACATATCGACACGCCTCTGGCAGCTCATGGGCCATAATGCCCTCATAATAATGGATCTCCTCCACTACGGCCTGATACTGATGCATTGATATTGTACTAGGGAGTGCTATCCATCCTACTCCCTAAGAAGTACTAGGGGTGTCGTCAATATTATTCCTTGAAAATTTCCCTGTGTCTCACTCACCTTTGATGTTGTATCCAATGGGCTATATCTATCCCTATAAGCATCACACTGACAGTGATATATCTCGCGGTGCCGTAAGGCCTGATCTCACTCCTAACTCATTGTCTCTAACTCTGCCTGAAGGCAGGCTATCTCAAAGGATGATCCCCCATCTCTACGCCTTACCTGCTACTGTTGCAAGCCATAAATGGCCTTCTTTATCCTGTTTCTCACTCCCCCTCTAGGATGTTATATCTACTACCATCCTCTCCCCCTATGACATCATCTAACTCACCAACACCGAGAACATACTCCCTATCCACCTTAACTCTTGTATCTCTCTCAAATAAGCTACACCTCTCACCTATAAGCCTGTTATCTCCACTACCTGTGCACGAGCCTCCACCTCCAACATATCAATCTAAGCATGTAACTCAGTACCTGTATCATCTCAATCCTGAAAGACCCACACTAGACGGACCTGATCCCAACGGCCCTAAACATGTCAAACCTATACCTATAACACTGGCACCAGATGGACCCACAAGCATATATGCCCCTGATGGTACCATCCTCTATAATGGAATAGTTAAATCATCAATCTCCATCACATTATTATCCTATCTATCCAAGCTATAGCCGGGTGTATCCTATACCGATGATCGTGGCACTATTGGTTGGTGTACAACCAGAATACCACCCAATATAATGACCGGTGATGCCCACACTAACTCCTTCTCCTCCTGCCTCACGTGTGGCCTATGAACCAATAATTCCTGACTCTGTGCCTTCCCCCTATACACATGTCTCTAGAACATTTAAAAATATCATCCCCTAGTGGTCATGTCATTCTGGTCGGCTTGACCCCCTGCCACCACTCATCATACTCCTTATACCCTATACCTGGATCTGCCACAACTAGTAAGGGACCTATCAGATAACTTGTACATCATCAAAACTGGCCCTAGCTACATCTACGAGAATCGAGGCACCCCACTCATTAACATCTCATGTGGTTTGTGCAAACACATGCTGATTGTAGGTATGTCCTGTATAACACCAAATTTCCAAAAAATACGATATGGATGATAACACTCTACCATATAAGGTTGGCCCCCTATCAAGTAAAATGGCGTTTATATTTTTCTCAGCTACACCTGGTCTCCTACCCAGGCCTCATACTGATGATATGATCACCTTGTAATATATCTAGCCTGAAACTCATCTATCCTCTACCTATACCAATCCATCTACCCTAGATACCCCCTCCTACCCATAGACACATGTCACCCATATAATGAGAGCTCACCATCCCAACAACGCTACCATATTTGTCAATTTTCCTACCCACAAATATATGGTCATAAATCCAAATATGCAGTAGGATGTTTGCTCCAATACTATTACCTCCTCGGTAATCCACTCTTTGTAAATCATGGTATAAACGTGCCAATACCGTAGGTGCCCACACATACACTATCTTTGAATGCCACATCACATGCACCACGTCTACAAATCCAATGCTAAAATAGTGGCCTCCTCTATCAGGTAACAAAATGTAGCTGATCAATGAACACAATAACATTGGAACCCGCTCCATATATTTCTCTCTAAAATATATCCCCAAGTCAATCCATAACCCTCAACGTGGTGCATCCTCTACATCCATCAAAAACCCCAATTGTGCTCTGGGCCTAACCCTCTCCACACCAACTGATCCCCTTCCACCGAGATCTGATATATACGGTAGAAATCCTCTAGGGTCAAATGTCATCTCTCCTGTCGGCAGTCAGAAGGTGCTGGTATCTGAGTTCCATCTCTTTTCTAGTGCAGTCACTAAACCTTGGTCTTCTCATATCCCCAACATCCTCGCTATATTAAATAACCTGAGCAAGTGCAAGAGTGAAGCCTCATCCTCCTTTGCCTCCTCATCAAATTCTCTTAATAACCTCCTCAATGTCTTTGATTATCGATGCCTAACTTGCATAGTGTCTAATACCATTTGCATACATCAAACCACATGTATTAGCCCAAACCCATCATTATCCATCCTTCTACTCTCTACTCTCTCCATTCTACTCTTAAAAAAATCTTAAAAGGCCCAACCCAGGCATAGGCGCCACTATACCTAGCATAGACGACACTTCAGGCATATGCACCACTTATGCATAAGTGCCAAAACCTTAACATAGGCACTAATTCAGCACATAGGCACCAATTCAACACATAGGCACCACAACATAAACCTCTCATACGTATAGGCATTAATCCCTAGCATAGATGCCACATGTCGTGCATAGGCGTAAAACTTGCCCCCTCCTAGACGCATAAGCGCTACAACATATCCATCACAGACACATAGGCACCAAACCTAATTCTACCCTCTAAGCAGTGCATAAGCACCACAATATGGCGCATAGGTGACATTTTGTTTGCATAGGCATAGCCTCATACCCTCTAGCGCCTAAAAATTGCCCTAAAACCCTAAAAATGCTCAAAACATGTAAAACAAAAACAATAAAAACCATAAGGTAATTACCCCAAGTGCATCAGCTATCGGTCGTTGGTAACATCCTCACTCAGTCTACTTGGTGATTTGTAATCTTCATGTAGGCCATCATGCTCTCCCAAAATATCTCCTCTCTCTATCTTGCGCAGTGAAAATGACTCATCATGTGGTCCCCCGCCCTGTTTATACCCGTTGTGATGCTTTAAAATATTCTAGGAGCCCATTCTCCCACCATGTTCGTTCGTTTTCCCTTCCATTTCTTCCTACCCTGAAAAAATTTCGTCACCATCTATCACCTAAAATTGTCAAAAATCCAAAAATTAAAAAATCATAATTTTTTTAAAAAAATTAAAAAAACATAAAAAATCCAAAAAAATTAAAATCATAAAAATCCAATTTTTTTTTTTTGTAAAAATCCAAAAAAAATAAAATTGTACAAAACCAATAAAATTAAACAAACGTAAAATCCATTTTTGTTAAAAATCGTAGAAATACTAACACAGGAAACCTCACACAAATTGACCAATTTGCATTTTAGAATCATATGCACCAATTCAATTGTTGCATGCATAGGCACCACAACATAAACCTCTAATATGTATAGGCACTAATCCCTAGCATAGGTGCCACATGTCCCATGCATAGGCGCAAAAACTTACCCCCTCCTAGACGCATAAGCGCTACAACATATCCATCATAGACACATAGGCGCCAAACCTAATTCTACCCTCTAAGTAGTGCATAAGCACCACAATATGGCACATAGGTGACATTTTGTTTGCATAGGCATAGCTTCATACCCTCTAGCGCCTAAAAATTGCCCTAAAACCCTAAAAATGCTCAAAACATGTAAAACAAAAACAATAAAAACCACAAGGTAATTACCCCAAGTGCATCGGCTATCGGTCATTGGTAACTCCTCACTCAGTCTACTTGGTGATTCGTAATCTTCATGTAGGCCATCATGCTCTCTCAAAATATCTCCTCTCTCTATCTTGCGCAGTGAAAATGACTCACCGTGTGGTCCCCCAGCCCCGTTTATACCCGCTGTGATGCTTTAAAATATTCTAGGAGCCCATTCTCCCACCATGTTCATTCGTTTTCCCTTCTGTTTCTTCCTACCCTGACCAAATTTCCCCATCTATCACCTAAAATTGTCAAAAATCCAAAAATAAAAAATCGTAAAAAATTTTAAAAAATTAAAAAAACATAAAAAATCTAAAAAAATAAAAAAAATCATAAAAATCCAAAAAAAATAAAATTGTACAAAACCAAAACTATTAAACAAACGTAAAAATCCATTTTTGTTAAAAATCGTAGAAATCCTAACACAGGAAACCTCACACAAATTGACCAATTTGCATCCTAAATCCATTCCGTCCCTTTTTATACATGCATGTTTGTTTTTTTTCATGATTATTTTCTCTTGGCCGATGATATGAGGCCCCTTTAGTTACTTTTATTTTTTGCACGGTTCAATGATATGAGGACCATATTTTTTGAATTAATATGTCCAATGATATGAGGACAAAAACATTCGACAACTTAAGAATCATGGTATTTATACCTTGTTGCACCTTGCTCTATGCCACATTACTCTAACTGCTAATGATAATAATGTGGATAATTGTTTACAACACTAACCCCCTTTCATCATCATCTCTTCATTTTCTAACACCATCCTTCTCCCATCTGATCATCCATCCATACTCTTAAGCATTATTCAACCACCTAACTACCCCAACCAACAACCAATTGATCTACAACATCTAATCCCAGAGCGTAAGAGGTGCATGGTGCAATGGCACTAAAATTAATTCAATTGACCGATAGCCATCCAAGCCAAGTTTGAATCCTTGTGTCTACACTTGGGTAATCCTCGCACTTTTTTCATACAATCAATCCTTAATCAATCAATCCTAACCCCTTTCATATATCCATGACTAGGGTATCTAATCAACTTCAATCAACCTTCAAATCCTCTAATACTATCTATCATATTCCTCTAATCAACTTAATCAATCCATTTAGTTTCATCCTCTTGGGTTGGCCATCCATTCAATCCAACCTCCCCTTTGTCGAGGCATCTCATCATTTTTCCACCTTGGCTAGGGCATCTTATTCCTCCTAATATCATCACTTTCTATACCCTCACTCACATGATCTTCCCTTCCTTTCGATCAGTCACATGACTCATTTCCTCTTCGACCAACCCCTTGAGGGGGCATGACCCTTACTAAATATCCTAATTGATCCTTCTTTCTTTGAATGGTCATTAGTACAGAATAACCATTCAAAGAGGGGAAAAATGTAGACATATTGTTGGTTGGATATTTTGTTGAAAACAAAATATGAGGTTCGACCACAGTACATGAGACTATGTATGTCCTCACATAAAGGGGAGGCACCCTATTTATTACTAATCTAAAACACACCAGAAGATATATACAACATTCACACTATTCTAACCATCAGGGTCAGGATTTCATTCTGACAGATGTGATCTTTAGTAAAGCAATAATAATGTAGAGAAAGTGCATAAAAGAAAACTAATAATGAACTAGATAGTGAAAGAATATAATAATATGGGAATGCGCTTTCTCTTAAGAAAATATAGATCAAAAGATAATCACACGTGATTTAAATTGTAATATTTTTTAAGATATTTGATAAACTAGGTACTTGAAGCAAAGAACAATTTAAAGCATTGAACATAAGGACAATACCTCAAATATCAAATATATCCCACAACACACATTTTACAATGACTATATTTTATTCTTCTAAGATCAAAAGAAAACACAAAGTATTTCTATTTTTAAACTCTAACCTTTATGTCATATCAAAAACTTCCAACCCTTTGGAATGCTACAACATCTCATATATACAGAGAAGGGGAGGAGAGAAAATAGGAAACAATTGCAACAACATACTAAAAATAGTAAATATGAGTAATTAGTTCACTTGACTAATTCTCCACAGAGACTAAGTCAATCCTTCCAAGTTCATAGGATGTTGAAACAATATTGAAAAAGACATGTCAAATAAAAAAAAATGACATGACAAGTTCATCACTCACACTTGTCTTTTTCTTCAGCCTATGCTGCTTGCCTATCACAAAATTCGTTAAAATTTTGGATCATGTCTCAAACTTCTTGTTCATATGGTCCATAGGAGTAATGATTCAGGACCTCCCAAGTTTCCAATGTGTTGCTAATAATCCCTGGAATCCTTCGAAACTTTTTTTTATATTTGGCCAAGATGCTTGGAACACTTTTGTAGAGGATTAACTTTTCAATAGCTACCATATCAAAATTTTCACCTACTATCGATTCCTTATCTACCAAATCCTAAAATACTTTGTATAGATCATCTGTAGATAGAATATTTAGCCTATCATCTAGAAATCTTGTGAATATATTCGATAATTCTTCATCCAATTCTATGGAAGAATTCAAAACTTGATCCTTCGATTCTCTTAGTTTTATACAAGCCTCATTAAGGATTTTGACTCGGAATTCAATCTCTTTGTAAAACTCAAAATGCTTATCAACATCTGGAATTACTCCCTCCTTAATCAAGGGTTTTTAATGAATCTTTTTAAGCCCATTGAGAGCTTCCAAAGTTAACTCCAAATTACCCATTTCTTCAAGGAGTTCATCATTCAACCTATCAGCATATTTCCTTTCTCCCTCAAGAGAGTTGAATAAAATCACTGAATCACTAAGAGTCTTTTTTCCTTGAAAAATAGGACATTGAATCCATTCATAAAAAACTCTACCCTTATCAGTAAAATTTTCCATTCTGGGTACTGATGAGAAATCAAAACAAATGGGGGTAGGCGTAGGAGTTGTTATCTACATCTGGGAAGGCTTGGAGAGTGAGTAACACTTATGTCAAGTTTTCAACTTTTTCCTTCAATTCATCCCTTGAGAACTTAGTCTCTTTGAGCTTATTGCAAAGAACATCCACATCACTCTGAGCATCTGGTTGGGCACCTTCAGTGTAGTGCCCCACACTTTAAAATAAATAAATAAATAAAATAAAAGTTTGAAATTAAAAACCCGTGATTTGTTTTGGGGGGACGGTTTAGGGCAAGTTTGGGACTGCACCATCATTTGGTTTTGTTGGAGAGGGAGAGGGTGCCACCGCCATGGAGGGAGGGGGGGGGGGGAAAGCTCCAAACCAGTCTTGGTGCACCCACCGAACTTCCCAAGGAAATGCTCGCCAGATGTCTTCTCATTGAATGCCTTGGTCCCAACCCGTGCCAGCATCCTCCCAGCCTACACCAAACATAAACTCCCTTACCTGCGTGGAAATTTCTCAGAGCATAAAAGACTGGGAAATTTTTTCAGGCGTGGTTGTTACTAATGCTCTTATCGCAGGTTTTTCATAAATCAATGTGCCTTGGGCACTGTTTTCTGTGTTTGACCAATGAAAGAACGAGACAACTTCTCATGGAATATTATTATTGTAGTTTATAGAAGACATGGATCTCTTCATGAGATAGTCACGTTGTTTCTCCATTTGCAGCAGGGCACCAACCAAATCAGTTGCATATTCCAGCATGTTTCCAACCTGTGTCGAAATGGAGTTGTTGAAAAGGCGTGGGAACTAGTTGATTTAATGCCTCAAAGAAATGCGGTCTCATAGAGTGCTATGATTGCAGGTTGTGAAAAAAAATGAGTTTTTTGAAAAGGCCTTGGAAAATTTCAAGCAAATACTGTTGGCAGGTTTAAATCCAAACTCCACAACACACTCAGAATCCTTCACGCATGTGCCAAAATGGGAAGCCTTGGAACAAGACATGGGCGCCTTTGATTTTAGCAGGGAAAGATAAAATAATAATAATAATATATTTTTTCTTGTGTGTGTGAATGGCCATTCGTGGCCGGGCCCAGCTATCTTGAGGAAGCTCTAAAATTTTTCATTAGCATGACAATAAATTGGTGGTGGCTGTTGAAGGCGTTTGCTTGGTGCTTGCAGCAACCTATGGCGTTTGTGTGGATGTGCTTGCTTGGTGTTTGGGAAAATCCTGTGGTGGCTGGAAGGATGTGTTTTCTTGGTGCTAGTGAAATAAAAACTTGGTCTCAAGGGCTTCAGTCAGGGCAGGGACATTTGGCAGATGTTGTAGTTGTAGGTGTTATGGCAGATATGTATACAAAAATGTCAATTGTTTGACAAAATGCCTCAAAAAAGTGTTGTCTCATGGAATGCTAGGATTGCAAGATATGCACATAATGGATCTGTTCAAAAGGTTTTAGAAATGCACAAGAAACTACTTATTTTTTTGGAAAACTTCAAGCGATCAGGAAGTTTGTGTGACATTATGGAGGTTGGATCGAGGCTCATGAACTTGTTGATGAAGTGCCCAAGCGAGATGCTGAAACTGAAGCCTGCGGGTTCGACCGAATTCTTTCTCAGGGCGTGGTTCACCTTCCCTTACCTCTCATAATTCTCATGTTTTAGTTCTCTTTTGCAAACTCATAGAATCTTAAAATATTAGGTTTTAATACAGTTAAATGTTTACATCAACTTGTTGCAAAAACAATGAAAGGTCATGTTGTAACTCACAAAATCAAAATAACTCTTCTACATTAAACCATGAACTCCCACCCTCATTCTGAGGTGATGTAGAAATCACCCTACCTAACTGGATCGCTACAACATTGTCTTATCGACCAGATGAAATTTACTTTTCAGTAATAGTGTTGACCTTCTCCCTATTTAAATAGTTATTTTTTGCATTTTTCAGAGACTCATTAAGTACCCTTCGAAAATCTGAAAACGAGATGTTAGGCTTCATTCGTGTACCTTGTTATGTGAGGAATCACCTGGACCATTGGATTGACCCCAAACAAACATTTGTGATCTTTTTGACGCTCTTATAAGAGCCCTGTTACACTGGTTTACAGCAGTAGAAAGCTGTCAAATTGAGAAAGTTGGCTTTCGTTTTGAACCGCCATTTGAAACCTGGATAGAGAAATTATTTCCCGTCTTCACAAACCTCTAGTATTTATATTAGAAAATTGCATGGAACATTCAGTTTAGGGAAAATCACTCTTTTGGATAGTATGGAAAATCCATTTTGTAGGCCTCTGGTTGCAGTTTGACGAGGTCACACTAGACCAATTTCGACTTGTCGCTCCAAAAAACTGGGCGCCGTTTGAAAAGGGTTTTCTAGTTCTTAGTCCCATCGACTCTCATGAATTCTCCTCATATAGGGGAACTTGTAGGAAGTGTCTCTTGGCATGCTCATCCATCGAACGCCAGTTTTGGACGTGGTTTTCTGAGCCCTCGAGCTAACTTTTGTTCAATTTGCACTAGGCCAACTCTGACCAGTGGCCCTAGAAAACTTGCTGCCAAACGCAAACCGTTCACTTTTTCGCAATCCCGTCAGTTGCCATGAACTCTTAGTATATCTGGGGACACGTAGAAAGTTAATCGTGGTGTGTGTTCTCATCGAAAGATAACTTTTGGAAGCAGTTTCTTAGCCTCCGAGTCCATTTTGAACGTTTTGTAGCTAGTAAGAAAATGTAACAAAATAGGAAGCTGCGGGACCCTCGTAGGGTTTCCAAACCACCCTGGAAACTTTTAACACATGTAAATAACTATTTAAAACACTATAGTGTAACTTGTTGTGTGCAGTAGAACTTTTGACAAAACGATGTTTTCTCTCTCTTCCCTTCTCTTTCTATCTCCTGTGTTACAAAATGAAGTAAAATGAAATGTAATGAATACATGTCTCTAGAATGTTTTATTTCGATTGCACATTGTAATTTTTATCATATGTAAATGGGAAACTGAAAAAATGATAATTATGATTGATTAGGGTGGATGCCATGCCAGCGATTTATCGCTAATATCTTGCTCACGTGGTTTTTGCAGGAGGAAAGAATGATGACGTAAAGACGTTGAGTAATTCATTGTTTATTTTTTGGTAATATATTGAAAGACATATTGTTGAAATTGGTAGTATGTAAATTTTTTTAGATTAATAAGTGCTTGAGAAATTGGTATTTCTTTCATGGATGTTATTTTTCTACCAAAATTGTTATGGTAAAAGTGGAATACAAATGTCAAAAGGAATTGAAATTTATACCTTGTAGTGAACTTTCATTGTGCTATTAATGGTTTAATAATTGGTGTTGTGTTTCTTACCTTGAAAATGTAACAAAGGAACCTAACCACGACAATCAACCCTAGTTTAAAATTTGTATATAACTAGCCTGCCTATGTTGACCCCTTAGTGTAGAAAAATGTGACCTTCAAACGAACCTTTACACTCGATGGAACATCCTAGTTTAGGAAAATAAGATCCCCTGAATGGGTTGATCGTCTTAGTAGGTACGTTTAGTGACATCGACATAACCCAGACATATAGAAGCGACACTGTCAAAATCGACCTGGAGTAAGTAGAGCTAACGCTTCCTTCGTGTCCTAGTGGACTGCCTTGTCTTCCGAAGATAGATTTAGAATTAAATTTTCTGCATCGAATGAATTTCTTGTGGGATCTAGATGACATCATGAAGTTAGAGAAATAGTGGTTCTATCACTTAAAATTTTGTTAATGAATAGATACTCTTAGCTATATGTACTATCTCTGGCTAGTGACATTATAGTGCTTTGATATTTTATGGTGGGTTTATAGGGTGAATGTGTTTTGAACCTTAGTCTAATCTATAATAGAGCGTAAAGCCCTAAGTGAAAATTGGAATTAAACTAAACCCTAGTTGACTAGGATGTTAACTTGTGGTTAGAAAACTATAATCTAACTCCTTGCATACGAAATTGTTTTGAAAGATGTAGTTTTTAGAGAACCTTAGAAACTGAATTCTTGTCTCATAATCCCTTGTTATGTCATTCTATGGCATTAAGGAATAAAGAATATTTCTTATTTAGAATTGTGCAATGCAAAGATATGGGTTCTTCGTGATCATAGGTCACTCGTGGTTCATGTGTAGTTTATAATGTTTCTAACCATGTACTTCCTTAAGATGTCAGACAAGTGCTTTCATAACTCTTTTGTTGTAAAATGATGGTAATAATGCGACCATAATGTGATGTAAAAGTAAAGTATAGAAGAGAAAAAAAAAATGAGATTTGAGGTTAGGGATACTACCCCTCTTGGAGTCCTTATAACTTAATTAAACATTTTCATGTGTTACAAAGAATATGAATTGCTCTGGTGTGATCAAACTTTGAGAAAACAAAAGATATATATATATATATATATATATATATATATATATATATATATATATATATATATATCAAATTTGGAATTCAACAAGTTATTGAACTATAATAATAATGGTAGGGAAATAACTATACCGTAATCAAAGAATGTTTTTGGGAAAAAGCTATGTTGAATCTAAGTCTCCCTCAATCCCAAGATTTCATCTTGACATCACGTTAGGCTCACTTGTGTAGCAAGGTTAAATTTTAAACAATGAATAAGCGTTGGGAAGTAAAATCTTAACATAAGAATGAGAGAATTAGAATCTTGTAGGCAATTTGAAATATGGAAAATACTTAAGTAAGTTATGAAGATTGTCATAAGGGTAAAGAGAAAAATTAAATGGTTGAACAATAAGTGAAATGTGAAACGAATTTTCAGAATATGTAGGTGGAAAGAGGGAGAAAATTATGCTTACATAATAATGTTATTGGATGTTTAACGTATCCTAGATCTAACCATGGTAATGATGTGTTGTGGGTTGTCAATCCTTAAGTCCCTTATATTGTGGTTGTGTTATTTCTATCATTCTTTCATTGGGGAAAATGTGGCATCATCATGTATATGGTGTTATCATGTGTCTACATGGGTCGACTTATGTAAGTGTCGTATGTGTTATGGAGTTTTCCTTACTTGGAGCCTTGTGGCATTGTGTAGTGAGCAATGCAAGTCAAAAAAAAATATATTCCTAGTATTTTACTGTTGTATTTGGGTGTGTAAAATGTGGGCACTACATTTAGTAGTAACCTTTCTAAGATCGACCCTTGTGATCTCATAATCTGAATCTGTTATGTCTTCCTTTATTTGCAACGGGTATGGTGATCTCTGCAAATTTTTTATCATATGCGTTAACTAAGATCCATAAAACGGTCTTGGGTTTCTTGGTTGATCGAGCATGTGTTTGATTTAATGAGATTTGTAGACACCTAAATTCCAATTTTACAATCTTATTGCCAAAACACACACAAATCACTCTCATTCTTTCCAATTCCATTACAATTAGTGATTTCCACTAATTAACTAACAATTTCCCTCTATTCTAGTAAATTAACGATGCTTTGTTGATTATCCACCCTTTTCCACATTTAGGCTGCCAATCGATGTCAAATCGTAAGTTGTTATCCTCTTTTGGGAAACAATTAGTGTTATTAGCTAATTAAGCCTATTTTGCCCTATATTTGGTCAATATGCCTTAATATTGGCTCAAACCCCTCTTCTAGCCACTCAAAATCACCCCACTTCCCTCCACAATGTCTTTGCAAGCTTCAAAAGTTTATCCTATTCTTCTAGTTAACCCTAAGTGCTTGATTAAGGCTCCACACCTTTTAATCACTTGGTAATTCACTAATTGTGATTAACAAGGCTTAATCATGATTAGAAACTATAAATCTTCTTTGTAATTTTAGTCCCACATGCACCAAGCTGTAATTTTTCCTCAAAGGAAAAAATATAAATAAGACTAAGTACTATCTTTTAACTTTACACCATTCTTTTATTAGTAGCCTCATATAATACATATGTTAAAGAGCCTAAACTTCTTTAAGGATCCACATGCTCATCTTTGCCTAAAGCCTTCATTATGGTTAGTAGGAAGGTATCTAACATGACATTGTAGTCTTGTGTTAGAGAGATCTTCTCACCATTTATGGAGTAACAACCATTCCCAATTTGATTGCTTCCTAGATCTATTTAGGTCTATTGCTTAGTAATCATCTAACATAGTGAGCATGCTTAGATATTAGATGTTAGTTTCATTTGATCTCCATTGTTATGCTATTAAGATTTGATATTTGATGTTTCATTCCTTAGCTTTCAAAATTAGCTTTAGAGTATTTGATGTTAGCATTGCTTTAAACTAGTTAATTTGTGCTAAAAGTTTGGGGTGTTACCATTTGGCACGCCCGGTGGGAGTCAAACCCTATTTGCATTTATTCTTAAGCTTTTTAACATAGTTTTAAAAAATTTAGATTTTAAGTTTTCTTAGATTAACTTCAAATTCTTAGATTAGATTCAAGTTTTTATAGATTAACTTCAAAGAATTCTATCTTACTTTCAAATTTCTTAGATTAAATTTAAATTTTACAAGCTTTTTAGAGTAGTTTTCAAATTTTTGTAGTTTGATTTTGTAGCTAAGAAATTGTTTCAACTAGATTAGTTGTAGAAATTGTTTTTTCATGTTCCTTGCAGGAAATGAGGAGGCGAAGCCCTGTCAAAATTGCCTTAAAATATCAAATATTGGAGCTTTTTGAAGAATTTTTTTTCAAAATTTAGATTTTGGCCACCTACAGGAAAGGTCTGTGCCTGTGCATCCAGATGTGCACCTATGCATTGAAACCCGCACCTATGCTTCAAGGGGTGTGCCCATGCTTTTTAAACCTACGCTTGTGCACTTAGGTAAATTTTTTTCAAAGTTCATGATTTTTAGTTTTTAGGATTCTTGTCATTTTTTAGAGGATTTTAGTTGTTGTTTTTGTCAATTTTCTAATTTTAGAGCAATGTTCCTAACAAAATTTACTTAGGGTTTAATAAGTAATTTTTGTTAAAATTGACTTACGGTTTGATAAGTGATTTTTCATGCTTTATTTGAGTTTATAATAGGGTGTGTATGCTCTTCCCTTGCACTTAATGTGATCTTGGGAATCAAAATCACTTATAGACCACTTTTTGCTATTTTAGAGTAAGTACGAAAAATCATCATTCATTGATATGCTTGATATTTTAGTTTAAGAGCTTTTTCACTTAAATTAAGAATGAAGGCTAGAATTTGTGTATGCTCTTGCCTTGCACATAATGTGATCTTGGGAACCAAACACAATTTTAGTATTTCATTAAGAAGCACTTGGATTAATTGGGAATAAACCTTACTTTGTAAATTTTTGTGATAGTTAATTGATTTACAAGCTTTGCATTTCTATTTAGTTGGATTATTTGTTGTGTATGCTCTTCTCTTGCACCTAGTGTGATCTTGGGAAACAAATATAACACTTAATCCTCTTTCTATGATATTTTGAACCGTTTTGAACTATTAATCATTTGCTTGAAGGACCTAAATAAACTTGTCAAAGAAAGAAGGCCTCTCTTCAAACCAAAATATAACATTCATGTGTGTTGTAGGTTGCAATTGGTTATCTAAACTGAATTTATTAATCTAAAAGATAAAAAATACACCAACACACACACCATTCAAAACACCATATTGTAGGTTTTAGTTAAGAGCTACGACTCGTTAGCTTAACTAGGACATAACCCCTTTGGCATAATCCTTAAGCTACAACAACGGGGGTGGCCCTAGGAAACCTAATGTAGTTCACACAAGAGGGAACCTTGTGAATGAAACAGGAAAGTGCTCCACACTACTGACTTGTATAGTACGCCTTGGTGAGATTAGAGTCAAAGATATCCATATACCGACCCCAATGAAAGTATAACTGAATGCACTTTGGTTCTCATTATACCGAATGAGGTTCAGTAAATCCGAGATGCTCCTTGGGAAACCTTGGTAAATAGATCTTGCCTTAGATATCTTGTGACACCTAGAGAGAGAACCACCTATGAAGCTTTCCATTTTGGAGCTATTGTTTTTGTCTTAGTTGTTATACTTGAGAGCTCTCATAAAGTGACAATTTTTTTAGATTCAAACTCTTGTTTTTTGAACAAGGGAAATAATCTCTTAAAGTTGAAACCGTGTGATTTTCATCATGAAATTTACTTAGTGTCATTTTATCCTTGTCTTCTTTTGAGTTGTTACACTGCCCACATTTTCTAGTCATACAATTGAGATATTTACGTCTTCTTTCCATTGTGAAATTAGGCCTAAATCTCTATATTGTAGGTTACATTGCTCGTATCCATAGTAATTTCTTGATATACTTAGATGTATTTTTTACACCCAATAGCTTTGTCTTGAGTTTTGTAAGTGTTGAGGTTACTTTGTTAGCATCGTTATAGTGATATTTTGATACTAAAATATTTCTTTCTTGTAAAGTTAGATTACATGTCCAAATAGCATTGTTACGTTGCTCGCATTTGTATCATCCATTTTAAAAATCTTAGACTTTGTTAGTTTTTAGAAAATGGCTTTTAGCATATCTTGTTAGAAGATAGCATGAACATTCTCTTATCCATCAGGGCTTGTTTGTTGCAAACTTGACCTAACTAGTGATATTGTGTTGTCACTATTGGGTTGCAAACCTATCTAGACAAATATTAGAGAGTAAACTATTTGGTATAACTAAATTTTGAGTATTATGCGTCGTTGTATTTTTCTAAGGAAAAATTGTGTGATATATTACCTTGCTAGGGTAGATTTTTCGTTATTCTTTAGTTCGTACGTTTGTTTTGACCTATCAATTTTGTGGCTATTCTATAGTCACTTTTTTTTTAACAATTTAGTGTCCTTACGTTTTAAAGATTTGACTAAGGTCCCCTTTTATTAAAACTTAGTGGAATTTTTTTGCGTTGTATCTCCTATCTCGAGTATGCCTACTACGAAGATGGGATTCTAAATATTAGGAACCGATATATTTGGAGGTGATAATCCTCTTTTAGAGGATAATCTCATGGTTGACCATAGTGGTGGAGAGGAAGATTCTCCTTGTATGAACATAGAGCATCCTCTTGCCAATTTTGATGATTACATTTTTTAAAACAAACATGAGGTTATTATATGTGTTATGGAACTAGGAGCTAGGTTACCTCCCATGGTGGACCCTTCTCTCATTTTCACAATGGTTCAAGGGGAAGAGGAAATGGAACATCCTTGTTGCCATATAGATGGCATATCAAACCCAGGTCATGCCTCTACTTCTGCACAACAAAATAATGAGGAAGTACCTTTTGAGAATGATGGAGAATATTATTTACTTTCTATTAAAATTCATTGCGAAGGCCATGAAGAAAATGTTCATCATGCACAACCTCCCCCTAACGAAGATCGTAACAAAATACCTGTTCAAGAAGTTACGTTAGAACAATAGGTCCAACCCTTCACTCACCAATTAACAAGTTTGGCTTCGCATATATAAAAGGAACAACTAAAAGTTGTGAAACAAGCCATACCAAAGGCAAAACCTAAGTATTCATTTCACGAGTTCCCAATAAAGACTCCTCGACGGGAGACATGAAAGGATCCTTATGAGGAATTTTTCACCAAAAATAAGGGTGGACATACATCTAGGATTAACCCTTTGTATAGACCTACGCCACCACCCATGCAAGACCAACTCTTCCACCAAGAATGGTCTACTATGAATAACACCTTTTAAGTGTTACAAGAGGGCCAAACCGGTAACAATAACAAGAAGTATCAGTTTGATGAGTTATGTCCTCACCCATTCGAAAAGTCCATGCTACAGGTACCTTTCCCAAGACACTTTGATTTTCTAAAATTTGAAAAATATAAGGGAAAAGGTGACCCTCGTGACCAAATTAAAGATTTTTATATGGCATGCTAAGAAGTTGCATTCAACGATAATTATATTTTGTGCTTCTTTCCACGAAGTTTGGGAGCAATGATGCTAGAATGGTTTTTTTACATCCCTAAGGGATCCATATCATCATGGCCAAAAATAGTAGAAAGTTTCGTAGGACACTTCTCTTTTAATATAGAGAATGATGTCACCATGTTGGATCTCTACAATGACAAACAAAGAAACAATGAAAATTTTGCTACATTTTTACAACGATGGAGAGGATTAGCTAGTTGTTTTCCTTGCCCCATACCCGAAAAATAGTTGATAGGCATATTTTTTCCCAACCTCCATCTAGACATTACGTTCCACCTACAAATGCATTATGAAAACACATTTGAAGAGGTAATTGAAAAAGGGAGTCAAATTGAAAAAGCATTGTTAGCTAGGGCAACTCTAAAACCTTTCTCCCGTAATAAAAAAGATTCCAAGACTAATGGAAAACCAAATTTTGTTCATAATAAAAAAAATAATAATTGGTGATGGGATAATAGATTCCAAGTGAGAAATAACCATTCAGAACCACACACCCTTGAAACTTACAAAGAGAAATCCACCTACTGAGTATAAATGATGTACTTTTACCCTTCTATCTAAATCCATATTGTCCATACTAAAATAGTTAGAGGCTGTAAACATAGTAAAGTATCCTAAAACACAACCATATGAGGAAAACACACCTAAATCATCATGGTTTAGGGAGAATGAACTATGTGGGTTTCAAAGTGTAAAGGGTCATAAAATGGACAAGTGTTTAAGATTAAAACACTATATTCAAGACCTAGTTGACAGTGGCGATATTGAAGTAGATTCCACTACCAATGTAAAGTCTCCAAATAAAAGCTTAGGGATCTTCAAAGAACATTTTCTCAATCATGAAGAAAGGAAAAATCCGGATCAGGGACAATCGTCTTAGAATAAGAATGTCAACTATATGTCAAACAAATACCATTTTGGTACCTTGATAGGTTGTGTTGACCCACTTGTCAGTAGAATCAATATAATTAGAAGTAAAATAATAGAGGTCTGTCATCACAATGTGATGATCTCACCTTGTTATAAATTTTGAACCTACTCCCCTCCTCCTTAAGAGAGACATTATGATGTGTTAGATCAACTAGAGAAGACTACGAATAAGATTTCAATCTCAGACCTTCTAAATATTTCTAATGTTCATAAAGATGTACTTTGAAAAATCTTATAGGGATCAAGAGTATTTATTGATTTTGACCCTACATATTTAAAAGCCGTGGTATCACACAAATCACTCCTGCAAGACACATAACCTTCAATCCGACAGAATCCTTAACTGAAAAATCCCTCCCATAAGCTACCCTTACGTATTGAGGTAATAATCAAGCATAATAAGGTCAAGAGAGTGCTTGTGGATGGTGGATTGGGTCTTAACATTAATAATCTTAAACTAGTTTGTCAACTAGGCGGAATAAAAGATGATTTGGAGACAAAGTTCATCACCATAAAAGTATATGACAATGAAGAAATACAATCAGTCGGAATGATCAATTTCTCCTTAGAAATTGGTCCTATAACCCATGATATGAAGTTCCATGTCTTGGACCTGGAGATCCCTTACAACATCTTGCTCGGTCACCCATGGATTCATGCCATGCAAGTTGTGCCATCAACATATCATCAATGTCTAAAATTATAGTATGAAGGACAAAAAATTATTATATATAAAAGGAATGATAACCAGATCATACCAAGCCAAGAACACAGATGCTAATCAAACACCACGATCTAGAAGATGAAAACAATTCGCCAGAATAACTTTACAAAACCTTTGCAAACAAATGAGCAACAATATCATATATTATTATGGAACTCAATGAATACAATGAGAATGGGCCTTGCTTATATAGGCAAGGAATAACAATCTAAGAACTAGTCAAGGTCGTAGATCAAGCCATAAATCATGGAAAGAACTAGTCATCAAAGAACTAGTCAAATCCATAGATTTATGAGAGAACTAGACATCAAGGATCTAGTCAATACCATAGATCTAGGAAAGAACTAGTCAATACCATAGATCAAGGAAAGAACTATACCTAACAACTAGATAATATCTCCTAATATCTAAATAAATAAAAAGAAATATCCACACACATAAGTGGGTGAGGATAAATACAATAAAGGTAAATAATGTACCTAGGTGAACATGAGCTAAGGTAAATACCTACTCTAACACCCCCCCTAAAGTGAAGCTAGGGGCCAAAATATAAGTGGCATGTCCACAGTATGAGTCCTGGCAACTAGGCCTGATGAGGTACTCATGTACAATATATCCATGAAGAAATATCGAACCAAAAGAAGGAAAGAATCCTGCTATAAGGAAAGAGAAAGAAGAAGAATAAGGAAGATGTTCTCACGAACACCCCCCAAGAACAACTTCTGAAACCCCAAGCATTCCACGCAACTCAAGGTAGCGAGGTGATGCAAAAGGCTTCGTAAATATGTCTGCAACCTACTTGCTGAGTCGGAATGTACTCCAAGCAAAGAACTCCATCTTGAATGTGCTGCCGAATGAAGTGGATGTGTATCTCAATATGCTTGGTCTACTGGTGCTCAACTGGGTTGCGAGAAATGTGAATTACACTTTGGTTGTCACACCAAAGTACAGTCGGTGAATCTTGTGGGAATCCAAACTCTGTCAATAATTGGCAAAGCCAAAGAATCTGCTGAACTCACTGTAACTGCTACCTTGTACTCTGCCTCTGAAGATGAAAGTGCAATAGCTTGTTGCTTTTTGCAAACCCAAGCAACTGGAGAAGAACCAAGACAAAAAAGATAGCTAGAAGTGGAACGCCTGTCATCAATAGAACCTACCCAATCTGAATCTATATATCCTAACCAACTGAGTAGAACCCCTAGTGTAGTGTAGGCCAAAGTGGGAAGTGCCATGCAAATAGCGCAAAATCCTTTTAGCAGCCTACTAGTGACTACTATGAGGAGAATGTGCAAACCGAGATACAAGCCCTACTACAAATGAAATATCAGGGTGAGTATGGGTTAAGTACATGAGACTCCCAACCAACTACCTATACAATGTAGGATCACAAAGTGGAGTGGTACATGTGGAAGTAAGAGTAACTCCAGACTGAAAAGGAGATGGACTTGGCTTGCAATCAGCCATATCAAAGTGCATAAGAAGATCATGGGTGTACTTTTGCTAACTCAAATGAATCCCTGAATCTGTCTGAGAAATCTGTAAACCAAGGTAATAATGCAATAACCCAAGATCTGTCATGTCAAACTGTGTAGAAAGAGCCCTCTGAATACTCTGAATGTGGGAAGAAGAGCTACCAATAAGTAACAGATCATCAACATACAAGACAAGTATCACAATATCCTCACCAACATGCTGGAGATATACTGTATGATCAAAGTGGCAACGAACAAAACCAGTAGATAGAAGAAAAGAATCCATCTTCTCATACCAAGCCCGAGGGGCTTGTTTGAGATCGTAGAGAGACCTTCAGAGCCTACAAACAAGAGAAGAATCCTAAACAAATCCAACCGGTTGCTCCATATATATTTCCTCTTTTAGATCTCCATGTAAGAAGGCACTCTTCACGTCTATCTGGTATACGAGCCACCCTTGTGATGCAACAATAGCAAGTACAAGGTGTATAGAATCCATCTTGGCAACGGGTGTAAAAATCTCAGAGTAATCAATACCTTCGACTTGTGAAAATCCATTTGCAACAAGACGAGCCTTATACTTGTCAATGGACCCATCAGTTGCGTATTTAGTTTGGTATACCCACTTACACCTAACCATATTTCTTCCTTTTGGAAGAGATACCAAATCCCAAGTATGATTCTTCATCAAAGAAGAATACTCAGCTATCATCGCATCATCCCACTCCTGTATCCCATGAGCCTTTGAAAAAGAAACTGGATCCTCAGAAACTACCTAACATAAAAGTCCATAACCTGTAGAATGTGCATGATGATTCCTAGTGGGTGGAAGATCTTCTATGAAAGGTGCTGCCTCAGAAACTGTAGTATGAGCCCACTTAGGCATAGTGACAACATCAGTGGGAATAGGATCCTTAACGACATCTATAACCTCCTCATAAATCTCCTCAAAGAAAATATCCTCAAGATGAGATGAAGAAGAAGAAGGAATAGAATGAGATGAAGAATCATGAGGAGTGAAACGCTCATCAAACTAAACATGTGTATCAGGATCTAAAAGATAATAAGCTCTCATGTCCTCACAATATCCTACAAAGATCAAGGGTTTACTCTTCTTATCCAAAGCTTTCCTTTTCTTCTTTGGCATAAAGGCCCAAGCATGGCTCCCAAAGACTCAAAAAAATGAGACATCTGGCTTAGTGTTGGACCAATCTTCCTTTGGAGTCAAATTCTCAAGTGCTCTGTGTGGTGTGCGATTCTGAATATAGTTAGCACAATTAACTACTTCTGCCTAATAGATAAGAGGTATATCTCTAGAATGCATCATACAATTAGCCATTTCCTTCAAAGTTCTATTCTTCCTTTCTGCTAATCCATTCTGTTGTGGAGTATGAGGAACAAAATGCTGGTGAATAATGCCTTGAGTTTCTAAAAAATTAGAAAACTCATTGTTGAAGTACTCCCCCCCATTATCAGTGTGAAGGTTCTTTATGCTACTAGAAGATTGTTTCTCGACCAAAGCCTTGAAGACTTTGAAGTGTGAAAAAACATCACTTTTGTACTTGAGAAAATAAACCCAAGTACGCCTTGAGAAATTATCAATAAATGTAAGTGCATACTTAGCTCCATTAAAAGATGGGGTAGGAAAAACCATCAAGTCACTATGCACAAGCTCAAGTGGTGAAGAAGCTCTCTTAGACAAATTCTTAGGAAAAGGATCTTGGTGTTGTTTCCCTAATGCACAACCATGACAAACTCCCTCAAGAAAAGAAACTCTAGGAAGACCATCTACCATACCATGAGTGCTCAACTCCTTCAAATATCTGTAATTGAGATGTCCAAATCTTTCATGCCAAATCTTACTCTCTGAATCTGAATGAGAAACCAATCCTGTTCCTATAGAAGAAGTGTCATCAAAGCCTTCAAAGTGATATAGTCTTGAACTATGATCAACAATACCTTGAGCAACAAGTGAAAAAGGCTCCAACAAATTTCTTACTTCTGCCCCATGTGGTGTAAAAGTCATTGTTTTCCCTTGACCAAAATGAAAAATTTGATATACAGAAAACAAATTTGTAGTGATGTTAGGAAAATATAGTGTATCTTGGATATTGCCACCATCAAGTTGTATATCACCTTTTCCCTCAACAGAAAGAAAGGAAGAATCTCCAACCTCAATTTTGGAAGTATAACTCAAACCTAGAGAAACAAAAGACTCCTTGGAAGAAGTCATGTGATGAGAAGCACCAAAATCTATAACCCAATTGTTTGCAAGTGGTGACTGAGATCTTCCAACAACATTAAGTGCTTTTCCATGCTGATTAGAAGGAGGTGGAGTGGAGATAGAAATTTTGTGTTTCTTGACTGCATCCTCTAAGGCTTGCATTCGCTTATAACACCTATTTTCTTCATGATTACTACCCCCACAAAAAGAGCATGAACGGCTAGACTTATTCTTGGATTTAGAAGACTCCTTGGGTTTTGAGTTGTTTTCTTTGGGTTTAGGAGCATTTTGAGATGGAGAAGGTGTGGATTTAGTTTTACTGTTTGGTTTTCCCTTGCCCTTAGGATTGGATGCAACTAATGCCTTTTGAGAGGTGGAAGACTCAAGGTGAGATAATTTGGATTCTTCCCTAGTAAGTCTTTCACAAAATATTTCTAAGCTAGGCATTTTGAAGGTGTCACCTAAGGCGTCCATGCTAGAGAAAAAGGTAAAAGCAAAAATTTGGAATGGTCCTCTCAACTTGGATAGAATCAAGTAAACACACTCTTCATATTTCTTATCTCTTCCACTCCCCTTCAACTGTGTCAACAAATGCTTGAACTTGGTAAGATAGTCTATAATTGTTGGAAAATCTTCAGGATTAAGAGAGGTGATCTCAATTTCAAGTTGCATAGCTCTCATATGATCCACCTTACCAAATAAATCCTCCAATTTCTCCCATATTTTGAAAGGAGAGTCACAATTTTCCAAATGAAATATAAGACTGTCACCTACATAAGTTCCTATCAAACCATACACTCATCAAATTTGCACTGGTACTGAAATTTCTCATATTCTCTAGTGAACACTGGTTGTTCTTTAGAAGTTAAAGCCCATAATCCTTTCTGCTCAATTATTGTTTCCATTCTTGGTTTCCATGTGTGGTAATTATGTGTTGTTAATGGCTCAACATGATTTAATTTAGAATTAGATTCCATCTTTAAAAAAATCACCAAAAGAAATGGAAGAACCAAGTAATGTAACAAGACCCCCAAGCAATGCAACAAGAGCCCCCCCAGATTTTGGCACTTTATAATGACTGCGTGTTACAATATGGCACTTTATAATTATAGTGCAATTCTTAAAATAAATATTTCCAATGGAAAGAGCATGAAAAACTACACACTTTTGTAAAAAATGCCACTCAAAACCGAGTTACTAATCAAAAGATACAAGCTTTTCAATATTATGCTCTACTATTTATTTTAGTTTCCACTAAAATAGAATAAAATGCTCTTGCCTTCACCACACAAATAAAAAGAAAGGGAGCTGGAGTTAAACACCTACTAGTAGGAATCACAAGCTTTAATCCCTCATATAACCATACCATATGACTAGGGGCTAAGGATTTCAATGGGGTTTAGCGAATAATGCGTCGTTGCCCATGGACCCCTGCCAAAAGAGGAAAGAAACGTCTTTACCGAAATATCCTGTTGCACGCTTGCTGAGAATGGTACAATCACAGAAATTAAAACCCAGATCAGATCTCAAGAAACTGAGTAAAACCCAATTTTTTTTTCTTGATTTCCTTTTCCGTATGGCGTGAATCTCGAGTTGAATCCAGCTACACAACAAAAAACCAAAAAAATGACTGCCTCCCGAAATGGTCAAGTTTACAGTCGATCTTAGGGTTTTTCCACCTTCTAGATCCAATGGAAGCCTCTGTTTTGCATAAAAATGCACGTA
This sequence comes from Taxus chinensis, assembly GCA_019776745.2. Classification (NCBI taxonomy): domain Eukaryota; kingdom Viridiplantae; phylum Streptophyta; class Pinopsida; order Cupressales; family Taxaceae; genus Taxus; species Taxus chinensis. Next base: position 661,805,343 of record CM034151.1, on the reverse strand, counting down.
GAAACAAAATATGAGCAAATCCTGAAATATATGAATATATAAAAAATTTATTTACAAAATAAAACTTACAGATGAATGTCAATAGCAATCTCCTACTCTGATACCATAAAAGGAATGATAACCAGATCATACCAAGCCAAGAACACAGATGTTAATCAAACACCATGATCAATAAGATGAAAGCAATTTTCCAGAATAACTTTACACAAAACCTTTGCAAACAAATGAGCAACAATATCATATATTATTATGGAACTCAATGAATACAATGAGAATGGGCCTTGATTATATAGGCAAGGAATAACAATATAAGAACCAGTCAAGGTCGTAGATCAAGCCATAAATCATGGAAATAAATAGTCATCAAAGAACTAGTCAAGTCCATAGATTTATGAGAGAACTAGACATCAAGGATCTAGCCAATACCATAGATCTAGGAAAGAACTAGTCAATACTATAGATCAAAGAAAGAACTATACCTAACAACTAGATAATATCTCCTAATATCTAAATAAATAAAAAGAAATATCCACACACATAAGTGGGTGAGGATAAATACAATAAAGGTAAATAATGTACCTAGGTGAACATGAGCTAAGGTAAATACCTACTCTAACAATATAAGGGGTACCCTAAACATTTGCTCACTATAAAAAATTATCAGGCTACTTTCCTACCATCTATGAGTGTCCCTCTATGAAGATTGTTTTCCCTATTCAGTTAGAGGCCCTCGCTTAGTGAGTGGACCCAAACACTCTAACTCCTAGTGAATGTGGTGCATCTACATCGAAATGTCTTTTTGTTACATGGGAGATGAAGGTTATAAACAACAGCTGTGGAGAGTATAATCTTCAACAAGCCCTTATGATTCAAAACATTCTTGTATCAGCTGAAGCATGTGGTCGACCATGCTACAAATTCCAAAGATCAAGGGTTAATTTCCCTTTTGACAATTTCACTTCCAGTGGGTTGCTAGAAGATGAAAGAATCCCCAATGACATTATATTTCATCCTCAAGACGATGAAATGGATTTGTGTTACAAATCATCTAGGTATGTTATTCCTAACAAAATCATGCTTACTATGAGATACCAAGGATGTGGTTGTGGCTGCCAAGAACAAGGTACGTTAGAAGCTCTTTCAATACCTCGTCACATACTGGGTAAATCGGGTATTGGCATCCATTTGTATGAATCTCACCCTTCAAATAACGATTACATTTCTTCTTAGAGGGAGGATAGTTTGTTTGAAAATGAAAGTTAAATAGATTCCCGGTGTATTCTTTATGAATACCTCACCTCTATGAACCTATTTTCTAACATGGCTATCCTTATCATAACCCATATTAGACCCATAGTATCCCCTATAAATCAAACATTAACTCTCATCTACCCATCACTGGTGAATTTGGATCAACAACAACACGTACCTATTGACATGTTTCAAAATGATGAGGCTATTGCTGAGTTCTTAGGCATCAGAGACATCATTCCAAGAAATGATCACAAAAGGGGTTCTTGATTCAACTTAATGTGTGTGTGTAATTTGGGGAGGAAGTAGAGTTATGCAGACACTTAAGTAAAAAAAGTGAGCAAGGGAAAGAGCTCTAAACAAAATCCTTGCGGAAATAAAAAGGGGAATTCCTATAGCAAAAACCTCTTTGAGGCGTTTGTGGACAAACAAACAGAACAACCTATGGAAAAGATAGTGTACCCATATAAATATGATGATCACCTCCCTGAACCAATTTTTATAGAGGATGATCTCAATCTCCCTCCCGATCCTACGTGCATGGGGGATGAGTCAAAGCTACTAGTGATAGATACAATAGAGTTAACATTGACACAGAGGAGGTGCTGAGGATAGTTAAGCTGGGAGCTTCACTCTCAGCCAAAGAATAGAAAACATTCACAAGATTCTTGAGAGATTATGTAGACATCTTCACTTGGTATTATGCCAACATTCCAAGACTTGATCCTGCATTAGTAGTACACAACCTTTTTGTGCACCCAGATGCTAAGCCCATAAAAAAAGCTTCGGAAGATGCATCCTTGTGTTCACTTACAGGAAAAGGTAGAGCTATAAAATTTATTAGAAGTAGGCTGCATCAGGCCTATCAACTACTTAGAGTGGATTTCTAATGTGGTACCAATTCAAAAAAATCCATTCAGTATCAGAGTGTGCACTAATTTTAGAGATATTAAGAAAGGTTGTCTCAAGGACAATTTTCTTCTCCCTATCATCGATATCATCATCGATTCTACTGCTAGTTATAAGATTTTATCATTCATGGATGGATTCTCAAGTTATAATTAGATAAATATTACAGAGGAAGATCAACACAAGACAAATTTCACAAGCCCATGGGAAACGTTTTGTTACCAAGTTATGCCCTTCGGCCTTAAGAATGCATGCGCTACATATCAGAGGGAAATGATAGTAATATTTCATTATATGATAAGGATCATCATGGAAGATTACATAGACGATATACTAGATAAATTTGGAACTCGAGAGGAGCACCTAGAGATTTTTTGGCATATCTTTCAGTGCCAAGAGACTACAAAGTCCACCTTAACCTGAAGAAGTGTGTCTTTAGTGTGATATCTGGGAAATTACTAGGATTCATTATATCAAGGAGAGGAATAGAAGTAGACCCCACAAAGGTCATGACTATCACATAAATTCCTCCTCCTCAAAATATTAGACAATTGTGTAGCTTACAAGGGAAAATTCATGCCATTAGAAGGTTTATTTCACATCTAGGAAACAAGTTTCATACGTTCACACATCATCTTAAGAAGGATGTTAATTTCACCTGGGGTCCAGAACAAAAACAAACATTTACTTTACTAAAATAATACTTGGCTAAACCCCCCATTCTCATGCCACCCATGGTAGGAGAACCCTTGTTGCTTTACATCTTTGCTACACATTTTACGATTAGGGCACTTTTGGCCTAGTATGACCAAGAGCAGAGAGAAAAGGTTGTATACTAATTGAGCAGAACATTGATAGCATATGAGCTCAAATATTCATAGATTGAAAAGGATTTCCTAGCCATAGTGTTTTATTTCTAGAAGCTACACCATTATTTTCTCAACCATAAATTCAAGCTTATTTCGAAGGTCAATCCCTTAAAATACTTATTGTCAAAACCTAAACTCATAGGCAAGATGGCTTACCAGATCATCTTATTAAGTGAGTTTGACATTGAGTACGTCCATCAAAATCCAGTAAAGGGACAAGTCTTAGCAGATCAGCTAGCAAAAGGTCCACTACTAGGTACCGAACCCTTAAGTCTAGAGCTACCAGATGCATCCATCATGTACCTTGAAGAGTCTAGCGTTTGACAACTATACATTGATGGTTCCTTTATCTTTCATGGTTTAGGTGCCAGAGTTGTGTTAATTACTCTAATGGGAGACTTTATTACCCAAGCATTTTGAATCAGGTTCCCCTGTATGAATAATATAGTGGAGTACGAAGCTCTCATTGCAAGGATGAAGCTAGCCATCAAGTGGGATATCAGACACGTTAAATGCATTGGTGATTCAATGATTATCATCAAACATGTCACAAATGAATACAAGGTCAAGGATGAAAACTTGATTCCATATAAAAGAATGGTCAATTCCTTGAAAGAATTCTTCAAGAAGATAACATTTGAGAAGATACCAAGATCCTAGAACAGAGTAGAAAATGTCATGTCTATGATAGGATCTATGTTATGCATTCCACCAGGGAATAATGACATGCCATTGTTTGTTCAAAATATAAGAACAAAAACATATGACATACCAGAATCTTGTTTGGTGTGTGAGTTTGTTGGTCTCTTTTCACTATGGTACGTTGAAATATTTAATTACCTTTATGATGGAACATTTTCCACTAACATTTCTCATGCTAAAAAGTGCACCCTCATCTAGTGTATAACCTACTATACCCTACTTAGGGGCACCCTCTTCCACCAAGGATACAATGGGAATCTGTTGCAATGTTTGAATTCAGATGAATGTATCCAAGCATTCAAAGAGGTGCACAAAGGAATTTATGGGGCTCACACTAATGGGATCATCCTTGCAATGAAAATTCTTAGAGTAGGATATTATTGGCCTACCATGGAGCACGATTTTTGTAACCATGTGAAGAAATGTGTGGATTTTCAAAATTACGGTAGCTTGATACATGCATTGGCACAGTCCTTGAATTCTGTCACAACCCCTTGCCCATTCTTAAAGTGGGGTCTCAATTTAATAGGGAAACTTAACCCCATCTCTTCATACAGTCATAAATTCATCATTATTGCAACTGAGTACTTTACAAAGTGTGTAAATGTTGTTCCTCTCACCTATGTTGAAGGTTCCCAGATCTCTAAATTTATCATGAACCATATCATCTGTTGATATGGTATCCCTTATACTATTATCACTGATAATGGTAAACCATTCAAGAATAAAACCACGAAATCACTCTATAAACTCTTTCAAATCTCCCTCAAGTTCTCGAGCCCCTCTTACCCTCAAGGTAATGGGCAAGCTGAGGCTTCCAATAAAACCTTAATTCACATCATGGAGAAGATGGTGAACAAGATAGAATGTGACTGGAATTTATAAATTTACCCTACCATATGGGAATTCAAAACTTTTATCTGCACCCCCACAGGTGAAACTCCACACTCCTTAGTATTCGGCACTGAATCCGTACTACCTTTAGAGATCGAGATCCCTTCTTTGTGTATCGAGCTAAGGGACTACTTAAATGAAGAGGAAGACTACAGAGTAGCTTGATTGGCATAGTTAGAGCTATTAGATGAGAAAAGAATTCACTCCCTCAATCACCTTAAAGTGTATAAGGATCGAGTGTGGTGAAGCTACAATAAAAGAGTCATACGTCATCAATTTAAAGTAGGATATTTGGTGTTAAAAGAGAATCAAAAGAACACCAATAAGAACCGTGAAAAGAAAGGGAAATTTGAACCTGATTGGATAGGATGATATTTTGTGGTTACCAAGTTTGGCTCAAGTTCCTATAAGATATCCCATGCAGATGGTCAAGAGCTTTGAGAACCCATGAACGCTATGCATCTTAAGTGATTCTATGCCTAAGTATGGGGCCTTTAAAATATCGACGAAAGAAAAAAGGTATAAAAACAGAAAAATAAAAAGATAAATAAACAGGTGCGTCCAACAGTGAAAACCACACAATTGCATAACTTTGGACAAGTCCTTTGGTGAAAACCAGTTTCTGCTACCAAGGGAGGGTTCGTTATTCACAAGAATTTCAGGTTTAGGAGTACGAAATCTTTTTCCTAAGCTAGTTTTTTGCCTTCGTTTGAGTCCCTTATGAGCCTATCCTTCTTTCCTCTAATCCAGTTGATCTTACCTTTCAAATGTAGAAAATTGAACATTGAATGAACCCATCTCCCACTAGGGACACCTTCATAGCATCACTTCTGGCATATACCATGTGGTATTTTGCCCTTGTACATCCCATCTTACATTAGGGGCATCCACGTTTCTTGATTTCCTTGCACATTCACTTTGGAAAACTATTGAGAAAATAACAAAAAACATTCGTATAAGTTTTGGAAAACCCCAAAACATGTAGACATGTTCCTTGGAAAAATAAAAACATTCAAATATGTTTTGTAGAAAATTCCAAAAAAATGGAAAATCGTCTTAGAGATAAAACCAAAAATAGCGAAAAACATCCTAAAACTATCCCACAAAAACAAAGTAGTAGGTTGCTTACTTTTAGCTATTTGTTTGTATGGTTTTTAGCTACATTGATTTTTTCATGTTGTGTGCTTTAAATTGAATTCACTTGTTTAACTTAGATTGAATTTTGCTTTAATCTGTAGTTCATTTTATCTTTCATGCTTGTAGATGAATGTGTTTGCTTTGAGTAGATTTGTACATTGTGTTATAACTTCATCAACATATCACATATAACCATCACATATGTACATCATATATCAAAAAAATGTTAAGTTTACATCATGCATGTATGCTAAAGCTAATCATCGCATATTGTATCATCAATGAGGCAAGAGGGGTTGTGCATGATCAAAAATTTATCCCCCCACACCAATATCAAAAATATAAACATGTTTTACTCAAAGTATTTCATTAACATGCAATATGACATCAGCTAAGGCTATCTCATAAATTAATAAACATGTGATACAAACATAAAACATACAAATTAAGAAGGATATATCATAAACAACATGTGATACATCAGAAATCCATCTATCATCATACATCATTAAATATAAATGTTCGTATACAAAATAACATGTCTCAAAAGTACATCTGATATAATGGGCCATCATGGGCATCTATACAAAAAAATGTGCCTTCATCATGAGACATAGTAAAAAAAATACATATTGTACATCTGTAAAAAAAAATTACCTTCATCACGAGGCATGATAAAAAAACATTACATATACATCCGTACAAAAGTATGCCTTCATATCCAGGTGATACACCAAAAATATACATCTAGTAAATTGATCAATAAAGTCAGTCACGACTCGAGCCCTCTCTAGGTCTGCTTGGTGCAGATCTGCCGCTAGGCAGGGCCATGTGAGATGCTAGATGTGTAGAAGGTGATGTATCATGTTGTACTGACCCATTCTGCTCTAAAGCCTGTTGTCCTGAAGGACCTGGTACAGATCATGACTGCCTCTGATGATTTAGCATGAGATAAGCTGTCGGTTATCTAACTATATTCAGGAACCCTCTGATCAGCTGGTATGAATGCCCTATCATATAGTATGTAGTATCTTCGGCCACAGTGGCACTATACTCAATCAATTGCTGTAAATATGAGGTACTGTCGACCTGCTGCAGCACATTGTGCTCTTCTCTCATGTTGGCCAACTGTAATAGCCTAGTCCCTCTCTTCCTGCAACTATAGGCTATCTACGGTCACCTGATTTCAATCTATCATAGACTGTATCCTCTCTGCCTTGGCCTGGTCTCACTTGATAATGATTTGATCTCTCTCAGTAATCACCAAGTCCCTCTCAGCTATGGCTTGGAGTTGTGGGGATACTACCTACTGCATCTATTGTTGCAAAGTAGCCACCTATCCACAAGCCAGTATATCCTGAATATCCTCATCCATGTGCTACTCAGGTACCTACTCAACAACTGGCATATGCTCATCCATCTTATACTCTCCACCCCCGCCACCTCCTCCATATTTTGGTGGACTATGTGGTGGACTCGCATGGGGGAAAGATAGAGGTGCCTAGTAAGGGTGCCCGTAATAGAGCCTGTTGAGGGCGTCTGTGCTGCCAATACATGTGGCGACACTACTACCTAGGACAAGCACCAATACTTATTACTACACTAAAACCTATTGTTGAATGAATACCTGTTGTGTCAGTACCTGTAGTTGTCCTCCCTATAGATCTACCTAGCCATGTACCTGTGCCATAGGAGGTGGGCCCTGAAATCCCTAAGCCACTGCATCCAGTACCTCTTGTGGAATATTCAAACACCGAGGTAACATTGTAGCATACCAACCTGCATATTCCTTTGTAGTACCCGGATCCACTATCTTTGCACATTGTGCCCAAAGATGGAATACCACTTGTAAAAAGCTGGCACATGTCACTCTCGCATCTCTAGCCTGTCTATGTTCTCCTACAAAACCACTTGGGTCATTTTATTATGATCCTATTCTTCTATTCTAATTTTTCATTTATTCTTCTACTCTATCATTTAATTTTTCTATTCTACCACATTATTCTTCTATTTTTATACAATTGTCATCTTTTCCTAACAACTAGGGTTTGTTAAAATCTTGGTTTTCTTCCAAAAAGGCACCTAAACATGACTTTTGTGCACTAGAGCTCCCCTAGCAGCACCAGTGCACCCCTTTTTGCACTAGTGCACCCCTTTGTGCATTGGCACACCCTTTTTTTGTGTAGCCACATGCGCACCCCTACCTAAGGTGTCACTTCAACATTGGCACACCCCTTTTTACATAGGTGCATGTGTGCCCCTGCCTAAAAACTAAACTTGGCATAGGCACATTCATGTTATGCATAGGTGCATGCACGCCCATGCACAATTCAACACAAGTGTGTCCCTAGGGCCGCGCCTGCACATTTTTGCCGCTAAACTACCCCTAATCTACCCTAAAAACGAGTGAAAAATAATCTAAATTAAATGCTAATAATTCACAATGGTAAAGGAGATATTTGTGTACCTGGGGTCCATCCCCTGAGACCTTCATGTAATCTCTCACGTGATCTTCACGATGTTTTCAACTCTGCACCCTCGACATCTTCTCTCGTAGGTCAGAGCTTCGATCAACGATAAATAGTAAGTGAATGTGGTAAATGAGTTGGTCGTGATGGCTTATATACCCATTTTTACCTCCTGTGACGTGTTTCTCACCCTCGAGGTGCCCTGAAACTGTATCGTGGTTCTTCTAATTTATTCTAACACTAGTCGTGATGATTATTTTTAATAAATATTATTTTAACACCCGTTTAATTGCATTAGAGCATGTTTCTGTGTCCCGACGGCCTTTTCTACTACACGGGGCATATTTTTCCTTGCGGTCACTTTTAATGTTGTCTCATGAATTTGTTATTTCTTCTATGATATTTTCTTCCGTAAATATAAAAAAAAATCAAAACAACCAAAAAATTTCAAAAAAAATATGATAAAAATATCAAAAATCCAAAACATTTTGCAAAAATTGGTAAATAACGTGCATACAACTGAAGCATGTATCAACTACATTATCCTCGAACATCAAAAATTTTTCCTACAAAAGTATATTTCTAAAGTTCTTACTTGTTCTAGTCTCAAACGACTTGTGGATCATTATGATCTACCTCGATTAACAAAAGTAGGGTTACATGATGTCAGTACTCCCGTGCAATAGTGAGTTGTCAGAGACTATGTCATAGTGCATGAAATTTTTTCCATGGGACTACTTGTGTCCTCCATTATTCCCCTCACATGTATCCTTGCTTGGGGCACCATTTTTAAACCTTGTTGTTACAACAAGAACATTCAGAAACTGCAGCTTGATAAAAAAACATTGGTGCAACTATCTTAAACATTGTTTGTTTGAGTGCATATGATTGTACTAGTCTCTCTGTTAGGTTAGCTGATTTACTTTCTCGTATTGCATTACATTTTGTATGTTGTGTCATGGAGCTAAATATCATTTTAATTTCTTGTATTGCATTGCATAATGTATGTTGCATGGAGTTACGTATTTTTAGTAGTAAAAAATTGTTAGTAATTTAGTTTTTCATATTATCTTACATTTTTGTTTATTTTAAATAAAGGTTGATGATGTAGATCATATGGGAAACGTGATGAAATAAGTTTGCATATTGAAGACCAGATATAAAGATGAGCATGTTCCTATTCTCCACTTTCCTATCTTATCACTACTAATTTTTCTTCCAAATTACCTAGGGCAATAAACAACCATGTTTATCCCTATCATGTTCTCTTCTAAAATAACCAAGGGTTTCACGCCCATTTCTATCCTATTTCAATTATATTTTCAATCTTCGATTGAATTCTTCTCTCAGCCCATCGACACTCGAGGGGGCATCCTTAATTCAACTAAATTTTCTTCAAAAATTTACCTATTTATGCTTGTTTACTATATTTGAAGTCAAGTAACTAACTTCACCTCAAACAAGGGAAAATGTAGACACCTAAATTCCACTTTTGCAATCTTATTGCCAAAACACATGTAAATCACTCTTATTCTTGCCAATTCTATTACAATTAGTGATTTATGTTAATTAACTAACACTTTCCCTCTATTCTAGTTAATTAACGATGCTTTGTTGATTATCCACCCTTTTCCACATTCAGGATGCCAATCGAGGTCAAATCGTAAGTTGTTATCCTCTTCCGGGCAACAATTAGTGTTATTAGCTAATTAAACCTATTTTCCCCTTGATTTGGTCAATATGCCTTAATATTGGCTCAAACCCATCTTCCAACCACTCAAAATCACCCCACTTTCCTCCACAACATCTCTGCAAGCTTCAAAAGCTTATCCTAGCCTTCTATTTAACCCTAAGCTGTTGATTAAGGCTCCACACCTCTTAATCACTTGGTAATTCACTAATTGTGATTATTAAGGCTTAATTATGATTAGAAATTCTAAATCTTCTTTGTACTTTTAGTCCCACGTGCACCAAGATGCAAGTTTTCCTCAAAGGAAAAACTATAAATAAGACTAAGTACTACCTTCCAATTTTACACCATTCTTTTATTAGTAGCCTTATATAACACACATGTTAAAGAGCCTAAAATCCTCTAAGGATCCACCTACTCATCTTTTCCTAAAGCCTTCATTATTGTTAGTAGGAGGGTATCTAACATGACATTTTAGTCTTGTGTTAGAGAGTTCTCACCATTTATGGAGTAGCAACTATTCCCAATTTGATTGCTTCCTAGGTCTATTTAGGTCTATTGTTTAGTAATTATCTAACATAGTAAGCATGCTTAGATATTAGATGTTATTTTCATTTGATCTCCATTGTTATGCTATTAATCTTTTATCTTTGACGTTTCATTCCCTAGCTTTCACAATTAGCTTTGGACTATGTGGTGTTAGTCTGGATTTAAACTAGCTAATTTGTGCTAAAATTTTGGGGTGTTATCAAGTTTAAATAAAAAACCTTAGGTGGAACAACCACTTTCCTCTTCTTTGGAGTCTGGCCAACTAACCATGAGGGGGCTGAAGCAGAAGGTGCCTCTAGGAAAGGAACTGAGATCATTCCGAAGGAAGTTGGAGGAGTGGGAAAAGTGGTGATTAGGGATGGAGGAGTGGAGAGAACAATGATAACAATGGTGGATGACATTAGAGGAGGAAGAGGAATGGATACTGAGATCCCGGAAGAAACTAGTAACTCCAAAGTCAATCCTACTCCAGTCAAAAGAGGGGATAAGGATGAGAAAACACTTTCCATGGTGGATGCAGGTGGTGATGATGGAAATAGAGGAGAATGAGGAGGAGAGGAAAGAACGAGAGAAGGAAACAAAATGGAAGGAAGCACTAGAGATGAATGAGTGGATTCAAGCATTGAATAAATGCCAAGAGTAGAAGAAGTGATAGGTAGATCGGCCATAATGCTTACTGGAACTTCCCGTGAGTTTGATGGAGGGGGAGAATCAAGAACCAAAACTGATGTAGAAGGTACAACAGATGGCAAAGGATGATACTTTCCTCCACTTCGAACAAAATTAAATTTTAACTTCTTAGGTGGGCTTGCACCTTTATCCTTTTCTATCTGTGAGGGGCTCATATCTGATGCCAATGTGACAAGTATATTTGGGAAATTGCAATCATTGGGCTATATACCCCAAAAATATAACCATGCCTTTGTACGAACAAGGGTTTGGGTGGCTCTCTCTTATATAAATGCTTTTTCTTTGACTGACTAGTTGATTACCGAGAACCTGGATTTTTCACCATCCATTTTCTCATACATAGTTTCTACAACTCTCTTAGTGTCAATTGTATCATCGAGAACCTCAACGAGATTCAACATCCTTATCTTTTCCAAATTCAACCTATGATTATATTTTCTTCTAACTGCAACCTCATCTTTGAGATCGATCCAAATGTCCTCGAGGTCCACAATGTGAAGTTGCAACATTCCATGAGCCTTGAGCACACCTCAAAAATCAAATCCTGACCTTGGCTTCATAGTCTTCTTAAGATTTTCTTATAACTCATAGACCACACTTTTGGCTTTGATTATTGAGTAAAACATATATCTCCCAATTGATATAAGAAATGAAACAACAACCTTATGCTTACTCTGTTGAAACTTGTGAAAATCCCAGAGTTATCAAACTAATTCCATGAGAATTAATTTATCACTCAGATATCTAGGTAGACGCATAGTTTCTTCTAATATGGCATCCCACAAATATGTAAACTTTCTGAATTGTAAAAAGATGCAACCCCACTTTGATACTTCATTCCACGCTTCATCTGAGACTCTTCTCTTTCTAATATCATGATCCAATATGTAAATAATTTCATATAAGAAGGTGTCATTAACCCTTCTATATTGATCCACACTTCCCTTCAAATATAACTAAGGATAAAACTTGTAGATGTGATCCACGGACATGTTACCCTTTGAATCCAACCTAGGATAATGTCTCATTCCAATGGTTAGCGTAGGTGACATAGGACATCATATAAAAATTTCATGTGGAGAGGACCACCTTCATCTGAGTATCAATTTTATCACTAATGAATGCTCCCTAATCAAGATACTACCCATTATTTTTAATAATGGTGATGAAATAATCCCTCCATCCGTGAAAATCCTTAGCGTCTGGAAGCCCAAATACGCTAATAAGGAGTGTGATAATATCATTGATTTCCAAACTAAAATCACTCCTAGGAACCATCTTTGAAAACCTTGATACATCAGGCTTATGTTTGATCAGGAATGTTTTATTTACATTTCTAACACAGTTTTCAAAATCACTATCCTAGGCCTATTGTGCCACTTGAAGTTTGTGCCAACATACTCCTCAAAACTAAGAAGCTTGAGGAGTTAATCAAAATAATTAGTGTCCAGCCTGACCACCACCTCCACTGATTGGTTCTGTACTGGTCATGATTTTGAGTTATAGTGACTTGCACATGTGAGGATAAATTCAGGACACTGAGCAGAAATGAGGAAGACATATGCTAGAGGTAATCCACTGGAACAAATAGATTGAGTCCATGAAGTATTTGAGGAATTTTTAACTCTTCCCGAAAAATCTTCCATATCTACATGTCCCAAATTTGTGTCCCTAATATCAAAATTTGAATCAATGTTTGAGGGAGCCACAACACCCAAATACTTGTACTTCATTTATTTTTTTTCCTTCCATCTTACCCTCTCCCTTGTTGAGTCAAACATAGGGAACTTTCCAAAAAGCTACCTAGAATCCCTATAAGAGAATCAGGTTTTAGAGCCTGATCAACAGCTGTGAAATTATGACAAACTCAGTCAGTAAAATAACACTGTCAAACACCTGAGAAAACCCAATACATTGGTCCGGGTTTGGATATTTCTGTACAGATGAGGAAACCTGACACACTGTGCAATTTTAGGCATGTTGAGAAACTAAAAAATTCTAAATCATTTGATTGGGAAAACGACCTATTTAGGCATGTGTAAAACCCAATTATACACTTTAGGCACAAAACCTTGATATTTGTTTCCAACTCTTTAAAATTTGAATTCCATAAAAGTGGAAAATAATTCACCCTTTTGATTGATATTAAAAAATAAATGACTGGAGTGAAACAATGAAGAGGAAAATTGGAGAGGACCTATTCCACCCAAATGCAACCAAGGGAATGACCTAAAAATGAACCAAAAGATGGGCCCAGATGAAAATTTACTTACCTCAAGGTAAAAAACACTTCAATATTTTGAGGAATAATCAAAAAATCTAAGAAAAATTTGGGTTGTGTTTTGGGGGTGCGCAAGTAGGTGAAAAATCTTAATTTCATTTGAAATGCAAGGTACAAATGACACGGAAAGACCCCTATTTATAAATACCATATGGTTAAATACACATAATTTGACACGTGTCCTCACCTACTTGACAACTAGACATTAAATGCACTAATTTTGGAATTGAAAAATCGATTACATCTATCATCATGTAATCGGGTCCCGAAACCTCGACATAAAGGACTCTTTATAATGTGGGGTTTCAGGTTCAAGAAACATGTAGCACTTTGCTTATGTTTGGGAGGTGAGATGTTCCAATGTAATCGGATCTTAAAATCTGATTGCATTTGGTTTAAGTCAGACTTCAAAATTGGGAAGGATCGTGAACATTTTGCATGTGCTTCAATGGGAATATGTTCTGATGCAATCAGATTTTGAAACCCAATAACATATAGTTCAAATTAGACTTCAAGTTTGATAAGCAGGGAACACTTCACATGCGTTTTGAATTTCACGTGTTATGTGCAATTGGATCCTGAAACCCGACAACATAGTTTATTTTAGAAATCGGAATCGGGAAGCAAGTAACAAGATGCATGTCAAATTTTAAGGGGATCCCGAAGTCTGATACAAAGGCTTTATGATGCAGTTTCAAATAATTTTTTTTGGATCAAAAGACTCAAAAGGATATATCGAGAAATTTTTGATTGGTTATCTCCAACTTCTTGATAAACTAAAAATTGGGATAATAACTGGCTCTGATTGGGGACTTTCTTTGATGAAGTAACAAAAGAGAACTTAGATTTCCAAAGCATGAACCATTAGGATACGAAGTCAAAAAGAGAGAGAAAGAGATATAAACAAAGACAAACTCACTTAAACCAAAGAAAAGAAAATGAAAAACAAACACAACAATAGAAAGCAAACATGCATCGGTATGAGTAAATTATTTTACAATGCAAGAAGAACTTGCATTACTGGCAAAACAACTTGAGGTATTTCCCATTGTGAGGTAGGGGGAGTTGATTTCCATCAAGATATGAAAAATAAAATCTATTTTCTTCGCACATCTGGTAGATCTTGAAAGGACCCCTCTAAAGGGATTCAAATTTTCTGTGCATTCCCTTTGGCTTTCTTCTTTAATCCCAAAGCAAAGCTAGACCTCCGCCTTGAAAGTTTCGCTGCTTATATTTCTTGTCAAAAATCCTCTTGACCTTGTCTTGATGTTCCATGATCTGGTCTATTACCTTGAATATGCTTTCTTCCAACTTTGTCAAGTACATAATCTTTTTCTCAATGGAATCTTAGATAGTGTCATCTTTAATTATCTTAGCTAACCTTAAGGATGAAAATTCCAATGAGATGGGAATCTCTGCATCTACTTCATATAACACCTGAAATGGTGACTTTCCTATAGCTATTTTAGGAGTGATACAATCAGCCCACAATGCATCATACAATGATTTGTTCCATGTTCATTGGTTCTCATCGACCAACTTCCTGATCATGGTCACCATATTTCTATTGCTTGATTTGGCCTGACCATTTCCTTTGGGATAATAATCATATGAATTAGATAAAGTGATCCCATAACCATAAAAAAAACTTAGTGAGTTCATAAGATGAATAATTAGAAGAATTATCAGCAACAATATTATGAGGGACGTCAAACCTGACTGTTATGTTTGACTTAATGAATTTACAGATAACTTCAAAAGTGGCGTGTTTTACTGGAATGGATTATACCCATTTTTTGAAATAGTCTATTGCGGTCAAGACATAACTATTTCTAGTGCTATATGCAAATTTTAATGCCCCAATGAAATATATTCCCCATTATTGAAAATTGTTTTCAATCACTACAAGCCTTAAGGGGAGTGCTGCTAATTTGGGAATTCTGATAATTTTTTTGCAAGATTCACACTTAGCTACACATTCAGATGAATCTTGAAAGAGAGTGGGACAATAATACCTAGCTTGTAAGATCTTGTGAGTGGTTAAGGACGATGAAAAATTTCCACTGCATGCCAAGTTATGAAATGCTTTAAAAAAAATTCCTATTGAATTTTATCTACACAGTGAAGAAACACTCCATCAATTCCTTTGTTATACAAACAATTATCCCATAGTATATACTTTTCTGACCTCATCTTAACCGTTCTCTTTTCTTTTAAACTCAAATGTGCAGGGCATTATCCGTAAGTCAAAAACAAAGAAATGTTTGAATACCACTCATTTATTATACTCACAAATAACACCACTAGTAATTCCTCATGGATTCCCTCATCTTTCTAAATTCCTTCTTTGGGACTCTTTTTAGTAATTAATTGACACAAACCCCTTCCACGTTCTAGCTTTATGGGTTTCATTTCTAGATCATACTCTTGGACTTTGGAAATCCAATTACCTCTTTAACTTCCCAATTATTGTTGAGAAAGGATGGATTTTACCATTGTGTTAGGAATAAGAACCAATGTATGAGTACTTAGAACATAATACCTAAAATTTTTGACCGCTCTAACTACGGCATATGCATATTTTTCAATCTAGGACATTTTCAGTTTGTGTTCCTTTAAAGGGAAACTCATAAAAGCAATAGGAGATTCAATTCTTTCATCATTATTTTGCATCAAGAGGGCAGACACTGTGTGAGCTGAGGCATAACTATACATAATAAAATCCTTTTTGAAATCTGGACATACCAGAATAGGGGCATCAGCTATAGCTTCCTTTATCTCATCAAAATCTAGCTTTCCTTCAACACTCCATTGAAATGGAACTTTCCCTTCCATCATTCCCACAATATACCATTTTTTATCAGTGAATTTTGGAGAAAATCATCTCAAGAAGTTAACCTTCCCGAAGAAGGAATGTATTTCTGTTTTGCTTGTAGGAAAGGTGAAACTTTATACTACCCCTGTATGCAATGGAAAGTTGTAAAAGCTATGAAATGAGGCTAAATAACCTAAAATATTTGCTAACGCATCCATGCACCATGAGATAAGAGCTAAACAAGAGTTAATCCTATACATGCATCATAACTTTGAGAAAAAACATCAAAACCTATCATATATACTACTATCTACTCTTTAGATTACTTAATTAAGAAATTGAAACTAAAAAGATCAACTTAACAATCAAAGGTGTGATTAGTTGTTTATGATTTTCAAGCTTTCAAGAATGGAGTCTCACCATTAATGGCTTCAAGGACAATGGTTCTCTCCATATTACTCAAAACTTGGTTTAAGGATGCAAATGGAGGTGTTAGCTCAACAATGGATGAAGGAAAGCTTTAGATCAAATGTCTAATTATCTTGAATCTAATACAAATGAGATCCAAGCTTTCTTAGGCTAGTTTTGGTTTTGTGTTATGTAAATTTGTAAGTTTGAATGGGTAGGCCTAGCCTTGTATTTATAGTTTTTGGTTTGGAAGAGTTTGGAATTTGGGTGCATGTGGGACTAAAGCTCAAAAAACACTTTTAGATTAGATTAGGATAAACATTCTTTAGGCTTAGTTAAGCTTGGTTTAGGCTAGTTAATTAGGGTTTAGGATAGTTAAACTTGATTAACAAGTGATTAGAGACTCATTGAGAGTTGGGAGGGGTCTGGATAACCATTTGTGACTGATAGATAGCCTACGAATCCTGTAGAAGTGGTTCAGAGAGAACTAGGGAGATTTTGAATGGTCAAAAGGAAGAATGTTTATCTAATAAGAGAGATATTAGCCCAATTAGATGATTATAGGAGGAATACGACTAAGAAGGTGTCATGAATGGGCATCCAAGAATGGAGTGGATAAGGGTTGATTAAAGAAGTGTCATCAATCAGTTGAATTGGAGGAAATGCTAAGTGTAAGCATATTTTAGGTGTCTACATTTTCCCCTCTTTGGTGTGGCGTAAGTGGCGTCACTTCAAAGATAGTAAACAAACATAAATAAGTAGAAATTTTGAATGGATAGAAGAAAAATGAGTAGAATGAAGGATGCCCCCTCGATTTTTGATGGGGTGATGAAGAACTTGATCAAAAATTGAAAAGATGATAGAAATATAACATAAGAAAGAATAGTGTGAAGAAGAAGAAAAGAAATGGTATATAGAAGAAAAGAGTATGAGGAAGAGGGAATGAGCTAACATCCATCAAGTGCTTTTTAAACAACTTTATTTTTCATCATATTGCTAGTGATCTTCATCATCGGTCCTTATTAAAAAGAATGAACAAAAGTGTAGTATGACATGAAAATCCATATACGAACAAATTTACATTGCTAAAAACACCAACTCCATGCAACATACAAAATTTAATGCAATACGAGAAAGTAAAAGATGCCTAACTCCATGCAACATACAAAATGTAATGCAATACAAGAAAGTAAACAAGCTAACCTAATAAAGAAACATAATGTAATGTTTTTATTATCGAGATTCAGTTCCAACCTATTCGAATTAATGACAAGGGTTAATGATGGTGCCCCAAGCAAGGATACATGCAAAGGGAATAATAGAGGACACTTTGGTCTATGAAAAAGTAATGTGCACTATAAAACAGTACCAGGTAACTCATTGTGCCCCAGAGTACAGATGAAGTAAGCAACCTAGCTTTTGTTGATGGAGGGAGATCAAGATGATCTGTGAGTCACACCCATGAATAGGTGAGAACCAAAGAGTGATAATTTGTAGGATGATTTATATTTTTTTGATGTTTCTTGAAACATATTTGAATGTTTTGATTGTTCTAACATATTTGAGTGTTTTTGTGATTTTTCTAACATATTTGAATGTTTTTTATTTTGAAAGTTTTTTGAAGCTATGTACAGGAAGATAAGGAAACATGGATGCCCCCAGCGATAGATGGGATGTACAAGGGAAAAAGGCCACATGTGTACAAGAAAGGTGAAGGTGTGACAAATGCCCTAGCATTAGGTGGGAGTATTCAAAGGAAAACTCTTCACACATAGAAGTGGGACCCAAGGCCATTATGGATAGGTTCAACATGATGATGAACGTAAACCAATGAAGTGCTGGAAAGAAGCAAGGATGCCCCCAACGTAAGTTGGCCTAAAAGAACATGATAGAAAGGAAGGAGAAGATTATTTTTGTGAAAGGTGAGAAAGGTGTCCGCAAACATGGAAAAAAAGTAATCTTATACACATGGATGTGATGAATGAAGTATAAGAATGATGTGAATGATATGAATGTATCTTAGAAGCCTCATGATGAAGAATTGATTAGCCAAAGGCACAAATTTTGAGACAAGATAAGGACTAAGGCAAGAGTCTAAACAAGGTCTGAAAAAAGACACTTGGTAACATACTAATCAGTGCTTACTCATAGAGATCTAGTGTGTGCATGTGGAATTTAATTACCTCTTGAAGGGAATATTTAATAGACAACAAGTGAAGACACCCTACCCAATGTGTAGGAATGATTTATTTTGATAGATGATAGGTGATTTGTGAATGAAGGGTGGAAGGATAGCCATACATTGCTCCTCTGCCAGCCAGGCGTCCATAGCCCCAACGGAGATGCATTTGATTCTAATCACAACATTGCTCTATTTTCAGTCAGGCATCTATAGCCTCGATAGATATTATTGGAAATACCCCAAGAGAGAGTAATATATCAATTTGATTTTTCTTTGTAGCTTTTAGCATTTGATTGATTGATTTTGATTATTTTGCTTTCTGAAAACTTATTTCAGCTCTCTTGTTTGATAAGGGGTTAAGAACCATAGATGGCTTGATGGAAGGAGGTGGAATT
Source organism: Taxus chinensis (assembly GCA_019776745.2). NCBI lineage: Eukaryota > Viridiplantae > Streptophyta > Pinopsida > Cupressales > Taxaceae > Taxus > Taxus chinensis. The sequence continues at coordinate 661,786,103 of CM034151.1, read as the reverse complement.
GATGGTGATGAGGACATTGGCTAGTGCTAACAAATATGTCCAAAAGTTCTTCATAACAAGTTTATTAGATGTTGAATGTGATAGGATCTCTAAGAAGTCATTCGTTCTTTAATTTACCAAGATGATGAAAGACTAGGGTCAAATGGATACCATAGAGATAAATGTCACAAAATGCATGTGAATAGGCTAACCAACATGTCATCAAAGGGATCAAAATGGAAAGAAGACTTGTAGAGGAATGAAAAGGAAGGTAAGAAAGAAACATCCATGTGTATGCAATACCTGATTGCAATGTTTGATCCTTGTACCTTTGATTTGTTTTAATGTGTTTTCTCAATGTTTTTTTTTGTATTTTTGAATTGTTGTTGATTTTTATATTTTTTTATATTTTAGGAGGTTGGGACTAACAAAGTCACTCTATGTGGTAAGATCTAACAATGATGTCTATGAATTCCTTGATAAGGGAGACTAGGCATGTTTGTTTATCAAGCATAATATTTTCTCCGATCCGGATGATCGTGGTGAGCTCATACTCAACAAATGATTGTGATTTATCTTGAAACATTGATTGTTCATGCGGGAGCTTGAGTTTCCTATCCATAGGTTTCTACACTTTGTGCCATACTTTATGGTTACGTTGATGTGGGTTCTTGAATCGTGCTTGATTTACAATTTTGAGATTGTTCGAGTTGTTTGGGGGTTTCAAGCTCTTGGAAGTTTTGACCTGAGCTTGATTAAGAAACTGTTTGAGTTTATAAGTTGATGTATGACTTGTCTAATCTCGAGAAGGAGAAGAAAGTGAACATGGACGTTTAGAAATGATGTGAGAAATGACTGTGGGATTTCCACAACCATTGATAGAAGAAATGTGTGATGGATGAAAAGGATACAATCCAAGAATTGAAGAGGATGGGCTACCAAGAGGTGAGCCATAGATAGAAGATGACAAATGGTTGCTAGAATATGGCCCTGAGATGGAAGAAGTTGGGCTATGAGGACATGTCCTAAGAATAGAAGAATATGACAAAGGGCTACTAGGGCATGGCCTAAGTATATATGAGGAGGGACTACCCAAAGGTATCCCATAAATAGAAGAGGATGAAGGGATACTAGGAAGTGGCCCAAGAATAGAATGTAATGGGTTACCAAGAGGTGACCCACAAGTAGAAAATGGATGACTACCCATGGGTGGCTCTAGGATAGAAGAAGACAATGTGTAACTTATCGGTGACCCAAGGAGATATTTTGATTGAGGAATGATGATAGATAAGGAATGATTTGGAAATGAGAAGATACCATGGATCAATGCTAGACCCCGACATCTCATCATGCTCAGAAGAAGGTGAAGATGGAATGCCAAAAGAAGAATCAAGTTCTATGACCTTAGGCTTTTCCTCATACATTCCTAATAAAAGGAATCAACCTCTTCCTCCCCATACACAAGCGTATCAAGTTCTAGAAAGAATCCTTGTTTGCAATCCTCTAAAGGTATATCATCGTGTAGTCTAATTGTTCCTTCATTCTAAGAGAAATCAATCAGTAGAGGTTGTTGTTCTTCGACCATGGGAGGTTGAATAGAAGAAATGGACCTGATAAGTGGGGAAGATTGATTGACAAAAGAAGATGAAGATGTTCGATGATGTAGAGGAGGGGAAGGTTTCAACCTTATCACTCCCATGAAGAGTTTTGATAGTGCTTCGAAAAGACATCTTAGTGAATGGATTTATTGTAATGGTTTGATGTGGTTACAAACATTGAGCTTTAGAAGATGATTGAGGAAATTGTACGATATGGTTGAAAGGGCTCAAGGGCCGAAGAGGCATGTGAGTTGGAATGATAGTAGAAGACAACTCAAGAGACGACATAGCCTTGGTGGTGGGTGTCTCATAAATGGACGATTTAGATCCGGACCTAGATCATTTTTCTAAAAGACAACCTAATGTGGGAGAGAAAATAGGATCACAAAACCATCCATTAAGTTGTGACTTAGGAGTCTAATTGGATGATTGACTAGAGGGAATCCGAGTCATGGAACTCTTCAACTTAGGAAGAGGTCATTGAGACGACTGATGAAGGAGGTCCTGTGTAGAAAGGGAGGACCGTGACTTAAGAACTGAATCATATGTTTGAATGACAGAACTTGGAGTTGCACAAGTATTCAAAAGAGGAAGATGTTATTGAGGTGATTTGAAATAAAGGTCCTACGAAGGAAGGGAGGACCGTGATTCAAGATTTTATCTAAGGGTATCCGAACAATAGTTGGGATCTGAATCTTCAGAAGAAGAGTGGTAATTTGAATGGTAGTTTGTATCTGAATCAGAAGAAGAGTGGGGGGAACCTAAATAATAATTTGGATCAAAAACATCCAAACCATACCACCAACCATGAGCTTAAGGTGGGGAATAGAGTACCTGAGTGGGCCCTCTAGCATGAAGAACCAAATTTAGTCTTAATGGGAATCTTTTAATGTGAATACCTAAACCTAGGTTCCGTATTTTTGTAAGTGTGAGAAACTACACGATAGTCAATCATTGTTGGCATTGTTTAGGTACAAATGTCTAGACCTAGATAGTGTGAGGGAACTCCTTCAAATGGAAGGAATTGACATGTTGATTTGGGCAGCACAATGGCAGTCAACTAGTCATTGCATAAGTATGGAGATGCGTGTGTGATTTTCCAAAGAAGGTCTAAGGAAAATAGACATCATGATGACGTGATCTTGATGAGATCAAAAGGGATTGTCCTAGAAAATAATTTATTGAGTAGAGAACACTTGAAAAAAATAACATAAGAAGTCTGTGTGGGAAAGTGATTCATATTCAAAGGCGTGAATGGATAGGGAGAACACGCGCACGGAATAGAAGTTCAGCTTTTCGGGACTTAGCGGTTTTCGCTTATAAAGGTATATTTTTAGAGATGGTGTGTAGAGCACACAAATGAGGCAGAGACATGCACGCCATGCATTGGCTATTATTGGATGATCAGATACGTAAGCACTTTGCATAGACACATGCTGGAAATAGATCTGCTACTATCAGTTAGCTAGTAGTAGTCTATTGTTAGCACACTTGCATGTGTGGCTAGTTTTGTAGCGGCGCGTAGCTATTAGTGGCATGCGACCTATTTTGGAATGGATAAGCAATGAAGGGAAATTCCCCACCCTTATATATATGTAGTAAACTATGTAATAGAGAGAGAGGAGATATATAGAGAGATATGTTGTTAAATCTATTACGCGCATACTACTATTATTGTAATGAAGCTTCTATATACTTATTACATTGAATATAATGGAGGATATTGGCTGAATCTAAGTGTTAGTTTTGTGTGTATTTGAATCTGATATGTTTTTTATCTCATCATGGTTAGTACTTAATTCTTCTCTCCCTTAGGTATAGATCCGGTATGCTCTGTAGAATGATGTGTTAGTAATGGAACTATATGTATCTCTTAAGTCTCCATCATGCTAACATCTTATAACAACAACCCTAAAGAGGGACCTGGTACCTTCGTGAACTTCGGGTGAGTGCTTAGTTTAGGCTGAGTGATGTGTCAGCGCGTCTAGGGTCTTATTTAATTTATATCACTGAATTATAGGCTGCATCATTGGTTCCATTTCTGTGACCTCTTTTTTTCAGTTGTTTTCAAGATGGTTCACGCTGAAGACATACCGGTTGACCTTAGCAAGTGTTGAAGAATGGATACATGATCTGTAAGAAGAATATGCACGACAATTCAACACTAGATCTGAGTTTAACACATGTGTGTGGGTGGAACAAATTCTATATGACAGTTTATATGAGAGCTTTTTTGCTATATTTCCAGTAGAATTTTACGAGTGGCTGAGTGCTTATGCATCTAAGTGGAATTGGAAGTATTGCACACTTTTCTAGACGCAAGAAGAATTCTAGGCCCTGTGTGATGCTGATCTGATTTGTACTCGAGCTATGGATACATGGTTCTGTGGTGTCTTGAACAATTATATTTTAGAATACTCAATTTCCACTTATTCCTATCCAGATTTAGTTGAATTCCAGTTATTATGATATCCAAGGGGAGCTTACCTATAAGGCATTCCTCTGGAGATCAAGATCCTGATGGTAACTTTGAATCTGGAGAGTAAACCAATGGCTAACTAAAACTCACCACACACAGGGGAAGGAGCATGTTTGGTGAAAGATGACAGACCTAGCAGCTGAAAGGCAGAGAGAGGAAAGGAAGCTTAAGTATGATGAGCACGTGAGAGGGAGATAGAGAAGCAGCGTAACGTTACAGAAAGTATGGAATTGAGGAGAGAGATGGATCTTGAAGGATTTAAAGCTCACGTAGAAGATGTGGAGCTAGAGCATTAGGAACTTACCCATCTGGGAAAGAATAATAGGTATTCCCCCTCGGCCTCACACAGAAGCGCACCAGCAGAGACTACCTAGTCCATGGGTGTGCATCTAAATCCACCTGGTAACCTTGCCCTTGCGTTGGGTTTTTTAGCATCTAGTAGAACAAGTAGACAACAAGCTAGTTCAAGCAGTGGGAGAGTATGATCGAGTCTTATAAGAGGCACAATGATGGCAGCACAAATGAATTCATTGTTATATGTAAGTACCTTTTTGGGCATATCATCAACACAAAATACAAGCGCACCAATTTTTGGATTAACTTCTGGGAGTAGTAACGCTTCGCAGACTGTTGGGGTACAGTTCAATTCTACTATTAGAATATAGGGAAGTACATCTTTTGGTCTAACCCCAGCTACAGGTTTGGGATTAGGAGGCATAGGTAACTCTAGTTCAGGCAGATCTAGTGGTTCTGGAGGTAGGCGAAACACATGAGGTTCTAGATCAGGTGGGCAAGGTCCGCACCAACCCTAGAATATTTACATGGAAATGTCTCTTCATCTTCCAGAATATAGGGGCATAGAAGATGCTGCTGAACATGTGCACATGTGTGAAATATTGTGGTGCGCAAAAGGGATCACGAATTTTGAGCATAGGGAAAGACAATTTTCCACTACGTTACAAGGGCATGCACACAGCTGGTATAGAAATTTTGACCCTAATCAGACTTGTGTAGATTATACGGCTTTAAAGGATGCATTCCTTAAAGATTTTCATATCCCTGAGTTTGAGTAGAAGAGTATAAGTGCACTCAAGGATATTAAGTAAGGAACTACTGAAAGTGTTAGAGAGTATGATGCACAGTTTAAAACATTTTTATCAAATCTTTCTTATGACATACATGTAAGCCAACATGCACAATGGTTCGTTGGGGGCTTGATTACCCCTTTTAGGAGGGCATTATCACATAAGATGTACACTGATCCATGCGAAGCACTTGAAGTAGCCTTGCGCGCTCAGGCAGTTGGAAGGAAAGATGTGGGGGTGAGCCCATTTTTAGAAGCACAAATAGTAGCAATGGCAAAACAGTTGGAGAAGCTATTAGCAAATTCAGCACACGAGACACGCACTGGGATTTGGTGCATAAATTGTGAAGTAGAAGGTCACACAAAGGATAGTTTCCCTCACAGAATAGTACGCTCATTGTTGATGGATTGCAAAATATGCCACCTAAACCATGATGATATCCGCTGCCCATTATTACAATGCGCGATAAAAAAGAACGTTTTAAGCTACTGTAAAATCTGCAGGTCCATGACTCATGACACAGAGGACTGCCATCTGATTGGAAAGATCCATGATGCTATAGATATTGGTGTACGGAAGACAAGAATTTTAGATAACTCTAAGGGAAATAATGAGCATCAGGACTGGGAGCACAATTAGGTGCGCTGTGATCGGAATGAGGGGTGTTTTGAAGGCAGTCATGGTAGAGGTCGAGGATACTGCGGTGGATTCAGAAGATGAGGCCATGGTAGTGGAAGAAGTGAGTTTCCTCACAGAACATGTTATACATATGGATCTCCTGACCACTATAGGCGTAAATGTCCTCAGAATATTACATGTTCTTTTTGCAGAAAGAACCATAGCTATGAAGAGTGCCCGGACTTATATGAGCATCTGAGTAAGCAACATAAACAAGGTAAAAAATGCACATGGATGGTTAGGATACAACACGATGTGGACAATCAATGGATGCCCAAGATGGAAGTAGAATCTGAGGCACTACAAGTGAAGATCATGACCCACACTAAGGCAACATGTGTCAGGGAGGCATTACAATAGAAACCTACCATCACTAAAGATGAGGTTCTTCATGCACGGTACCCAGATCTTGCCTATCAGAAGGAGGTTTATTAGGATACCATGGAAGTTCTAAGGAATCTTTAGGGTGAGATAAATTACTTAAAGTAGCAGAAGAAAGCATCAGAGACGGTCCAAACTAATATATATGACTTGAGATAAGTGTGGAAAATGTTGCGCTAGGAGAACATCATTCCACTATTAGGGAGTTGGTTAAATAGGAACACTCCATGTGCAAGTACTGAGACTGGACGGAAGATCTTGCATGAAAATCTCCCTCCTCATAGCCTAGATTATGACAAGGAAATCAATCTGAATGTTGTTTTGGATGGGTGGTTGTTGAGTAATATACTGATTGATACAGGTGTGGAGGTCAATGTTCTTACTTTGGATGCATGTGTACAAATGGGAAGACTCCCATTGTAGCCATCCTCTAATTTATTATTCATGGATAATCAGACTAAGGCCACTCCCATAGGATTTTTGAAAGATGCATCCATTACCATACAAGGAGAAAAGTTCACTAGGAGACTTTGAAGTTTTAGCGCTAGCAGAGTCAGATAGCTTTCCACCTCTATTGGGGCATCCTTGGTGTTATGCATATAATGCTGATCTTTGGTTCAACAAGGGATATATCAGTTTTGAAAATAAAGAGGAAAGGGTTATTATCCCATTAACAGATGGAAATTCCACATCCTAAGTTGAGCCCTTAAGTGAAGAAGATTTGAATAGGGTGTATGTACGCACCATATGAGATCTAGAGATGATTGAGCCAACAAAACAAGGAGTAATTTAGTGGGAGTATGCACACTCTATTAGCGATACTACAAGTTTTTCTTGTGATAATTGGGCTCACAACACTTATGAGTTGGTAGGGCATAAAGTAAAGAGCATATTCCCTCGAGGTATAAAACCACATTATGTCAGGAGGATAGGTAACAACTCGGTCACCTTGTTACACTGGAGAAGAGGATCCCATGGTATTCCTATGTGCTTCATGGAAGAAAAATGGATAGATCAACTAGAAAGAAGAAATATGCTAGCATATACACTATGTGGGACAACATCACGTTGGTGGGTGGTCCACAGGGATAATCTGGTCAAATGGAATGAAATTGGGATTGCTCTTACTACTAGGTTATTTAGGAGCAATGCACCTACACAAATTTGTAATTATCACGGTAATCAACCTGTTCAACACCACATTCAGAAGTGTGAGAGACTCTGGATAGAAGGGTAGGAAGCTTTACCACCTTTGCTTTGGGGTGCACCAGTTTTATTCCACTTTACAAGGCTGCATGCATGTGCTTGGTATGTATATGCAGAACTCCATAGAGAAACTGGAAATTGGCATAATTTAATCACAGGAATGGCCCAAACATTTGAATTCTTCTCTACAAAGCCTCCGATTTCTACTTAGTGCCAAGATGACAAAGAAGTAGATAATCTAGATGTAAACAATTCAGTGGGAAGGTGTGAGGAAGAAGTATTGGACAGTGTGGATAATACCACACATGCCTATCATGAACCTATGAAGACAAAGCAGGTAAATATTGGAACAGATAATGATCTTGAGGAAGCCATAATTAGAGACTATTGGTCAGACTCTGAAGTGGAAAAAATAATAGCGTTACTAAGAGACTACCATGACCTATTTCCTAGGGGGTACCATGGACTTAAAGGCATGCATGAATCATTAGGGGAGATGAAGATAAAGCCTAAAGAGGGTGTGCGCCCAGTTAGAAAGATACCTTATAGAATGAACCCCAATTTGCACGAAAAAGTTCAAAGAAGAGATTGATAACATGTTAAAGTATGGAATTATCAAGCCCCTTGATGAGTTAGAATGGGTTAGTCCAATGGTGATCAGTATTAAGAAGGATGGATGGATTAGAATATGCGTGGACTACAGGAAGCTGAATGATGCATGTGTAACAGATCCATTCCCTACGCCATTTACTAAGGAAATACTAGAAGGATTTGCAGGGCGCGAAATCTATTCATTTACAGATGGGTTCTCTGGGTATCATCAGGTTAGGATTTCCCAGGAGGATCAAGAAAAGACTACATTTATTACTAAATGGGGTAGTTTCACCTATACTGTAATGCCCTTCGGTCTGAAAAATGCACTTGATGTATTTTTACGCATAGTTGTCCAAGCATTCAAAGAATTTTTTCACAACTTCTTATAGGTATATTTAGATGATTGGATAGTGTATGGATTAGTTAAGGATCATTGTGACAATGTGAACTTAATGTTTGAACGGTGTCGACAGTTGAGTATCTCTTTGAACATCAAAAAGTGCATATTTGTTACACCATTTGGGATACTTTTAGGACACATAATCTAAAAGGAGGGTTTGTTGGTTGATCCAGCAAAGGTTGCATTCATCATAGGTCTAAGGGATCCTACCAATCAAAGTGAGGTGTGCAGAATTTTGGGTCATACAGGATCTTACAGAAAATTTATTAAAGGCTATGCCAAAGTGACCACACCATTAGAAGAGTTACTAAAAGGGAAAGTATGTTCTACTGGGGAGAACAACAACAACGCGCATTCAAGACATTGAAGGAGAAACTTACTACCATGCCTATTATGTGTTTTCCTTCATGGGACAAACCATTTCATGTACATGTTGATGCCTCTAGCATGGCCATTGGCGTGGTGTTGGCCCAACCTATAGAGGGTATTGTAGATCATCCTATTTGTTTTGCTAGTAGAAAGCTGACTCCTGCAGAAGATAATTACACAACTACAAAGCGTGAAGCCTTTTCAATGATCTATGCTTTGCATAGAATCCGCCAATACCAACTAGCTACACCATTTGTCTTTTATATAGATCACATGTCATTGAAGTATTTGGTAAATAAACCTATTTTACAAGGGTGCATATGTCGATGGGTGCTCTTATTTCAAGAATTTGATTTCAGAGTTATGGTAAAACCAGGAAAAAGTAATTCTGGACTAGACCATTTATCAAGAATACAGTTAGGAGAAGAAGCACAGGTAATTGAGGATACCATGCTAGATGCACAGTTATACAGGTTACAACATGTGCCATCATAACTAGAGGACATTGTTGTATTTCTACGCACAGGAATGGCACCATAAGGAATGAAATCCTTAGAGAAGAAACAACTTGATATACACCTTGCAACTTATATGTTTATCAGTGGTGACTTGTATAAATTGGGTCGCGATGAGGTATTATGCCATTGTGTATTGGAACATGAGCGCATGGGCATTATGGAAGAATCTCATGGTGGAATTGTAGGTGGCCACTATGTAGGTGATGCCACAACGTGCAATATTCTACTCGCTGGATTATGGTGGGAGACCCTCTATAAAGATTTTAAGGAGTTCTATAAGGCATGTGACCATTGTCAACGTCTTGGAAAACTAGGTCAGTGAGATGCAATTCCTTTGAGACCTATTACTAGTGCAGAACCATTTGAGAAATGGGCTATAGATTTTGTGGGTCCTATTTCACCAGCTACGATCAGAACTGGATCACGCTACATTATAACTTGCATAGACTATCTGAAAAGATGGGTAGAAGCAACACCTACCAAGGACTATACAATGGCTACAACAACCCGATTTCTATGGGAAAATATTATTACAAGGTATGGATGTCCTTTAAGTTTGACCAGTGATAGGGGCACACATTTTCTTAATGAGAAAATCATAAGTTTTATTAGATGAGTTCATGATTGCACACCATAAGACTACACCCTATCATCCTCAGGAAAATGGAACTGCTGAGGCTTTCGATAAAATTTTGGGCCAGACATTGACCAATATCTATGATGCTGGAAGAAGGGATTGGGATGATAAAGTATCTGCAATACTTTGGGCATATCAAACAACATATAAAAGGTTGAACAAAGCAACACCATTTCAGTTAGTGTTTGGTGCAGAAGCCGTTCTTCCTATGGAATTTATGTTACCTTCTTTGTCTATTACGCGCGCTGGAGGTCTAGCTGATGAGCAAGCTTTAGAAGAATGGATTGAAAAGATAATCTAGCTGGATGAATGAAGAGCCATAGAACGTTGTAGTCAGAAGCAAGAAAAGGCCAGGCATAAGGCATGGCATGACAGAAACATAAGGGAAAAAAAGTTTGAGATTGGACAAATGGTACTTCTCTATGACTCTAAGTTTTTACGCCATCCAGGAAAACTTAAGGTACATTGGTTGGGGTCATATGTTATCACTTACATCCTTGAAACAAGCACTTGCCAGTTAGAAGCACTTGATGGAACATGGCTACCCGGTTACTTCAATGGGAATAGGTTGAAGCCCTACTATAAATAAGTCTTCTTGGTGTTTGTAATAAGGAAATATTGTCATTTAGATTAGGTTTTCAATTTTACATTCCCTTAATGTGTTTTCTTATTTTTCGCTATGCTTTATCAATTTATTCATTGTTCTTGTGTAATAAGCATGCTTATGCGCATGAAGCTAATTACTATATGAAGCATATTTATGCGCAGAGGACTACACATATTTTTAGTGTGGGGTGGATTATTGGTATCCAGGTACAAGACTGTGGGAATTGAAAGGTGGAAGGAATAAGTTGCTACGGTTGCTCTTCAAGTCAAAGGATTACTTCTAAAAAGTGACCAAAGATGGAGATGAATGAAGGGACATTATAATGTGAGGTAAGTAGAGGCCATAACAACTACCAATAGAAGGTGCAGTGACAAGGTACTCGAGTGCAAGGAAGCACATTGAAGAGAAGTATGTGACTAAAGGGTAGGAAGGCACGCTATAAGGTTATAGCTAGGGTGTGAAGATGTAACATGCGGAAAGGATGGAATTGATAAATTAATGAGAGGATATTTGGTAGGTGAAGGAGTAATGAATGCATCAAAAATTTGAAAATCTATATAAGGATGGGATGCGAATTCATTTTTACCATTGTGATTAAGAGTATTTGAAAAGGAGCTAAGTGCGAAGAGCCAAGTGATCGAATTAAGGTGTGAGAGGTGTGTAACCAGTCGTGACGAAGAGATCTATGTGCAGAAAGAGCTTACATCCCTTGTGGTGAAGGTTTGAGCGAAGAAAGGTGACAAAGAGGAGCGAGGGCACGTGATTTCACCAAGGGCACACTGAATCACTCTAAGGTTTAATTCATACATTGTAGAATTCAAGAGGTGAGTATCTACAAAGTATTGCAAGGTAGAAATGGCACCCAAGAAATTAGTTGCAGCAGGAGTGAAGGGAAAGAAGAGGGTGGTCAAAGAAGAAGAGGAGATGGCTCCTGAAAGTAATTTTTCTAAAATGCAATATCCAGAGGGGGTTATCGTAGGCTAGGAGTGGGATTCTCACATAAGGAAAAGTAAGGTGAGTGAGTAAAATCACCGTACCATAGAGATTAAGAAGGATATTGATGCCTTGTTGAACACAGAAAAATAAATGCATGGTAGAAGACATGTCGGTGTATGACAATGTTGGCGAGAAGATCTTAAAGAAGATTAAAGTTTACCAACTATATGAACTCCCTTACTTCAGTAAATATGAGCCCTTGTACCAGTGGCTCATGAGAAGAGTGCATGAAGATTTTTTCTACTTTGCAGGACGCAGAACTAGAATTTCAGCCATGCTTATCTCCACAGTAATGGGATTGAAGGGCATAGGAGAAGATTTGTGAGATGATTTAACAGACAAGGCCACAATATTGGAGACCAGAAAGGAGTTGGGGTACACAAAGGGTCTGCGTGGCATGGAAAGCAGCCGCACATCCCATTAAAAAGATAAATGACCAGGAAAGGTGGTCACAATTGAATACCATGTGGTGGCACATTGCTAAAAAGATGTTTGAAGGGGTAGTTTACAAAATTTCATGTTAAATTGTAGAAACAATTGTTGAGGAAGAGTGCACAGGAGGAAGGATCAACTTCGGAGTTGTTCCATCGTCACTGGTGTTCATGGAGATTGGAGTATCAGATGGACCGAAAGAGAAGCTATGGGAGTATCCAATAGAGCACAAGTCACCTACATAATGCTTCAAAAAGTACTTGTGTGAAGGATTTATGACAGAAAAGGTCAAGCAAAGGGCTGAGAAGTGGTACGATAGGCTCCGCATGGATTTTGAAGAAGAATGGTGCATCCCCAAGGACTTTCCTTCAGTGGTTGGAAAGGCAGTTCAGTTTGCTGTATACCAACATTTTTGCATAGTGTGGTTCGACATGAAGGATGGAGCATGGAGCCCTTGGTGTAAGTTACTATATGCCTTCACATCAAGGTACTTTCAAGTGTTAGTACACAAGTTCTTAGATGCACTGCACCTCACGTTCAAATCGGACAAGGTAGATTGTGACTACCACACGCTAAGGAAGAAATATGTGTATCCAAGGCGGGGTGCATATATTGAAAGGATCATTTCAGATGTATTGAGAATTAAACTAGTAAGTTTGGTTGTGGAAGATATTGGAGCAGCACTGGTGTACCTCCAACTAAATCCCAAGTTAGAGAATAACAAGTATGTGGAAGATGAGTTCGTACTTCTAGCACCACCAAAGGGTAAGTACACAATGAAGAACATCCCAATTCCTCAGCCCACAAAACCAATTGAAGTGGAGGATGAGGAGGATGAGAGAAAGGATAGTGGTGGTTTGGAGCATAGAGGTAGAAGACATCCTACAAATAAGGATGAAGCTAAGCACACCACTACACCACCTTAGCCACAAGAGGGGGATGATGAGGACTTGGATGCACTACAAGGAGAACACAGATTTAAGAGAGTGTTTAGGAGAACAACGACCTAGGGTACTACTCCAAAAGTAGTACACAAATCACCCAGACTCTCTCCACACAAGGAGACAACCATGAAAAGGAGAAGGAAACTGAAGTTGAATGAGGAGCCAAAATAATTAGAGGAAAGTGCACCTAATTCTCCTACACCTCCAGAGAATGTAGAAGAACAGAAGATTGAAGAAATGAAGCAAGGAGAAGAGGAGGAAAAGGGAATAAATGAAAAAATTACATAGACTGCTCAGGACATGGAGGCATGAGTCCCAAATAAGGAGGCTCAAGTTCCTAAGAAGCCAAGGTCTAGAAGAATAAGTGGAGAGCACGTTCCACCAGCCATGGGTTATGCAGAGGACGTAGGTAAAATTGTCCACGCCTGTTTCTAGAGCACACTGTCGCAAAAGGACTTATATGGCTAGGAATTAATGGATGAATATATGGCTACTATGCAAACAAGGAAGCAGTTATCATGGTCCATGCACACACACATGGATGAGCCATATTTTGATGTGTGTGAGGATTCATGTGTATCAAGCACGTTGAAGAAGATACCTCAGGATAGACACATAATGGTAAAGCCTACTGTCATGTCAGATGAACAGGTAAGCAATGCATTGGTGAAAGTCTCAACAGAGGTGGCAAGGTGGAATATGGACAACGTTGCCACAATTAGGGCACTCAGGGAAGAGATTAAAACCAAGGACAGAGAAATAGCATGCCTAACCCAAGAAAGAGACTTAGCACAAAAAAATAACATTATATTTATCAGCATCACAGAGGAAATTGGTGATAATGTTGTAAGGTTTATGCCACACTTGGAGCCAAAGGTACCAAAGACATTTCCTTCAGAAATACACTATGTAGGTACATTGGTGGACCTAGTGCTTGAAGATGAACCTCTGCGTATGCCAATGCCAAAGGATCCAACACAAGAGACATAGTGACAAAAGGCTTCAGTGATGTGGAATATTACATCATATGAAGGACTGCTACAAGAGCTACAAGAAGATCTGAAGAAAGCAAACAAATCCTTGAACATCTGCACAGCTCCAGAGGCACTCATTAAAATAAAAACCCTGGAGGAGAACAATGAGGTCCAGAAAGTGATGAAGGACGAAACATTGGGCTGCGCAAAAATATTATCAATGGTTAAACAGAATCACGAGGCCCTACAAGTAGCACAAGAACCACACAAGAATCGACTGGAAGAGCTTGGGAAGCTCATTGCACAAAAGATGGATTTACTAGAGGGAAGGATGACTGCAATGTCTAACATTGTGTTGGTCTTGCCAAATGAAAAATGGAATATTGTGAAAGATGAACTGGAGTCCATTGTTATGGACATTCCAGAAAGAGAAAAGGAAGCACTCGTTGAGTGGCAGACCTTGGAGGCTGAAATAAAATAGGAATATCTTGAATTAGTTGTTCAGAATGTAGAAGAAGAAAGTGCAGAGTAAAAACATTCTTTCATTCTTTCCATTCTTCTATTCTTTACTTCAGTTTTGGAGATGACCATTATCGAAGTGACAATGAAATTAGTGTGGGGTAATGTTTATCAGAGAACACTTGAAAAAAATCACACAGGAAGTCCGCATGGGAAAGGGATTCATATTCAAAGGCACGAATGGATAGGGAGAACACATGCATGGAACACAAGTTCATCTTTTCGGGACTTAGCCGTCTTCGCTCATGAAGGTCTATTTTTAGAGATGGCATGCAGAGCACACAAATGAGGCAGAGATGTGCGTGCCACACATTGGCTATTCTTGGAGGATTGGATACAAAGCACTTTACATGGACACAAGCCGGAAATAGATATGTTACTATCAGTTAGCTAGTAGTAGTCTATTGATAGCGCAATTGCATGTGTGGCTAGTTTTGTAATGACACGTAGCTATTAGTGGCATACAACCTATTTTTGGAATGGATAAGCGGTGAAGGGAAAGTCCTCACCCTTATATATATGTAGTAAATTATGTAATAGAGAGAGGAGATATATACAAAGATATGTTGTTAAATATGTTACGTGCATACTATTGTTATTGTAATGAAGCTTTTGTATACTTATTGCATTGAATATAATGGAGGATATTGGTTGAATCTAAGTGTTATTTTTGTGTGTATCTGAATCTGGTATGTTTTTGATCTCATCATGGTTAGTACTTAATTATGATCTCCCTTAGGTATAGATCTGGTATGCTCTGTAGAATGATGTGTTAGTAATGGAACTATATGTATCTCTTAAGTCTTCCTCAAGCTAACATCCTGCAGTAACCCTAAAGAGGGACCTGGTACCTTTGTGCACTTCAGGTGAGTGCTCATTTTAGGTTGAGTGATGTGCTAGTGCGTCTAGGATCTTATTGGATTTGTATCACTAAATTCTAGGCTACATCACAATTTTTCTAGATGAATGATCACAACGAACAATCATACAAGTGTGAAACACAAAGCTAATCAATAAGGAAATGCGTGCCTCAATGACATTTTTACTCAAATATGATCAACACAATGTTCACTCTTAAGTCATGTTCAAAATGAACAAGGCATAAGTATTAATAAAACATAAGCGCGACTCCCAATCAAAGGATCCCATGACAAGTTCAACAACCAACAAGGCCTAAATGTTAAAGGGTGAAATTTACAAATGTGAGCCATGTAACCACACCAATTGGACATGTTAATCAAGCTTCAAGAATAAGTAAGATATTAGTGCCAAAGTGGTATCAAAATGACGCAAACAAAGTAAGCAACACCTTTCAAGATTTGGGACAATGTTTGAAATCAAACTAAGTCAAAGTACACCAAGTATGTGCTAAAATGTGGGCAATGTAACGCCACAATGCAGACAATTAGATCATGTTTACGAGAAACATGAAATAAGTATCTTAATTATGTTGAGACAATGTAAACAAGGTAACATGTTAAAGGGAGATCAAATTATGAGCCAATCCTAACTAGGAAGATGATCTTGAAATCAAGATCAAAGGACTATCAAAGATATAAAAATGTACTTGTGCACTTTAGACATTTAAAAACCCAGCCGCAAACATGGATGGGCGTTAACGAATAATAAAGTGGTGAATATCGTCTTTAATAAGATGCACGAGGTATGCTTCCTTCTCACCCCAAAAGTAGGAAGTGAGAATGCATGGGTATAGATCAAAAAGATGAAAAATAAACTAAGCACCACTTGGACAGAGCTTCGCTTCATTCGAAGGCGAGAAAGAAGCTAAGCTAAGTGAGACGTCATCTAATTTTCATGATGAAAGACACTTAGCTCAAACTTACATGGGTTATTTGCCTTTTTCGAGGAACAAGGGTCAGACTCCAAGCAAGTCATCACTTCGTGGTGGATTGATGCGACAACGGACTAGCAAAGTGGGCTCCAAGACATAATGGCTTCCCTAATAAGATCTATCAAATAGGTGTCATAATATTGTCTAATGTGAGCGTGATTTGCCCAAAGAGTGATAATGACTGATTTGGGAGTATCTCAGCTTTATTGTACCCCCTTCCGATATAATGAGAAACTAGTGCGTTCATTTTTATTGTCACTGGAACCATGATACAGAACATCTTTGACTCTAACTCACAAGGCATACTAGTCAAGTGGGTAAGCAAAGCGCTTCATGTTTCATCCACGAGGTTACTCAGTGGTGGATTACTTTAGGGTTCCTAGAACCACCCCATTGTTGTAGCTTAAGGTGTTATGCCAAAGGGGTTATGTTCCAGTTGAGTGGATAGGGACGCACCCTTTTTTGAAACCTGTAATACAGTGTGAAGTGAAATGGTGTGTTTTTTAAATCTTTTTAACTTAAATTTGGTTTCAAGTAGCACACCATTTGGCAATCTGCATGTAAACATGTGTATTAGAAGTCTTTTTTTTTGTTTTGACACCTTTCTTTAGCAAGTGTTAGGTCCTACAGAAAATGAGTTTAGTAATTTTCCATTTTGTAAATTTATATCAAGAAAGATAATTAACACTTTGCTTTTTATTCCTAAGATCGCCAAATGGCACGAAGGAAGAACATATGCAATGTAAAAATTCTACTAAGAAAAATCATATGGAAATTATTTTACTCTTTAGAATCATAGAGCAAGTGTTTTAAAGTGTGACATAAAGTTGCAAAATTTCTTTTGATCTCCAAGATCGCATAGAAGGCATGAGGAGAGAGCATACACACTTTACAAGCTTTGTTCAAGCCAAGAAATGAAGACACTTAAGCTATGTAAGTTGAAATAAAAATAGAATATCCAGCTAATAATTTCCATTGTATTGAATACTGTAAAACACTTAAGCTTCATATATTATATTGGTATCTCCATGAGTCATGCGCACAACAAAACTAACATCATAACTCTACAATAATTGACACTTACTTAACCGTGCAAATCAATACATATATATAGGGGTGGGGACTTTCCCTTCACCACCCATACACTATCTCAAAATAGGCGCATGCTAATAATAGTCACACGCCTTTACAAAAGGATACAAAACATGCAAGTGCTCTAACAATAGACTTTCTATAGTTAACTCTGAGTAGAAATCCTATTATTAGCCCAAAACTATACATGGTGCTCAGATGATGCCTATTCCCAAAATACCCTTGCATGTACCGTAATTCTTCATGTCTTTGTGTGCTCAGTACGCTAACTCCAAAAATATCCTTAACAACAAAAATAGCTAATTCCTGATCTTGGGCACTTCAGCCATATTATAGCGTTGCGCGCTCTTTTAACACCATACTTTCGTGTGCCCAACACTTAGCCCCTTTTTGACATCCAACACTAATCCTAATAACAATGCTTCATATTTGACAGTGTTATTAGTGTTATCAAAATGTAACTTAAAGGAAAAAAGAGAGATCTCAAACTCATGATAAATGAGTATTACTCCTACGTCGGATCCAAAGGTAGAGAAACTACCGTCAAACTCTAATGTCCAAATAGTATTAGAATTATATTTTGTGATTGCAATTGAAGACAAGTCCTAATTTGAGGTCATGAAATAATTTCCCAAACTGGCATCCTCAAAATGAATTTGAGCTTTGGGATCATCAGAATTAGTGACGATATATTTGGCCTGAGCTTCAGGCTCGAGGATGTGCATGGTTCCATTGACTGGGATTTTAGATTTGGTCCAATCCATATAAATCTCTCCACCTACATCCTTGCAAAAACCTCTCCCAAGTAGAATACCATAGGTTTTTGGGATATCTACTACTAAAATAGTCATCCTGACCCTCTTTTCTGGGAATACAGGAAATGTAAACTATGCATCCTTGATTTGACCGATCAAAGGAACCTGCTTGGTTTCCATAGAGTAGCAGCATATAAATGAATTCTTAAGAGTGATTTCCAGAGCATGGACTACCTTTACAGGAATAACATTATCTGAGGCCCATGAATCAATTATATAATTGTTAAGTTTAAATCCATTTGTGAGTAAGAATAAATAGAATGGCTTGATCTTCCCTGGAGGAGAAGTTTCCACCATGTTATTTTGGGATAGAGGATGAGAAGGATTGGGTATAACTCCTTTATAGGATGTGGCAATAGGTGGAGTGGTTGTCGTGCTTCTAATAAATTTAGAAATCTTTTCAAACTGTTTCGGGTTAGATTGTAAATACTCTACTTTAGAAATTTGAATCTTGATTCTCTTAGCATGATCAATAATATCAAAAGTAGTATAGGAAGGAACAATTTTAGGCTCAAATATTTCAACGTTTACATGTGAGCTTGGGGAATTGGTCTTAAGAACAGTAGAAGGATAAGGATTAGATGAAGTGGTGAATTTCTTGGCAGTTGATTTCTCCTTTGGTTGTACAGGAAGAGGAGTCCCTCTTTTTGCAACCACTATGGGACTCTCTGTATCTTTAGGTTTCTCAATCTCTTTCCTTGGATTATGGGACCAAGTCAAAACAACAAAATATTGGCCACTAGTTTCATAGTCATCTTCTTCATATTCCAAATACCCAATATTGGAGTCGCCATCTAATTCATTATACAACCCATCAACATAACCAGAATATTCAAAAGCATCATTATCCTCTTTATTTTATTCTTCTCCATCACCCTCGACTACCTTGATAGTTGCATTAATAGGAGGTTCCTCGATAGCCAATCTTGGTTACACATAAGGTAATCGATTTCTCTCTCTCATAGGAGATCCATTTTTATTGTTGAATTTTCTCCTAGGGATATCCCTATAGGGGGCATTCGATGCATTTTGAGACATTCACTTCTTTAGGTTTATTAAATCATTAGCCATTCTCAAAATCATGGGATCAATGGTTACTTGAGAAGTACTTTGATTCTTAGATTTGGAAGATTTCCTTTTGATATTTCCTGCTAGGATAAGATCATCTTAAATTTTTGTGGCCATAGCTTGCGCAACAACTAAGTCAGACATAACGGACCTCCTTAGTAGAAAACTCACTTCAGGAAGTTGGGCATTGATGAAGAAGCACTTTTGGTTTTCTAGAGTAGGAACTGCAAGTTATGGAATTTTTTGGATTAGTTTATTAAACTTGGCCACGAAATAATGCATAAGCTCATGTGATTCCTTCTTCATATGAGTTAGCTAAGCCATAAACACATGTGAATCTTCCACGGGTTTGAATATTGCCTCAAACTATGTTCTCATAGTTGCACAATTTGTAATGCATACTTTCAGAAGATGATAAAACCAATCTGCAATGGTTCCTTGAAGTGTTTCAACAAACAACTGAATAAACACATCTTCATGAGCCACCCTAAGGTCCCCACAATCCACAAATAATGCAGCAACGTGACCATTCAGGTGCTACTTTCCATCACCATTGAATTTTGGAATGTTCTTACGAGACCCATGCGGAAAACCGTGCAATGGTGGAGCTAATGAAAGAGGACTAATGGCAGGACCCCAAGGGACTGGAGCTTGTGTTGGTTATTATCCAACCATTCTTCTTAAAGCAGTATGTGCAAGAATCTAAGTATCAACCAATAATAATTCTCTACAAGTTGCTGAGGTATCTTGACCTTGGATAACATGATTCCTACATAGATGCGATGAACTGCTTGTGCGTCATGAGGATTGTCTTTCAGGTGCAAGATTGAAATTGTGTTGTTGAAATAGGTCAAAAAGACGATCAACTTCACCCCTTGCTCGACTTGCGTAAGTATACGTCCTTTTTGCAAGTTTTTCCCTGGAAATAAAACGTAAAACAAAAGGTAAATACGAAGTCTCCAATAGTAAGATAGGATTATCCTTTCATATTCATTTCCTCAACGGAGTCATCAAAAACTATTGGTTGGATATTTTTTCAAAAAAAAAAGTGAGGTTCAACCATAGTACACAAGACTATGTCTCTCTTCAGATAAAGGGGAGGCACCCTATTTATTATTAATCTAAAACACATGAGAATATATATATATTATTCACACTATTCTAACCATCAGGGTTGGGATTTCATCCCGGCAGACGTGTTCTTTAGTAAATAAATAAGAATGTAGAGAAAGGGCGTAGAATAAAATGAATAATGAACTAGATAGTGAAAGAATATAATAAGATGGGAACATGCTCTCTTAAGAAAATGCAGATCAAAAGATAATCACACGTGACTTAAATTGTAATATTTTGCAAGAGATTTGATAAACCAGGTACTTAAATCAAAAAACAATTTAAATCATTGAACATAAGAACAATAGCTCAAATATTAAAGATATCCCACAATACAAATTTTGCAATGAATATCTTTTATTCTTCTAAGATCAAAAGAAAACACAAAGTATCTCTTTTTCAAATCTAACCTTTATGTCATATCAAAAACTTCCAGCCCTTTGAATGCTACAACATATCATATATATAGAGAAGGGGAGGAGAGAAAATAGGAAATCGTTGCAAACAACATACCAAAAATAGTAAATATGAGTAATTAGTTCACTTGATTGATTCTCACATAGAGACCTAGTCAGTCCTTCTAAGTTCATAGGACATCGAAACAATGTTGAAAAAGACATTTCAAATGGAAAACAAAAATAGCATGACAAGTTCATCACTCATACTTATCTTTTTCTTCATCCTGTGTTGCTTTCCTATCACAAAATTCTTGAAACTTTCGGATCATGTCTCAAACTTCTTCATCATCTAGTCCACATGAGTAGTGATTCAGGACCTCGTAGGTTTCCTTCATGTTACTAAAAATACCTAGAAACCTTCATAACTTTTTTTTATATTTTACCAAGGTGCTCAAAACACTTTCGCAGAGGATTAACTTGTCAATAGCTACCATATCAAATTTTTCACATAGTGTTGATTCCTTCTCTACAAATTCATGAAACACTTTGTATAGATCATCTGCAGGTAGAATATTCAGTCTATCATCCATAACTCTTGTGAATATCTTTGATAATTCTTCATCCGATTCACTAGTAGCATCCAACACTTGATCCTTTGATTCTCATAGTTTTGTACAAGCCTCATTAAGGATTTTGACGCGGAAATAAATAGCTTTACAAAACTCAAAATACTTATCAACATTTGGAATTACTACCCTCCTTAACCAAGGTTTCCGAATGAATCTTTTTAAGCCCACTGAGATCTTTCGAATTTAATTCCAAATTACCAATTTCTTCAAGGAGTTCATCATTCAACCTATCAACATCTTTCCTTGATCCCTTAAGAGAGTTGAAGACATTCACTGAATAAATAAGAGTATTTTTTCCTTGAACAAGAAGACATTGAATCCATTCACTCAACAACTCTACCATTTTCATTAAACTTTTACATTCTAGGTACTAATGAGAAATAAAAATGAATGCGGGTAGGTGCATAGGAGCTGTTATCTGCATATGGGAAGGATTGGAGAGTTTGAGTAACACTTCTGTCAATTGTTCAACTTGTACCTTCAATTCATCCCTTGAGACCTTAGTCTCTTTGAGCTTCTTGCAAAGAACATCCACAACACTCTAAGCATCCTATTGGGCACCTTCAATAATAACCTTTCTAAGATCAACTCTTGTGATCTTATAATCTGTAGTCATTATGTCTTCCTTACTTTTGTCTATGCATGCGGATATGGCGATCTCTGTAAATTTTTGACCAGATGCGTCAACTGAAGATCCGTTAAATAGTCTTCAGTTTTCTTGGTTGATCAGGCATGTGTTAGCTTTATTGAGCTCAAATTGAAAGCCTCGGGTAGAACAACCACTTTCCTCTTATTTGGCAGTCTGGCCAACTTGCCATGAGGGGGACTGAAGCAGAAGGTTGACTCTAGGAGAGGAACTGAGGATTTTCCTATGAGGAAGTTGGAAGAAGTGGGAAAAGTGGTGATAAGGGATGGAGGGGTGGATAAAATGATGAAAAAAATGGTGGATGACATTAGAGGAGAAATGGGAATGGAGACTAGGATCCCATAAGACATTGATAACTCCAAAGTCAATCCTACTCCACTCGAAAGAGGGGATAAGGATGAGAAAACACTTTCCATGGTAGATGCAAGTGGTGATGACGGAAATGGAGGAGAATGAGGAGGAGAGGCAAGAAAGAGAGAAGGAGAAGAAATGTAAGGAAGCACTAGAGATGAATAAGTGGATTCAAGCACAGAATAAATAACAAGAGTAGAAGAAGTGATAGGAAGATCAACCACAATGCTTACTGAAACTACCTCTAAGATTGATGGAGGGGGAGAATCAAGAACCACAACTAATGTATAAGGTGTAGCAGATGAAAAAGGCTGATACTTTCCTCCACTTTGAACAAACTTAAATTTCAACTTTTTAGGTGGGCTTACACCTTTATCATTTTCTACCTGTGAGGGTCCCACCTATGATGCCAATGTGATAGGTATATTTGGGAAATTGGGTTCCTTGGGATGCATACCCCATGAATATAACCATACATTTGTACGAACAAGGGTTTGGGTGGCTCTCTCATATATAGATGTTTTTTCCTTGACCGACCAATTTATTTTTGGGAACCTGATCTCTTCACCATCCATTTTCTCGTACATAGTTTCCACAATGCTCCCAGTGTCAATTGTGTCTTTGGGAACCTCACCGAGATTCAACATCCTTGTCTCATCCAAAGTTAACCTGCTATTATCTTTTCTTTTGACTGCAACCGCATCTCTGAGATCAATCCAAATGTCCTCGAGGTCTGAAATGTGAAGTTGAAATGTTCCATGAGCCTTGAGCACACCTCAAAAATAAAATCCTGACCTTGACTTCATAATCTTCTTAAGCTTATCTTACAACTCATAGACCACACTTTTGGCTTTAATTACTAAGGAGAAAGTATATCCCCCAATTGATATAGGAAATTAAACATCAGCTTTATGCTTACTCTGTTGAAACTTGTGAAAATCCATGAGTTTTCGAACCAATTCCATGAGAATTAATTTATCACTCGGATATCTAGGTAGATGCATAGGTGCTTCTGAAAATATGGCAACCCGCAAATATGTAAACTTTCTGAATTGCAAAAAGATGCAACCCCACTTTGACACTTCTATCTATGCATCATCTGAGACTCTTCACTTTCTAAGATCATGATCCAATCTATAAATAATCTCATAGAAGAAGGCATCATAATCCTTCTGTACTGAACCACACTTCTCTTCAAATACAATTGAGGATAGAACTTGTAGATGTGATCAGTGGACATGTTACCTTTTAAATCCAACCCAGGATAATTTCTCATTCCAGTGGCAACATAGGTAACACATGACATCATGTAAAACTTTCATATGGAAAGGACCCGCCTTCATCTTAGTATAAATGTTATCACTAATGAATGCTCCCCAATCAATATACTTCTCATTTTTTTAATAATGATAATGGATTGATACATCCATCTGTGAAAAATCCTTAGCATTCAAAAGCCCAAATATCCTACTAAGGAGTGAGATAATGTCACTAATTTTTAAACAAAAATCATTCCTAGGAACAATCTATAGAATGCTTCATACAACAGACTTAGGTTTGATCATGAAATTTGTATTTACATGTCTAACATAGTTGTCAAAATCACTATCGCAGGTCTGTTGTGCCACTTGAATATTTGTGCCAACATACTCCTCAAAATTGGGAAGCTTGAGGAGTTCATCGAAATAATCAGTGTCTAACCTGACCACTACCTCCCTTGCTTGGTTCCGTACTGATCATGAGTTCAAGTCATAGTGACTAGTACATGTGAGGATAAATTCAAGACATTGAGTAGAAATGGGGAAGGCAGTTGCTAGAGGTAATCCACTGACACAAATAGATCGCATCCATGAAGTTTGTGAGGAACTTTTTACTCTTCCACAGAACTCTTCCATATATACATGTCCCAACTCTGTGTCCCTAATATCAAAATTTGAATCAATGTTTGAGGGAGCCACAACACCCTAATAATTGTACTTCATTTCTTTTTTTCTTTACTTCTTACCCTTTCCCTTGCCTGAATCAGACATGGGGAACTTGCCACAAAGCTGCCTTAAAGCCCTGGAAGAGAATCAGGTTTTGGAGCCTGATCAATAGCTGTGAAAGTCTAACAAACTGAGTCGGGAAAATGACATTGTCGAACACCTAAGAAAACCCAATAAACTGGTAGGGGTTTGGATATTTCTTTATAGGTGAGGAAACCCGACACACTGGGACAGTTTAGGTCTGTTAAGCAGCTACAAAATTCTGAATCTCTTTATTGGGAAAACAACTTGTTTAGGCATGTGCAAAAACCTAATTATACACTTTAGGCACAAAACCTTGATCTTTGTTTCCAACTCTTCAAAATTTTAAATCCATGAAAGTGGAAAAGAATTCACCCTTCTGACTGATATTCAAAAATAACTGATTGGGGGTGAAAACATGAAGAGAGGAAAACAGGAGAGGACCTATTCCACCCAAATGTAACCAAGGGCATGACCTAAAAATGAACCAAAAGATGACCTAGATGAAAATTTACTTACCTCAAGGTAAAAAAAACACTTCAATATTTTGATAAATAATTGAAAATGCCAAGAAAAACTGGTTCGGGTTTTAGGTGTGTGCAAACAGGTGAAAAATATGAATGGAATTTAAAATCCAAGGTATAAATGATGTAGAAAGACCCCTATTTATAAAACCCCTAGCATTAAATACACATAAGTTGACACGTGTGCTCACCTACTTGACAACTAGAAATAAAATGCATTGATTTCATAATCAAAAAATTGATCACATTTTTCATCATGTAATCGGGTCCCGAAAACCCAACATGAAGGAGTCTTTATAATGCGGGGTTTTGGGTTCGAGAAACATGGTGAAGTTTTCATATGTTTGGGAGGTGAGATTTTCTGATGCAATTGGATCCCAAAATTTGATAGCACATGTTTTTAATTCAAACTTCGGAATCGGGATGCAGTGAAAATTTTGGATGTGCTTCAGTGGGAAGATTTTCCAATGCAATCGGATCCCGAAGCTTGAAAAACATATAGTTCAAATCAAACTTCGGGTTCAGGTAGCACGAAACACTTCGCATGTGTTTTGAATTTCCCGTGTTATGTGCAATTGGATCCTGAAACCCGACAACATAGTGTATTTTGGAGATCAGAATCGGGAAGTAAGGAACAAGATGCATGTCCAATTCTAAGGGGATCCTGAAGTCTGATACAAAGGTTTTATGAGGCATTTTCAAGGACAACTTTTAGGATCACAAGACTCAAAAAGATACATCAAGAAATTTTTGATTTGTAATATCCAATTTCTTGATAAACTAACAATTGGGATAACACATATAAAATGTCGACATACTCAATTAATAAATAGAATATCTATTATACATTATTAATCCACCCCATCACTAACCATATAATAATTATTTGCATGATTAATTATTATTAATTCCAATTATCATATATGCCTTTATTCCAATTGTCCCCATTACTCACCCAATAATCCTATCTAATCCTTAATCATTTAAATCACTATTAATATCCTATTATCTTATCACTAAATCTTATTATCAATTTCTAAGATTTAAAAATTCCTACCCACCTACCCTACACGTAGTTTCTCCATCTAATCCATTCATAATCATAACTAATCCTACCTAATCGTAAGCTAACCAAATCCTCTAAATCTAGAGGCTTTTATTTCTAGAAGCCTCTCTAAATTTCCTCCATATTTAAAAAATTCAAATATATTTCCCTCCCTCCATTGAATTAAATTCTTCTAAACTCTAGAATTCTCCAATTCTAGATCCTTATACCCTCTCATTCAACAACCATTGATATTCCATCTACATGGAAAGATCTTAACCCTCCATTTATCCTACCACAACCTATAAATTTGGCTCACCACCCTCATGGAATCCAACTTTTGAAATTGCAACCAAGTGCTACCTAAATATTCATAGAGAGTTCTTAATCATCCTCAAGCATTCCTCAAGTAATAATCATTTTTATCACCAAACTAGAGCACCCCCGAATGGCCTATGTTTGAGTGGGGTAATTTGGTGTAATTTGTGTAACATTGGTTCATCTGTCAAGCTATGGGACTTGTGGGCTTGAGATAACCCTCCATATAAAGTTGGTTCTTACTCCTAAACTACCTGCCACAATCTTCTCCTAATGAAGGTAAGTTATCTAATCCTAATCTAACCATTACCAAGGGACCAGGGAGAGAGATTGCATGAAAAATAAACCTACAATAAGGGCGTTAATACACCAAAAAAAGAGGTGGTTAATCACAGTCCAGCTACCTGAAATGAAGAGAGGTAAGAAATGGAGAGGGTAGAAAAAATGCATCACAAGCCAAATATGATATTCACATAGAACACCACTTCAAACCCATTAAACACGGCTCTCAAAACTTGCAATAGATATCAGATATATACACAGTATACCCTGCAATGGAGAGAGGAAAGTAGAGACAATAACACATGCAAAGGATGGACAAAATGCATCACAAAACACATTATATTGCTCCAATAAGTATGCATAATACATCATTAGTGGGAAAGAGGAACTAAAATTCCATTACAGAGCTTGAAAATGAGGCTTAAGCTCCACATTCAACCCTAGTAGAGAAGAAAGAGAGAGGGGCAAAAAGGAGAAATGACTAACTCCCTTACTAACGAGCCTAAGATTACAATTTATAAAATGAGAAGAGAGAGAAAGAACAATCCCAAAATTTCATTTTTAACCACTTGAAAGTTGCAATAAATGATTTTAAATGATGGAAATTGATTTACGAAATCTCCCCATGTTGTCCCATGATATGCAGCAGAGAAATAATGATGGTCATGCCCATTAATTGTATTTCCAATCACTCTCCAACAACCAAACTGAACTAGGATCATTTTCTATGAAATACACACTCTAATATTCATCAATTTATGAATTTCTTGTTTTTTGTTTTGAAGGTCTCAAAATCATGATTCCAACGAGACCAATTTTGTGTGATTTTGTTAAGAAATGCTCAAGTTATGGCCTTCTGAGCACATGCAACCTTTTTTGAGAATCACCAGGTTTGCTTGTAATACACGGGACTGTGCAGTTAAATATTGGTTGGAAATCAAAATTTAATTATTTCTCTCTTTTTCCAATGATTTTGCATATTTTTAAATGATTTTTTCATTTAAAAATGATGGTCCCACTATATCTTCATTTGCAAGTGTATATAAAAAAGGGGGGAAATGTTATGATATTTGGAAAATTTGTCAACTTGGCCAAGTTGTCTCTTACCTCACATTATTGAGCCTCCTTAGAATGTGTCGAGCTATCCCTTGCATGTCGAGCTGAATCATATGCCTTATACATGGGACCCCTTCTTATCTATATTGGTGTGTATTTCGTGCCCTTCGAGAGTTGCTTGTACATCAATCTTTACATCAGTCAAGCCATACATGTCTCACTTTATGTTTTGATGCCATGTTGTATTATACTAACGGCATGCCAACTTGGCTCATCAAAATCGCCTCAGCATTTTCTATCACAAACTTATTACGGGCCATTTGGATTCACCGACCTTCTTGATATCTAGGCATTCCAGGTTTATTAGGCATATGATGCACAACTCCGACTCGGGCCACTTGGTTCTTCCACAGTCAATTCACCTGCCTTGGGCTTCCAATGCATGACCATCTCATGGGCCATACGGGCTCTTTAACCTCCCAACTCGATCCTCTGTGGAGACCCCGCGCAGCTTCGAGGTCTCCTATACTATTAACCCTTTTGGAGTTGCGTTGAGGGGCTACATGGTGACCCCAAACAACTCGCCTTCTTTTCCTGCATGGGCCCGTAATGAGAATCACCACTGGATCAAACTCATCTCGTTGAGTCCTTCCACATTCCTCCTCACCATGATTTGGCTAAGTCCCCACAAAAATTTTTTAGGGCTCAACTCATCTCACATTGGCCCGAGATCCACTGAGCTCATCCATCGTTATTCATGTCAAATCTCGTCTCGCCCCTTTTCCTAAACGAGTCTGCTATCTTGCATGATTTCATCCCTATGACACCACGAACCATTTTTCCATGAGTTAGGTCATGAAATTGGATCGGTTTCTATTATGTATGACTCGGTTCTTCACTCCATTAATCATTGATTTGAACCCAAACTGACTTTTCCCAACCGCGTTGTTCCCTTAAATGTGCCACGATCCATTGGTTTTCTCGTTGTGTTTGTATCCATGAGTTATGCATTTTCATCCTTGACTCATCTTGATGGAATCCCCTTTTCTCAATTATTTTGTGCTCATTGTACAGAGACCATAATTAGAGAACTTGTTGCCAACCATTTATGATGGGATCACCCATGTGAATCATTTGAACTTTAGTGAGGAGTTCGACTGGAGCCCGTCTTCCTCAAAATATGCGCTCGGCTCACATGTATGATTTGAATCATCCTCCACCCCTGACTACTTTTGCAGAGCTCGCTGGAGACATGTAATCAACTCAGTTTACCACTATAGCTTGCCATTACAAAAAGGGCTTGACCTCTCCCACCATTGCATGGTATGGCCACTCTAAGGCATCGCTGGATTACTTTCGGACTTAGCTCATTTTATAATGTTTATAGCTCGGTCTACTCATCATGAGCTTGAGGAGATTGATTTGGATCTCAGCTTGCTGAGTTAAGGGAATCAACTCGATGAGATCCCTTTAGGGGCTTAGGATATTCTTGAAGTTCCCTCATCTCTTTTAGAGATTCAATGCAACCCTTTAGACTTTGAGTGTTTTGAGGCCTCCAGTTTCATGGAGCAATGAATTTGATTTTTTTTTTTTTCCATTTTTTTTGATTTTGAGCCAATCCATTCATTGCTCCTCTACTTAATAAACTTGAACCTTGTGAATACTAAGAGCATTTGTGAGTCTTGTCTAGTTATTCAATTTCCTTGGGGTGAAATTAGATAACAATCATTCAACAATGGAGGTTTTGTCCAACTAAATCCACAATCTGAAGCAAGAGAGATTCATCCATTTGAGCACATCCAAAGCATCAAAAAAGGATGATTTTCTTCTTGTAGGTAAGTGCAGGTATAACATCCTCTCTCTCTTTTTATCTTGTTCAATCTGAGGTAGATATTAAGTGGGTTAGATTAGAAATTTAACTAGTTTAATTCATAGCTTGCATTTACAGCTAACACTACTTTTTGTCTACAATCTTTGTCACTCAATTTTCTATTGGCACACTCTTGGAAAAATATGATGACCAATATAAAGAAATATTTTTCTATTATCTCATTCGTACCTTGATCTCCTACGAGCTCAACTATCCACAAATTAAAAAGGAATTCTTGGCCATTTTTTTTTCTTTTCAAAAGCTTCGCCACTACCTTCTAAACAATAAAACCAAGATCATATCTAAAGTTGACCTACTCAAAGTACCTATTATCCAAATCCACACTCACTGGGAGGATGACCAACTGGATCATTTTTATAAGTGAGATTGACATTGAATATGTCCACTAAAAAAGCAGTAAAAAAGAAGGGCGCTTGTTGATCAACTAAGAGAGGCACCATTACCAAGTATTGAACCACTAAGTCTAGATCTTCCAGATGCTTACATTTTATACATTAAAGAATCTTCCACCTAGAAAATATACTTTGATGGTTCATTCAGATTCAATGGCTTGGGGGTAGGAGTTGTTGTTATTACCCCTACAGGTGATCTTATTCCATAAGCTTTCAGATTGGACTTTCCATTTACATATAACATAGTAGCTAAGTATGAAGCTCTCAAATTTGATATGAAATGGAATATCAAACAAGATGAGGTTATAAATTACTCACAGCTCATCATCAAACAAATGAATGATGAATACAAATTCAAAGATGAGAAACGTGTTCCGTATAAAAACGTGGTGGACAGTCTGAAAGAGTATTTTTTTTCATATCACCTTCTAACAAGTCCCACAAACACAGAATAGGTCAGTAGATGTTATGCATACCATTGGATATTTTTTATGATTATTGCAAGCTACCAAATATTTCCATTTCCTTATTTATCATCTAACAGTACCTACTTACAAAAAATACAAAATCATTTTTGGTATGTGAAGTTTTTGGTTCCTTTTCCCCTTGTACATAGATATCTACAATTACTCACAAGATGGTACCTTCCCACTTGACATCTCTCATTCCCAAAAGAGAACCCTTATCTAACAAATAATGTTTTACACCCTCCTTAGGGGTACTCTCTATAGTCAAGGATATAGTGGGAATTTGATACGTTTTATTAATTCATAAGAATCTATCTAAGCCGTAAAAGAGGTACACAAATGCATATGTGGTGCTCACTCTATTGGCATGGTCCTCACAAAGAAACTTCTCCATGTAGGCTATTACTGACCTACTATGGAAATAGATTGTTGTCAGTACATGAAGAATTGTGTCTTGTGCCAAAATCATGGTAATTCGATCCATGCATCATCTTATTATTTTCCACCTATCACTAAATTGTGTCCATTTTCCAAATGGGGGGTTTGATCTCATAGGGAACATTACACCAACTTCATTTGATGTCCATAAACCCATTATTACTACAAATAATTACTTTACCAAATGGGTGGAGGTTGTTTATCTCACCTATGTTATTGGTGCTCAAATATCAAAATTTATCTTAAACAATATCATTTTTCGTTATGACATCCCTTCTGCTATTGTGTCTAACAATGGAAAATCATTTAAGAACAAGCAAGTGAAGGTCCTTTTCCAATGCTTTAAAATCCACCAAAATTGGTCTACTCCTTATTACCCTCAAGATAATGGGAAAATTGAGGCCACAAATAAAACCCTTATTTCTATTATGGAGAAATTGGTCAGTAAGAGAGGTCGTTATTGGCATCTCCAAATCCATCATGCCTTATGGGCCTATCGTACTTCCATCCGCACAACCACAGGTGCAACCTAATAGTCCCTTGTGTTCGTCATTGAGGCCATCATTTCCCTAGAGATTGATCTTCCCTCTTTGATAATATCCTTGAAAGACTATCTAGATAATTAATAAGACTACATAGTGACTAGATTAGCAGAGCTTGAACTGCTTGATGAAAAATGCCTCCATGCCTTATATCACCTCAAAGTGTATTAGAATTGAATCCATGCTAGCTACAAAAAGTGCATTATCTTCCATGAATTTGAGGTTAGAGGTCTTGTCCTTAAATAAAACCATTTTAATACCACCAAGGAGCATGAATAAAAAGGAAAAGTTTAGTCTAACTGGTTAGGACCATACATTGTGGTTGCAAAATTTGGTTTAGGAGCCTATAAACTTACTTATCTTGATGGTTCAGAGCTCCAGGATCCCATGAACATCATATATCACACTTGTGTTTCTATACTTGAGATTAGAGGCATTTCCAAACATCAAAAAATTAAAAAAATCATAAAAATCAAGAAATAAAAAAATAGCAAATAGAAATAAATTCATCCAATTGTGAAAACCACACAATTGTGTTCCTTTGTACATGTCCTTTGGTGAAAACTAGTTTCCAATGGGATATGAAGATTCTATTCTTCATAAGCGCATCGTACATAGGGGCATGATCAATCATTCCTAGCTTTTTCATTCGTTTTTTGTTTGTAACCTTGTTGAACCTATCCCTCTTGGCCTTGATTTGGTTGATTCTACTCTTTTATATGTGCGCAGAATTTTTCCCTTGTATATTCTCATATATCGTTGGGGACATCTTGGCGCTCAGTTCTTCCTATATATATTTTTGAAAAACCTATAAAATCATAAACATTAAAAAAAACCTCCAATATCTAAAAACATTTAGAAATTCTAGAAAAATAAAAAAACATTCAAAGAATTTCAAAACCCAAAAACAATGAAAAAAAAAAAAAACACTAAACATTGGGAACTATATACCACAAAACATCCTACTTCAATGCTTTCTATTTCTCATGCATGGCAAGCAGATCCTCTTGTGATCTTCTTTCATCAACAAAGCTTGTTTTCTTGCTATGTCTTTCTTTCTAGCATATATCATTGTTCGAGGCAGTTTCCTAGTGCACGTTTGCTACTCCTTAGGACTTCTATGTCCTCCATCCAATCCCTTGCATGTATACTTGTTTGAGGCACCATTTTAACCCTTGTTGTATAACTCGAACATTTGGGGTACTAAAGTTGGATAATAAAAAAATTGGTACAATTTTCTTAAACATTGCACATTTGAGTGTATTAGATTGTTCTTTTTTGTTTGTTTTCTTATTTGTTTACTTTATCGTATTGCATTGCTTGTGTATTTTACTTTGAGTCAGTCATTTAGCATTGCACAAAAATCAGTATTATGGTTTTTTCATGTCATTCCACCTATTGGTACCCATATTTACTCTTCTTCACAAACCGAGCAGCATCATGGATTTGACATGACACTCAAAAGCAGATAAATGATTATGTATGTCATTTTTGTAGCCGGGGAAGTAATTTATCTGACTTTTTAGCACTCATGCTTTGAAGAAGTGGGTAGCACCTTAAAAGGATTTGATCTTATCCTAACTATTTTAGGTTATGCCTTTCAACCAAGGTAAGAGAGCCTATTTTGTAACCTCTGTTATTGAAGGAGATGTAGATACATTTATTTTGCAAAAATTTTATAAAGAAAACCTTGGGAAAATATGATCAACACACCAAATCTGACTCTCACGAGTTGTCACTTCCAGATTATGGAGATATTTTCAATACAAGGAAAAGGTTACTAAAGACATTAAGAATCCTGATTGTTCTACATATTTTTTCAAGTATATTTTACTCCTTTGTTGATACACAGGGCAAATAGGGGTAGTTCAGGGTGGATCGATGGTTTTTAAATGATTTTGGTGGGATATGAAGCAAGATAAAAAGTTGATTATACCAGATCTTTGGAGGGACTTCACAATAATTAACAACTTCACAGCGGAAAGCTTCAGAACAGTCAAGACGTTCCTTCAACTAGAAGGTGTGCTTCAATGGAGGCCTAGATCAACACGTTTTCACATAATCTTTGAGACTCCAACACGAAGGCTCAAATTGGAAGACTCAATTAAACACTAAATTTTCTAATTAATCACGCCTAGGGTACACCCTAAGACTTACAGACAATCTTTAACAATAAATGACAGTAAATTGATTTTTTATATTTGTTTATCTCATCCAAGATGAAGGCTCTTCTTGAAATGAAGTTGCAAATACCATTAGACTGTCATAGGGACAAGATCTGTGTGATTTCACAAAAATTTCAGTGTAAGATTGCAATAGGAACGAAAGAAACTATTTGCAGACATTCTGAAAATAAAGCAAACACAAAATTGCTAGAGATTAGACACAAATTAATTCCAAAATTTCTTAGATTCATTAGCAGGGGAAATCTTCTAGAGAAATCTCAGAGCTTTTCAATGATTATACATCTGCAAACCAACTTGACATGATAGAAAATCTAACATAAAAATAAAATAACATGTAATCTCGAGTTTGGTCTCTCGGGAAGATGACTTTCTCAATTTTTTTTCTCAAGAATTCATACTCTGACCATTTGCAAGAGTAATCGCATTGCATTTATAATACACCCTTTGCATCTAATTCTCCCCCCCAAAAGAGGAATATTCAAAGCACCTTTGTTGCACATATCGGATCATGATTTACAGAAAGTGACATTCAACAGATTCACAAAAAAGTTGTCAGGTGTTTTCAAAAAAGGTGAATCATTGCAAATATTTGCATCATTGTTCTAACTGGAGGCATATTCTTCACCCTTGGCGCCTGCTGCAACCTTTTCCCCTCAAAAGAGAAGAATATTCGAGGGACCTTTACCTATTACCAATTTGTTTTAGACAGAGACATTTAACAAATTTAGATCCGAAATCTTCCAGGTGGACCAATTATGAACTGATCATGTCTCTGGGACCCTTGAATAATGACTAGGATGTCATGCCACAACTTTTTGGGAGTCCTTCTAATAATTCTGATTCTGTCATGCGAGAAATCCCCTTTTTAATCATTTTTCGGAGCCTCTGCATAGCTAGACTTGACAGGTCATCATCCTTTTTGTTCTCGAGGCACGCCTTTTTTTTCACCTTTTGCACATGCACTTTCATCATTTCATCCTTTTTCCCTCCTTTTCCTCTGAAATTTTACTTTGTAACTTCTGGATCTAGCATTTTTTTTTGCATGAGCCTGAGCAAAAATCCACTTCAAGAGTACTTCATATTTACAAATTGAGCTCCCAAATTGATTAAATTAAACTTTGCAGGCCAAAACGACACAAATTTACCAAAAATTTGATGAAGAATGATGCAAAAAATGCATCTCCAAAAATCCTGGAGCTTCAATGGTGGCAAAAACAAATGAAGTGCATAGCTACTGTTGATCTTTTCTTTCAAATTTTAATCTGAGCCCTCCATCTGGAAAAATTTGATTGGAAACGGGCCTGGGAGCATTGTTTTTGACATTTTATAACTTCTGGAAGAAAGTAAAATTTTGACATTTTCTTCGCCCCTCTTCCCTCAGAAAATGGGCTTGACAGGTGTCCCAATGTGGGTCCCAGCGGACCTACACTTTATTTTTTCACTTCATACTTATTTTCCAAAAAGGAAAAAGTTCCATATTTTCCCCCCGGGCATGCACCTCCGTTTTTGACTATTCAACGCTGGCATTTCTTTCCTGTCAAGGCCACGCTTCAACTTACAATTTTATCCCATTTTTACAAAAGGCAAAAAACCTTAAATGACCCTGAAGCTTCATTTCTCCATTTCCCCACCTGCTACGTGTCTCAATGGCACATTTTGAGATGATCCCAAAAAGTAGAGACCCCAAACATTCGCGGTCCCTCCACATATCCCAGGCCCTTTAGGAAGTTGCTTGAAAAGTCTAAGTATGGGAAGGCCCAGCGGAAGCCTCCACATGTCTTTATGGCGCAACTTTAAGATGGTCCCCAAGAGCGGAGACCTTGAGAAAGTGCAGGCTCACTATATAGACATGTTTTTGGGTTGAAGTGAGCCTTAGAATTTTTAAAGTGCCCAGCAGAGCCGCATCCAACCAGAAAGGGCCACACTTTAACTGATGCTGAGAAGTGATTTTGACCAGGAAACTTCACCTGTCAAACCGTAAAATGTAGGAGAACCACCATTTGAGCCCGGGGAGACTGAAAATATAACAGAGGCTGCAAACTAAGGAATTTCAATGACAAATGGGGTGAGACTAATTTGAGCACCAACACCACCCTTTTGTTGTATCCTTACATCAAATAAAATGGTACTCCTAAGCCAGTATGATACATAAGTTACGCTATGATATTTCCATCCCTCATCTATGGTTTTTACCATTCTAACTAATTCCTCGTTCTACCACTCCTTCTCTCCAACCTTTTTTATTTCTTCTAACCTACTGAGACACAATTCTCATAATGACTTTGTTTCTTCCTCTCCCCCCCCCCCCCTTGTATAACCCTCATCGTACAAGGGCACCAAAATGTATCAAATCGAACAATGGACACCCGAGCCAAGTTCGAATTCCAAACACCACCAAGGGTTTTTCTTTTGTTGTGATCATTCTCCTCTTCTTTTCTAGCGTCAATCGACCTCTTCTATCACCCCATCGACACTCGAGGGGGAACTGTCCATCATACTAATTTTTCTTCTACCCATACAAAATAAAATTTTCTACTATCTTTGAAATTATGTTGCACGCTACACCACATCAATAAGGGGAAATGTAAACACCTAATTTCGACCGTGTAATTTTAATAATAAAATTGCACTAATTGTCTTCTTTACCGTCATTTCGTTATAATTAGTGATTTTTCGCTAATTAGCTAACATTCCCCTTCATCTCGGTGAATTAATGACATTTCGTTAACTAACTAGCTTCATCTCTCATCTTGGATGCCAATTAACTTCTTGTCATTAGTTATAATCCTCTTTTAATCATTTAATTAACCATTATTAATTAATCTCGTATTTAATCAATAAACCCTCTTATTGATTAGATCCTCTCTTAAATCTCTTGAATTCTACTAATTTCCCTTCAAATCATCTCCAAATGACTTTTATAAGCTTAAATTGGTCTATTAATTAATCCCCTTTGATTAATCAAGCATTCTCAAACTTCCATGAGTTGTTAATCTCTAATTTATCTCCTCTAATCATACTTATCCCTTTCTAATCCTACATTCATTTAACCTCACATTCGTGCTAGGTTGCAAGCTTCTCCCAAAGTGGAAATCTGTATAAGAAACACAATGTCACATTTTACACCAAGTTCTTGCCAGCCATTGTACTTGAGAAGAACAATTCATGTTATTTGAAGGTTTGTTAAATCAAGTAAATCTCCCCCTTCTACTAGTTAAGAGTAGTAAGAGAAGAATAAAAAATGACAATTAAGCCATATTGATGAGATCTCTTCCTCTTTGAGAAATCTTTGATCGTGTGTGATATGTGTTCAGCTCATTAAAGAAGTACCTACATCCAAAACACATCAAAAGATGAAAAGAAGATTTGCACTTAGTATAGATTCATATTTTATGTGATTTAATTAACTTCCTTTTTCACTTTATCATGATGTATTTGCTTAAATTTAACTAAGTTGGATCTACCTAATATTAGGTGTATTTACTTGAAAGTTCCTATCAAAAAGCAAAGGCTTTAGTACATGGACGCACTTTGGTGTATAAAAAGCTTTGTACGTAAACAGATAGACAATAGAAGCCTGTCATCACCTCCAACTGAAGCCTTCATGGGGGTTGTTAAAGAAAGAATCGAATTATAGCATAAGGTTACCCTCCATGAAATTCCAAGATGAGGTCACTTTATCAGATCCTATCCCAGCTTGAACTGACCGTCCATGCATTTTAGACGGCTAGTGGTGGCATAACTCTGTCTAAAAGATTGTAATCGCTCACTTTTCCCAATTTCTCTTTTCCAAACTCAGTCATCGTTTCTCATTTTTCAGGAATAGTTTTTTACCTTTTGCCGACCAGCTAATTGGCATAACATGCAGGGAATCAGATAATCTTTATTGAAACCAGCTAGTTTCAGGAGATATGTCTATATATATATGCTAACCTGTCTAATATGTTCTCAGTAACAAGTTTTTTCTGGCACCCAAACATCTACCATTGATAAACTATTTGAGATTTGAAAGGTTTCGCCTGTTTCTTTGCCATGTTGAGGTCGGCCAGCAATGGAGTTCTTCGCGCGCCATCCAAAGCGTACAAAGAAAAGCCTATTTATCAGGTACTATTATTTAAGATTAATTTTGAAAATATGGAATATGAACTAATAGTTTTAAAATTCCTTGTTATAAATCAAGATTTTATGCCGCCACCTTACAATTTGTAACGTTAGTATTATATTTTTGTTAGGGTGTTGGGTAAACTTCAATTTTTTTGGGTGGTTATAAAAATATATTTGTATATTATTGTTGTTTTTCTTACTGATTATGTAGCTTTCCAGGTGGCATATATAATCATTTAAATAAGTTAATTGGTTATTATATCGGAGCTACTCCTTTGTATTTACTCACAAATTTATGCGTGTAATTAGTATTATAAAAAATTGTTAGAAACATTCTTTATGAAGTAAGAAATAAAAAATTAAGATTTTTAATGATTAAAAGTTATTTTTCTTATCAGAAATTTTGTGGATGTTGTTATATGTATAGGCACGTATTCCAAATTTGGCGCATCATCCAGTGACATCTGGACTGTGGGGAGGTGAAGGGGGTCTATCATGGGATGATGGAGATTTTACTGGCATAAGACAAATTGTGATTCACAGCGGACAAGCCATTGATTCCATTGCCATTGAGTATGATAAGGACGGAAAATCACAATGGTCTGTAAGGCATGGTGGCTCTGGTGGAGTCGAAATTGATAAGGTAATTTAATCCATGGTTAGACTAGACTAAGTTTATATGACATTGGATGTGGTTTATCTTTGTAGGAAAATGCTATAGATTATTTTCTTTCCCTTTAAGTATTAATAGAAAAGTAAGGTTGGGTAGTTTTTTCCATAAAAAAAACTCTTAACATAGTACTTGGTGTTTTTCAATAATTTTCCATAAAAAATTGTTTGATGAGAAATAATATTCATATATAGAAATGACTAAAATGAATTGAGGGACTATATGCACTCTTGAATAGATAAGGAGTGAACAACATACAAAACTACCATATAACCAATTTTTCTTTGATGTGTTTATTTGGAGAAAAAAAAACACTCAAATTATCTAAAATTTGTACATGAATGTAAGTTAGTGTACATTACATATTTACTAGTTGTGGATTTTGTAGTCATTATGTAATTGGTTACTATATAGATCATTATTATGTCTAGTAGATAATATTATAACAATTATTACGTGGTACCATATCCATTAATATTGGACCATGTTCAGCTACTAATTTAGAGACAACATTTGAAGTTCCAATAGGTCTCTCAATAAAAAAAAAGTGGTTAGAAATTGAGAAATCCAAAAAAAAAATTTAATAAAAAAAAGGGTTTGAAAATGAAAAGTCCAAAGTGAAGATTTTTTTTCCACTGAATTCCCTTACTAAGTGGATTGTGACATTTAATTGTGACTAAATAAATCCTCTTATCTTGTTATAAAAAATACAATTTTTAAAATAAATAACCACTCTATAGATCATCTTTGGGATAACTTAAATATACAAGTAAAAACCTAAAATAATAAAATTTAAGTAAATTTATGGTCTAAATCTTTAACTACATTGATACTTACGCTTATATATTAATATGTATGGTGGAAAACAAGTGGTGGGAGTAGGCTTTAAATTTGATGGTCATTTACATGTTTTTGGTTAAAAAATATTTACAACTTTTTAAAATAATTGTATATTTTGAATTACATATTTAAAATATTATCATCATTTTCTATATATATATATATATATATATATATATATATATATATATATATATATATATATATATATATATTGTTGTGCATAAATATATGTATTAAAAAATTATGAAAATAAAGGAAGGTTACATTTTATTTTATAGTATTGCATTAGTAATATAGTACTTTGCTCAATTTGAAGGGTGATAGTGAAAACATACCATTATTAAATAATTGTTTGGAAGGTGTAGGTGGGCCTCAAATTCAAAACCTCGGTGGTATGAGAAAATGAGTGTAAGTGTAAGATGCCAACAAATATGTCCAATCTTGAATTTTGATGTCATATATGGCAATTTTTTTTCTTGGAGAAGCAATAAAAAACCACAATATCTTAGGTATTTGGTGGAGTTTAAAGAGTGATATTTTAAAAAAAAAAAAAAAAATTCAAGTCCAACACAATCATGTTATAAGATTTTGAGGTTTTAGCGTCACTTTTAGCATTAGAATCACAACTTTTTCCGCCTAGTTTTTTTTAATTCGTGACAACCTTTTTTGATGTGATTCACTCAACATCCCTAACATTAAATGATGTTTTTTATGTATATTGTATCATAAATTTAGAGGAAGTTTAAGAGTGTTTTATGTGACGCTTTTTACATCAATTTTTTTGTGTTAGGAAACATTGTGTTTGATTTTTAAA
The DNA here is from genome assembly GCA_019776745.2 of Taxus chinensis. Lineage (NCBI taxonomy): Eukaryota > Viridiplantae > Streptophyta > Pinopsida > Cupressales > Taxaceae > Taxus > Taxus chinensis. The sequence continues at coordinate 661,746,165 of CM034151.1, read as the reverse complement.
TTTCAATTTTGATGGTTATTTTGATGATTTTTTTGCCATATGGATATCATTTTTTTTGTATTAACGTTAAGACATTGAAAATTGTAGGTTTAAAATTTAGGCATTTTAATATATTTTAGTTTTTAATCATTGGTGCAACTCTCCACTCTTCATCAAGACTCAAAATAATTGGTTGAAGCATAGAAATAAATTTTATACAAATTTAGCCAAGTTTTCTAGAATTTGAACTTTTGCATGAGAGACACACTTCAACCCCTACATTTTCCAATATGAATGTCTTTAATATTTTTCAAAGAATTATTGTAGTATAAATATTCTTGATATACTATATAATTTAGTGTGTGCTCTACAAGAAATAGATTTCCATAACATAGCTTTTCTATATGAGTGTACTACATTGGAATTGAATGTTGTGAGAAAGAATTTAAGCAATATTTAGAACATCAAAACCATTAAAAATTAGTCAATATATAAAATAAAGTTGTGTGCTAAAAAATGAGTTGGGGTTCACACAATGTTTATAATTACAATTTCTTATATGTATTTTTCTTTCAATATAAGTGCTTGAAATTTCTTCTCCAAGGTATATTTTGAGGAAAAAAATCTTTCACTCTTATATCCCACAAAATATCAAACACCACCCAATCAATCACAAAATAATTGTCTATAAACATTTAAGTGAAATAATATTTATTTGAATATGTTAATTCAATTGTGGGTGTGATTTTTTAAGTTATTGGCCACCCTAACTCTAATATTGACACAATTGTTTTAGAACTCTAACCAAAAACAATTGTTGGCAGTAATTTTAGCATCAAAATTTTGAATAATAAGTGGTCGGTGGAATTTTTAATTTTATTTCTAATGTGAATTTGTATAGCACTAATCAAGGTATCATATTTTTGAATAATAGATTGGTGGGATCTTAAATTTGAAAAATTCATGGGTTAGTGCGAGATAAAATATTTGATGCACTTGCATTAAGGCCGGTTTGTTTTTTTTTTTTTTGTAGTTTTTGACACTTTGCATCACTTTTATGTTCTCTATCAGTATCATAAATTGTGAAAATTCAAAAAAAATCAACACAAAAAATGTATTAAAAACTTTAAAATCTCATGGTGAATGGTGCAACTAAACTGAAACCATTAATCAATGAAAATTTCATAAAACTATTACAAATCTGAAATAAACATCTAAAAATTGAGACATATTTAAGTTTTTCAAATATATTTAAGATATTTATACTAAAACTAACCATATATACAAATACATGATTAATACGAATGTGAAGACTTCAATCTGAAATGTGAGTTGTTATGTGCAGATTCGCTTCGACTATCCATACGAAACACTGCTGTACATATCTGGACACTCTGGACCATTCTATCTGAACGGTCCTACTGCGATAAGGTCATTAACATTCTACACTAACCTTCGCAAATACGGGCCATACGGTGTAGAGGAGGGCACCCCCTTCGAATCCCCCACATTAGGCAGCAGAATAGCGGGGTTTCATGGACGAAGTGGCTTATATCTTGACGCCATTGGAGTCTATTCTCGCCTTTATTTCCAGTGCTCAGCAGGACATGAAGAATGTGAGGCTTCTTTGTTGTTACCCAGGGTTGTCTCTGCTGTTAGAGACATTGTTGAAGCAGTTAAGGTTACAACTCCTCAAGATAACTCCAAAGGATCCATAACTGGCAAGGTAATGTTCTGACACACAAACACTCTTTAATGTGTAATTGTTTTGTTTGAATGAAGGATAAACATTCTAAATAATTGCGTCGATTTGAATGAAGGATAAATTTTCTAAACAATTGCGTTGACAATGTTCAGTAGAAAAAATTAGGTTTAGCTTTAATGATTTGAGTTTCTTTCTTGAAGGTCTCTCATTGGAGGCCTGTTCCTGCGGGGCCGTGGGGAGGACGAGGTGGAAATCCTTGGGATGATGGAGTTTACAGTGGAATACGGCAGATTGTTGTGGGGTTTGGAAGTGCTATTGACAATATCAAGCTAGAGTATGTTCGAAATGGCCAGTCTGTCTGCTCTGCCCGGCATGGAGGCACTGGAGGAAGCAAAACAGAGACGGTAAGTTATATTTAAGGAACATGAAACTTTTAAGGATTGAGGTTTTTGGGTCCCTTGCTTAAAACTTGTTTAGCATTTTTGTTTAAAATTGTTAAACATTAAAGATTTATAAGCTGAGTATAAAGGTTAGGACCATTCTGTTTTGTCTAACCCTCACGCACGTTTGTGGGGGATGGATTTGGTCAAAAACCGTCAAAATACATTCTAACAAATGTTTTGACGTAGTGGTGGGGTACCTGCGTGTCTCCTCGAAGGTCCCATGTTCAAGTTTTGTCTATCTCCCCTGCAAATGTGTTATAAATTTTTATACAAGTTTGGTTATAAGTAGGTGATAGGAATCAAAACTAAACAAAGAACCATTTTTTTGCAAATCAATTTTAGGTAGTTCCCATGGTTTTGTGAAGAGTGGTATATAGACCAAGCTTACTAGTTCCTCCATAAAAAGGGGACACACCCCCAAACCATTAGGGTTCCTTCCTTCAATTATACAATTTATTTCTACTAGCTTCATCAGTGACATTATAAAATATATATAAACCTTTTGTGAGAAAAATTCTACGTTTGAATTATCTATAGTTACATTAGAGATTGGCTAAAATACCAACAAAATCATAGTAGCTTAAAAATATGCATTTTTTTTTACTTGCAAAAATATTTTAGTATTTTTTATTTGTATGAGTGAAATTTATATTACTTTATAATAATATCAATAAAAGAGTCAATTAATATTGATTTTTAAGTAAATATAATAATTTACGTTCTAATTATAATAAAAAATAATGAAAATCTTTAGATTTGAACGCCTCTTCACTGAGTGCTTAATCCCCCTTGATACGAAATAAATCAATAAACTACTCAATAATTTCCTTAAATTATTCATTATTAGCTTAATTTTTTTGAACCTTGTTATCCTACCATTGAAAATGTCTAATGTAGCTATAAAAACATTTCCATGCATAAACGATTTGATATAGCCTATCTACATAGTGACTATCCAACAAATTAACATAAAAACATTACGACAAAATTATTAGATCTATATTTTTTATTTTTATATGACGAACTTCAATAAATCGTTTAGTTATTATACTTACATAATTATTTATCTTAATATTAAAAATTGAGGGTTATCCATTTGATCAAATTTACTTCTGATTTGTATTTCCCTAATTAACTTTACCATAATACGGACTTTTTAAACTTTTAAATCTAAGTTTCAATCACACCCTATATAAGTTATAAGTTTGTTTTGAGAACACAAACTCTATACATAATTTTTTCACTGGCAGCTAGTTGAGTTGCATATTTAAATATGCAATTTGGTATTTTATCTATATTATCTTAGTCTTATAATGGACATCAATATTTAGGAATATAATCAAGTCATGTAACCCTTACTTGTGTTTGGGATTTCATGGTTTTATTTCTTTGTGATTCTAAAAATGTTTTAGACTTAGAATGTTTTACTATTACAATCTTAAAAAATCTTATAGATATCTTTAATAATTCTTACGAAAAATGGCATCAAAAATTAACTATTTTATTGAAATTTCTTTACATGTGAAACATTATACAAATAATTGCCTTGCATTTTGAAAGTCACATTTGATTTTTTGAATAGAATTTAATGTCTTCATACTTTTGCAGGTGAGGTTTGATTATCCTAATGAAATATTAATGTCAATAAGCGGCCACTATGGTAATATTGCCCCATCTAAGCCAATGGCAGTAAAATCCTTAACATTCCACACCAACCGTAAGAAGTATGGCCCCTTTGGTGAGGAGAAGGGAACTAGTTTTTCAACCCCATCCACAGCATGCAAGATTCTTGGATTTCATGGGAGGAGTGGATGGTATTTGGATGCCATTGGAGTTCACTTGGTGATGGAGCATGCAGTAGATGGAGACAATAGTGAAGAGGACGAGAATGCATGGAAGGAGTTTGTGTCAAGGGTAATTCATCATAGGGTTGGGGGGTGGTGGAATATGATAGTTAAGCCTTTTAACTTCTTCTTTTTTTGTGTACAAGTAAAGGTTACAATTATATATACAAATTAGGGTAGCATTTCATTACAATAGATTTTGGTTGTACAATAAATTAGGGTTATATAATAAATTAGGGTTAGGCTAAGATTTCATCATTATAGATTATGAATATTTTGATTAATGATATCTTTTAGAATCTTACATTAGTTTTGTTTATATTTATTAGATTTTTAATTACAAAAAATATATTGATAAATTATATAACCAAAATTACAGTAGGTTCAATGGCTTGTGTGTGTTGCATATGTAACATTTTATGTCATATACATCTTTCCAAGCAAAAGTTTATAGTGATTAAGAATATGAATTTGATCATATCACTATTATTATTTTTCTTGCAAATTTATACTGAATTTGTATTTGAGTTGAAAATGTGTTTATGTGTGAGGTGCTTCATAAACAATGTTTGAATCATGATCTATTCTCACATTTTGTGATATTCAAGGAAAGATATTGTTTTAATAATTTTAAAATATATTTTTGGAAATAAATGTTAATGAGTCTTAATTTTTTACACAATAATTTAAATATAAGTATTTTCATAAAATTTAGCGTGATTGAATTGAAAAATATATATTTTCATATATTTGCTTTTGATAAGTTTAGCATTCTATTCCACAATCAAAAATTTAGGAAGCAATAAAATAAATTTCAATAAACTTAAGTGGATTTTAAATAAAAACAAATAATCTAACAATTACAATAGTGTGGTTAAGATTTATTTAATTCCATGATTCCCACTTGAATATGGAGACAATTTTTAGGATTTGAATTGTTCGCGAATGAGTGTGAGATTTAATGAGAAAGATGAGATAAGGTGGATCATCTTAATGTGTCATTCCAGTTCCCTTTGGAATGTATTGAGTCTTATAATATAGTCTGAATTTCTTCATCAGAGGACACAAAATTTGAGAAATAAATTTTATTTACATTTGTGCACGTCAGTAAGTGCCACCATTTGGGGTGATTACAACAACAGTGACATCCGCAAAAGATCAAGTAACACGATAAGAATGACTAAATTGAGTTGATCCTAGTCTATAGAAATGCCTACGATGTAACTATTAAAAAATGGATGATGCAATTTTGACATGGTTATTCCTTAATTTTAGTTTGGTCTGGTGTGTATATACCTAATTTTGGTACAAGAGTAGGTAAATGATAGTATTAGTGTATTTATGTGTTTATTGATCATTGGTCCAAGTTAGATTCTTATTGGTGCATTTTCTTTATATTTCTTAACCTTTAACTTATCTTTTTTTATTATTTCAACACCTTTGAACTCATATTTCTCTTATTGATTTCCCATTCTTCTCTGAATGGGCTTCATCTCTCTTTTTCCTACTTCTCAAGGTTTCTCTCCTCCCTTTTTTTCTCATTATTTTGCATGTTTGACAATTTTTGTAGACTACAAAATTGGTCATGACAGTTTTGTTACCGTTACATAACTATTTTCTTTTTTTTGTTAGCTCTTTTTACCCATGAAACGGGTATATTGAGGTTATAAAACATAAATGTCAGTATCTTTCCCATTGTGTGTAGGCATGTGTGCCAATGGGGTCTTAATTTGAATTCAAGAAATCCATAAATACAAATGTGCATTTAGGACACATATAGGCACCTAGAAAAGAATCATTTTAAATTTATAAGGGAATAATTTATCTACTTTTGAAACACCTCATACAAAATAAACATATTTTAGGCATATAGAGAAGCACATAAACTCTACTAATGGTTTGAATGGATTGAAAAGATAAGGATTGCGATAATTTGACTACACAAAATTGTTTCTTGAACACATTGAACTCAAGTATGTTCATTGTCAATTCATTCTACAGTTGAGGTGCATAGTAAATATCAAAGAATCTTAGATTTTCTCTGGTTTAGAATAGGCCCCAAAACACATTTCATGTTTTATTCAAAACTATAGGTATGATTAAGGTTTTGGATAAGGAGATGAGTTTTTGGGCAAGTTGCGCTAAATCTAAGAAAATTTAAGGGAGGTTTTTTAAGATTAGGGCATCCTAGCCCTTGCCCAGAAAAGACCAAAATGGTATCCATTATGATTATGGTTAGTTATTTTCATTAACATTTATATTCTAGTCATTATCACTTTGCAAGATGTGAACTCAAAGATCTATTCCCCTCATTGACTAAACTTATATTTTTGTCGTGTATCACTAACGATTGTCTCTAAATTTGTAAGATCCTTTGTATTGTACCTATAAACCCTAATTCATCCAACACTCTTTAAGTATTAAATATTTTTCTATGGTCAAGATAGTCTCTTATTTACTTAATTTATAGGTATGATATTCTAACTTACATATATGTTTAGATCTAATTTGCAATGTGATATGGTTAGTTTGGTGCATTTTTTAGCCATAAAAAACTTGCCATATTTACATTTTGGTGAATCCTCACTTACATTAAACATCTAGCCTAGGGTTTACAATTTGTATGCACATGATTTCCTTATTGCCTTATAGAGGGTAAATTATATACTAATAGATTTTTTCCTCTTTCCTTGTTTTATACATCAATCCAAACCCTAAGAGTGCATTTTTGTCATATTATGCTTTCAAAATGTCTATTTTTCAATTATGTTGACATATAAGAAATATATGATTGTGTTTTTAATGTTTGTTTAGATCATAATTGAATGTGGTGTGGTTAATATAATAAAATAAAAACAGTCATATCCCAAAATTATACCAAAAATAACCAACTACGAAATTAATCTAAAATCTAAAATATATGATTGTGATTATGAAGTTGAATTAGATCTTCAAGATAGTGATAGGATTTTATTAAAAATGTTATAAATATTCTAACAATACTTTTGATAGCTCTATAACTACAAGAATGTATTGAAACATGTAGCTTGTCATAATCATTATTCTCTTATTTCAAATGCTTCTAGTTCAAATGATGTTTTAGTATAAAATGTTGAATAACTTCTCATTGCTTCTCTTCATGTGCTTTTTAAAAATAGTGTAAATGGTTGCATTGCATAATTATTTGTGTACCCGAAACGAATCTCAAATAATTCATATTCAACCTCCTATATTTTTTATAATCCCTTCTAATGTTACATATTCATCTTTGACTTCCTATATTCCAATTTTTTCCTCCACTTCTAATCTTACATGCCATATGTATCAAATAATTTTGAAATGACTATCACAAAAAATACATTATATGAAAATTTGTAAAACAAAGTCCAAACATTATCTCTAATATCTCAACATCCACATGTTACAGTCAATTCTCATGACATATTAGTGAATCCAATATTGCATGTCATTTCGGCTTACCCTTTAACAAATGGTTTTACTAGTACTAAATTGAGCAAAAAAAAAAGTAGAAAAGGAGATATTTCTCACAACATAAGATTTTTTTATGCCTCTTTCTTCGATTATTTGTAAAATGATAGCTTATATCACTTAAATTATTCCAAGAATTGTAAAGGGTTATATGCTTGCTTGGTTTTATGAATTACCGTGTCGATCAATCAAACTCTTTTCAAAATCAATCGATGACTTGTTGACCCATTTTTCAATAAGTATTAGTATTTTTCAATGTATATATTGGTTTTAAGGTATGCTTTGCATAGTTAGCTCAAATGAAACAAGCCTCAAAAGAAACAATAAATGGCTACGTGTTTAGGTTTAAAACGCTGACAAATTAAATGCCTTGGAATGTCTTACGAAACATAAAGCGTTGAGCTCAAATCATACTAATTAATAGTCTATTACTAATTTTTAGTGAAAAATAAATTCTTCAATTTTTATCCATCTTTCAATGAACTTTTACATACAATTAAATTCATTGAAATCAATATTTTGGAATCACACAAACATGTGTGTGAGATACACACTCCACTTAGTAAAAAATATCAAAATAAACTAAGCTTTTAAGATACAAGCAATGACTATAAGATGCAATCTATGTCATGGAGAAACCTTCGATAAAGCTTTTGTTATCTCAAAAGCAACGTAGTTAATTTACAAGTCTCAATGAAAGTCCACATATAGACTTGAATATATTAGTTTAGTGTAATATGATTATTACCCGGCTGCTGATTCTGCCTGCTGCGACTTTCTGCTGTCTCTGGTTCTGGATTGGATGCCGGACCCCTCTGGTCCGGATCGGGGGCCCCTCCTGTCAGGGTCCCTCTCTCCAAAGCCGCCCGACGTATGGTCTAAAGTAGTGGAGGGTTCCACATCGGCTCATAGCTCGGAAAAGCTTTCCCCCTCACTGTCTGATGGGTCCTTTTCCCTGCGCATCCCCTCTCACATCACGGAAGCTGCTACTGCTTCACGTGATCTGTCCTTGGTGGGTACTCTGATGGGACCTAGACCCCCTTTGGAGGATATAAAAAAATGGGCTCGATTAAAATGGCATCCATGTGGAGCGCTAGAAATAGCGGCTATGCCTAATGGTTTCATTTTATTTTCCTTCAGCTTGAAAGAAGACTTCGCTAGAGCTCTGCTAGGTGGTCCGTGGTTTTTCGGCAGGCGGGGTTTCTATCTCAGGAAATGGTCTCCAGGTTTCAACCCACACACGGAATCCATGACCCAAGCCCCAATCTGGGTTCGCCTCCCGGGGCTCCCTCTGGAGTTCTGGCACCCGGCGGTTATTGAAGGTATTGCTCTCTCAATAGGTTCTTTAATTGCTATTGATCAAGCAACAAAAGCAAAAACTAGATTCATTCATGCTCGTTTTTGTGTTAATGCTGATATTAGTTGCCCCTTACCAAAAGATATTGAGCTTATTTCGGACTTTGGAAACTGGAAGCAACCCATTGATTACGAATATATCCCTCAAGCTTGCTCCTTCTGCAAAAAACTCGGCCATCGGGCCTCTGGCTGCCCATCTAAACCTCAACCAAAACCCAAGCCCCAAACCCTATCCCCAAAAATCAAAAACAAATTTATGCCCAAATCGTCTTCTTTTGAGATCCCGATCATACCCACTTCAAATTCCTTCGCTCTCCTTGAGGATGGAGAAATCAACACATCTTCTGATCCTGCTTCTGAGGTCGTTCCCTCCTCTCTGGCCTTTCAACCTCTCATCCCCCCTTTGCCCTCCTCGGATCTCCCCGCCACTTCCTCTCTTGGAGAGGTCCTGCTCCTGGCTACCTCCTCCCCTCCCCCTTCGCCTTTATCAGTTCCTCTTCCCTTCCCTCCCCTTCCTTTGATTCCCTCTTCCATGGATCCTCCCACCCTGTCTCCCCTCTGTCCGCCTGCTTTGGACTCTGTCCCCTCCCCCACGGGTCTCTCTTCTGATGATAGTTTCACTCATCGCCTTACTAGAAGCAGCAACAAGAAACCTGATATAGGCCTGGAAAAAGCTCGGGGCAGAATTCCGAGCAGTATTAAGCTTCAACAAGAAGCAGCCACAAATGTTGCGCAAGGAACTCAAAGTACAATCCCCATGGTGGTGGGGAGTAAACCCAAACCAAAGAAATGAAGATCATTTCTTGGAATATAAGAGGGCTCAACTCTCTTCAAAAGCAAAGAGTTATCAAAGACATCAAATTTCAGCACTCTCCTGATATCTTAATGTTACAGGAAACCAAACTAAAAAAGGAGGATCGCCTCCTTAAACTCTGGCCAGCAGCTTCTTTTGAATCTCAACCGTCAACAGGGAACTCAGGGGGGCTTTGTACTATGTGGGATCCCAGAAGTCTCAAAGGGGAGTGCCTGTTCAAGCACCCCAATTTTTTATGTATTCTCTTCCAAGAAGTAGGGATGGACTTCTCTTGGATAGCTATCAATGTGTATGCCCCAAATTTGGAGACCCATCGTGGAAAACTTTGGAATGATATCACTAACTTCATCATCACTTGTGGTAAAATTCCCACCCTAATTATGGGCGATTTCAACTGCCCTCTTTATCCTTCGGAAAAACAGGGAGGTATGCCTGCCATGCCGGTTAGCATGGAGGCTTTGGCTGACTTCATAAGGGAGAATTCCCTTCTGGATATGGATCTCCACGGCTCTTCTTACACTTGGTCAAACCGCAGAATGGGCAGGAACCACATACAATGCAGATTGGATAGATCTCTAGGCTCTCTGGACTGGATCTCTCTCTTTCCTGACTTCTACCTCAACTCCCTGCCTAGGGCGGCCTCCGACCACAGCCCTCTTCTGTTAAGCGCCAATCACAAAATAAATGCCAAGAACCCTCCCTTCAGGTTTGAGCTAGCCTGGCTTGAAAATAACCAGCTGACCCCCCTTGTTGCAAACTGGTGGAATATCAATATTGATGGCACTAATATGTTCAGATTTTCCAGCAAACTCAAAGAAATTAAAAAACAACTCAAGATATGGAAGTCGAAGGTCTTCGGTAACATCAAGCTTCGCAAGCGGGAGCTAACTCAGAGACTGGCAAAAATTTCTGAAGAAATAGAGGCTGTTGGTAGATTGGATCATCTTCATCAACAGGAAATCTCTCTTCTCAGTGATTATCATAACACTCTTAAAGAAGAAGAGACCTATTGGAGGCAACGTTCTCGTGCCCTTTGGCTAGAGCAGGGAGATCGTAATACCAAATTTTTCCACATCACTGCTTGTAAGCATAAAGCTAGAGACAAGATCCGGGAGTTGGTGTCGTCGGAAGGGAACTTGCTAACTGCTGAGTCTGATATCTCCAATGAGCTAATATCCTTCTATTCCAATCTCCTCCATGCTGATCTGCCCCCTCCGGAACAATCAATGAATGAAATGCTCCAGCATATTCCGCATCTGGTGTCTCCTGAGATGAATAATAATCTGACCAAGCCTTTTTCTATGGAGGAAATTCATAAGGCAGTTTTTGCTATGAAGAGAGACAAAGCTCCGGGTCCTGACGGCTTTCCTGCTGCCTTCTTTCAAGTCTTTTGGGAAATCATCAAGCAGGACCTCTTCCAAGCAGTTAATGAATTTCAAATGAACAACAATCTGCTTAAGGAATGGAATACCACTTTTGTGGCTCTCGCCCCAAAAGTGCATAACTCTAAAGATGTGTCCAATTTCCGGCCAATAAGTCTTTGTAACACGTCTTACAAGATAATCACTAAGATGTTGGCCTCCAGACTTAAACCTCTTATGCCGGACCTCATCTCTCACAATCAGAACGGCTTCATTAAAGGCCGTCTCATCCAAGGAGGTATAATTACTGTTCATGAAGCCATTCACTCGGCCTTTCTTGCGAAGTCCCCTGGAATGATCTTAAAACTGGATATGCAAAAAGCCTTTGACAGAGTCAGCTGGCCTTTCCTAATTAAAGTTCTGGAAAAATTTGGTTTCGACAACAAGTGGTGTAGCTGGGTTTTCTCGTGTATCTCGACCCCTTGCTTCTCTATTCTTATTAATGGCATTCCAGCGGGTTTCTTCAAAAGTAGCAGAGGTATCAGGCAAGGTGATCCCCTGTCACCTTTCTTGTTTGTTCTAATGGCGGACTCTCTCAGCAGAGCTTTGGAAGCGGCTAAAAATCAATCCATCATTTCTGGTTTGAAAATCACCTCAAATTGTCCTTCGGCCACTCATAGTCAGTTTGCTGACGACACCTTGCTGCTGAGTTTAGCCTCTGTTATTGAAGCCCGGGCAATTATGGATATCCTCTCTCTATATCAATCAGCTTCTCAGCAAACTGTCAACTTCAACAAGAGCAGCATTTCCTTCATAAACACGCCCCCTAGGTCTCAGAGAAAGATTGCTGATATCTTTGGATGTATTATTGTTGATCTCCCCGCCTCTTATCTTGGCATCCCCCTCTTCCAAGGAAGGCAATCAAAAAATTTATGGAACCCTGTCATTGAAAGGTATCAAAAAAAGCTGGCTGCTTGGAAAGGGGCCCTGCTCAGTCAGGCTGGCAAGCTCCAACTGGTGAAAGCCACTCTTCAAAACCTGCCTACTTACTTCATGTCCCTGCTCAAGATTCCTAGTTCTGTGAGGGAGGTTGTGGAAAAGATTCAAAGGAACTTTCTGTGGTCTGGAACTGAAGATAAGAAAAGGATCCATCTGGTGGCTTGGAAAGAGGTTTGTAAGCCAACTCCTCATGGCGGACTCGGTCTTCGAAAAATGAATGAAATGAATGGAGCCCTTCTGGCCAAACTTGCTTGGGAAGTGGCTAAAGGGGACTCTTGTTGGGCCCATCTGCTCAGAGCCAAATATCTAGCTAATAACGAAGATCTGCTCACTTCCATGCCTATTAGAGGTTCTGCCATATGGAACTCTATTAGTAGCTCTCTTCCCATCATTCGTGCTGGCACTAAATGGAAATTTGGGAATGGTCGCCTCATTGATTTCTGGAGGGATTTTTGGATTGGAGAAGAACCCCTTGATCTTAATCCTACCTGGAACCCTATTAAGAGAAGCATCATCAATAAACATGGTAGATTAGCTTCGGGCTATTGGAAGATGGTGAACTCCACTCCCTCTTGGGATATTATGGAGTGGGATGATATCAACGATCTGCAGCGTCACCTGCTGTCTTCGCTCAAAGCGGTTCTATCTTCCATATACATCCCTTCCTCCCATATTGAAGACGAGATTATTTGGCCCCTCTCCCCGTCGGGCTGTTTCTCTGTTAAGGCTGCTTATCTTTCTTTGCATCGTGCTGACCAAGGTCCCCCCCTTTCCAAAGTCTGGCCAAATGAGATCACTCCCAAAATTGGTTTTTTCTCTTGGATCTCCTCCAAGAATGCTTTCCTCTCTGGGGAGAATCTGAAAAGAAGGGGTTTCTCTCTCCCCACAAAATGTGTGTTATGTGCTAATGAAGCGGAGTCCTCTGCTCATCTCTTGATCCATTGCTCTTTCTCGCAAATTATTTGGCAGTGGCTTTTATCAAGGTTGGGAGTTTATTGGATCTTCCCGGATTCCATTCAGGATACCCTTTCTCAATGGAGCTCTCCTTTCACTCATCCGATTTTGAATTTGGCTTGGAAACTCCTCCTCCCGCACGGATTATGGGGCATATGGAAAGAAAGAAACAGAAGAATCTTCAAAGAAAAAAGTCTTGATCCTTGTCAGGTGGCTATTCAGATTGCTCTGGCTCTCCAAGAAAATATCAATCTGACCACGTGGACCAAATATCAGCAAAAAATCCAAATATGCTATTCCCTGGAGTGGCAGAAGTTATTATCCATTCAATGTAAAAGTACACTCACTGATCGTAATTTAGTCTGCTGGACCCCCCCTCCAAGGGGATGGAAAAAACTCAACACGGATGGTGCCTCGAAAGGCAATCCTGGTATGTCTGGAGGAGGGGCCATTCTCCGTTGCTCTTCGGGATATATTGTTGCTGCCTCTGCTCACAATTTCAATATTGGCTCCAACCATCGTGCGGAAGCTTTGGCAATCCTCAAAGGTCTTGAGATGGCCATCATTTTGGGTAATGATCCTCTCCAAGTTGAAAGTGACTCCCTCAACATCATCAAACTCCTTCAGTCGAATGATCCTGGTCATTGGTCGATTAGAAACATCATTGCTGATATCAGAGTTCTGCAAAGATTTTTCCTTCAAGTCCAGTTCCAGCATGTTCTACGGGAAGGAAATAAAGCGGCCGACCTCCTTGCTAATATTGGTGTCCACATAGAGAATCAGCAAAGGTGGACTGATAACTTCCCGAATGATCTCAGCCAAATCGCTCATAATGATACTCCCCATTGCTGACTGGCGGAGTAAAGGGCTGACTCGGGTCTCGGCTATCTTGATTTGGCCTTCTCAAAGGACGGCGGTAATTATGGCGAAGTTAATGGATGTGACTCTTATCGAGGGGCTTTTGATTAAGGTGCTTTGTATTGATGCGAGAAATCCCCGCACGAACGGGCATTATCGCCACATTAATCATCTGAAGACGTGGCGAAAGCGCAATGATAACTTGTCCGGCTGCTATCCTGACCTGTTTAAGCTGGTTTCGCCCTCTTTTACTCTGCTTTTCTGTAACTATCCTAGCGTTCAATCCATGGGGGGTCAATTGAAGCGCCTTGAGCCCGACAATTGCGAGCCGATTAAGAATGATGAAGAGGTGTGGAATATTTTATTGGAAAATGGTATAGCCACCTTCCTGGAAAAAATGACGGGTTATTCTGCGCTGGTTTCCTATGCGGTCACGGCCTCCTGGTCGAAGGGTCGGGTCCAAATCGGCAACACCCGCTTCACCATTTCCACGAATGCCATTGCTGACGCCACCGGCCTTCCTGCTGCAGGTGATATTTACTACAAACGTTCGCTGCACGCGGAAATTCAGGATTTTAACGCCCCTGGTGACAGGCCGAAGAAATATCTTTCTGGTTATACTCGGGATTCCCTGCCTTCTCCCTGGGACAGAGTGGCGGAGGTCATTATGCGATATTTCACTATCGACGGCAGATACAGGTTGGTTTTCGGTCCTCACCTCTTCATCCTCTCTCATCTTCGATGGGGGAAGAAAATCAATCTTGCGGCCTTCTTGTTTCAGTCTCTTGAACATTCGGTTCAGTTAGCTCGGGAGGGCGAGGGCGTCATCCTTCACCAAGGTTTACTTTACCTGCTTTTCTCTGTCGCTGCTTCTCACTCTGATTTTCTCCGCTTTCCCCCCAAGTTGGGTCGCCGCCGCCGCTCCCCTTCTCCTTCTCCTCGCCCCTCCTCCTCCTCCCTCCGCTCCTCTCGGCGTAGGCGTCGCCTGCTTCTCTCCTCTGATTCGGACTCTGATGTGGCTATTGTGAGTCCCCCCCGCGCTGCCTCCATCCCCCCGGACATTCCTTCCTTTCCCACGCCCACTCCCATCTCGTGCTTTTTCTTGGAAGGCACTGAAGCCAGTGGTCGCGCCTCTTCCCCTGTTTCCAGCCCTGATTACTCTCAAGCCGCTGATCTCTTGGGCTTGGCCAAGCTATACCCCGACTCCCCGGGTTCGGAGCAGTGTGATGTCTCTCAACCGGTTGCGGATCCCATCTCCCAGGCTGCTGGATCCAAGGCTCTCCTCGACGAAAAAATTTTTGCTGCTGACACTCTCCACTCCACTCCTTTGATGGAATCAAATCCTGCTGATTCTGAGTCTGCTGACGCTAAAGGTGATCAATGCAGAGCCGACATGGTTTCCTCTATTCTGAGCAAGCTCCAGCGTGCTTTCAAAGCGCTGAAAGATTGGGAGGCCTTCACGGAATCCACTAGAAATGCAATTGCGAATGACTGCGCGGAGCTTATCAAGCTGGCTGATCTTATTGCTAACGACTCAGGCTCTCCTAGAGCTAAGAAAGCAGTTTCCGAGCTGAAAAAGCTCTTTTGATGTATAGTTTCTTTTTCTATGTTTGCTTTTTCTCTTCCTCCTTTTTTGGAATCTACTCGGGTATTTTGACTCTGATTCTATTAATGCTAAATCTGGCCTGATGGGCTCGTTTGTATAAGGTTGGGGGACCTTCTAAAACCCTCCTTTTACCCAATATGATGGGCTATGGGCCCCATAACTGGCCGAAACGAGCAAGTAGGTAAAGAAGGGAAAAATGAATTCTAGGCATTTCATCACATTCCCTTAGCCCCCTGATACCTGAAAATTTCACTAATATTCAAGAATACGCCAAAATTGGCAAAGGGACTTTAAGGAAGGTATTCGAGCTAAAAGTAAGAGCTTGCGAGTTGGTGGTGCAAGGTAAGAGCTTGCAGCAGGAAGTAGCTTTTTTGGACGAGCTAAGCGAGGAGCTCGCCATTCGGTGAGACAAGCTGAGGTCACCACCCTACGAGTGGAGAAACGAGCTCCCAGAGCTCGGCGAGATGAAAAAGCTCGCAGAAGGTCAGTTATGCGGCAAGTTGGCTCGCCAAGTGTTGAAAGGGGTGGCAAGGTGATATGAGCTCGGTCGAGCTCATACGGAACTCAGGTGAGGTGAGTATGAGAGTGGCGACCTGGAGTGAGGAACTCGGCGAGCTCGGCTTGGGCGTAGCATGGAGTAAGTTGAGTTAGCCTTGGATGGAAAACGAGCCCAAACAAACATTGGCTCGTTGAACTGGTCGGCACCAAGGATCGAGCTCACTGGATAGACCGAACAACTCAAATATATCACAATGAACCAATGGTGAGCAAGTCACGTTGATTAAGAAGAGTCAAGGTCAAAGTACTTGGCAAAATGGAGGCGGCTCGGACTCACGCACAAAGGTATGGCTTCGAGATGGATCACCGCAAGAATAAAGGATGTCTCACCACGCATAGATCGGGGTAGCTCGGATTGCATACAACCAATGGTGTTCTCGGTGAGACATTGAAGGAAAAGATATCAACGGGACAATCTAATCCGAACTCACAGTTTGGTCAAAAAACTGGTAAGAGGATGCATGGACCCAACATAAGCTCGCAACAAGTCGTGAAGGAACAAGCAATGGGAAATCCCAAAATTTTAGGGGGAAACGTGCATGGAAAATGCAAACGAGGGGAGCTTGACCTGAGGATCGTTGAGACATGACACCAAGCCCAGTAGCTCAAAGATCATGGTACGAGCCGAGCAGTGAACAAGTCAAATTTGGAAAACGATTCAGTTAATGGAAATAGCCTTAGGCCTAGGCAAAGCTAACATGGCATGGAGACGGCTCGGCTCGCGAGCTCAAACGGGCACACCATGCTAAGCAGGCATGGCAATATCCAAAGGGAGTCGAGCTCGGCTCTGCGAGCCTTTAAAAAAGTTGAACGGGCCAGGGCTTAATCGTAACAGAGCAGCTACATACAATAAGAATGGCAACTCGAGCTTGTAGCATGATGATACAAAAAGGGTGAGCTCAACGGGAGGAAATGGAACGTGAGCTCGATAAGACTTTGGCTCGGTGAGGAAACAAACCCGAGGGATGGCGATGTGCTTATAGACAGGGCCAAATAAGGTTCCTGAGTGCCCTAGGTAGTACTCGGAGCGTGCACCTCCCTCCCACCCGGGACCTACGACCCACCTGTTGTAGTTGTTTTGTAGACAGTAGCCTGTAGAAGTCACACTGTGTCTGTAGACTGTACAGTGTAGTCTGTAGTGTCTATTGAGTTTGTTGGACAATGGAGCCCTCTCAGCCTGCAGGAGACTGGAGATTCGGAGAAGTCAGAAGTGGAGTCTCTGTCTCATGTCTACAGTCTGAGCAGTGAGGAGAGCCACGCCGCTGCTCGCACGGAGGATTCTGGACTCTAGAGTCTGAGTCCACTGTGACACTGTCCAACACTGTCTAAGGCAAACCGCAAGCCACAAGTCACAACTCACAAGTGTAGTCTGTACAGTCGGCACTGACAGTCGCTAAAAGTATAAACAGCGATTGAAATTTGAAATTTGTGAATCATGATTCCATCATTCCTCAGACCGGTTTAATAGCAATTGCTTGGGTAAAATTTTAAAGTTGACTGCCTAGGCCCTTGAGTAGCCGACCTACCGGAGGCCCGGACCTCGAATTTAGAATTTTTTTTTTGAAAATTTGGTGCCCTTTTTTTGTCCGCCCTAGGCAACTACCTAGGTTGCCTAGGGCAAGACACGCCCCTGCTTATAGAGGTGGGTGTGGCGAGATAGGGTCGAGCTAGTGAAGAGAAGGCAACACATCTTGGAGGAGTTTGAATAAACTCGCCGGAATGTAACGTAATGCGGCGATTCGAGAGCCTCTTACTTTTCAAGTAATGAAGGTCGAGTTCAACACAAAAAGAAAGTTAAGCAGATAGGATTCACCACAGCAAAGGGAGTAATGCCAGGTGAAAAGGTCGTAACGCATGGAATTCCAAATGTGAACTAAGGTAGCGAAAATAGAGTCGAAGCCTTGCACTGCAGGCCTGAGTTCAACTAAGTAAAGCAATCCCTATTTAACACAGAGAAGAACAAGCCAGCAAGAGTTGCACCAAATCGGGAGGGGCTTACTTCACTAGTAGTCGAGAGTGCATTTAGAGCAATAAAACCGTTTCTACCTATCCCTCATGCACGTTCGGGGGTGGTGTATTTAATTAAAAACAGTCAAATCTTAAAGTAACAAATGCTTTGACGCAGTGGTGGGCCTCCAGCGTACTATTTTGGAGGTCGGGAGTTTGAATCCGCCTATCTCCCCGCGAACGTGTGTGAGAGATAGGCTCAACCCAGTAAAACAAACCTCATTCAATGCAAAGCATAGGCATGGCGAAACAATGGGTTGTGGCGAATTGAAGAGCCATTGCTAAAATAACAATGGGGGTCAAATTCAATGCAAGTCAAGTAAAGCAACTCAAAATCTCCTATGCAAATGAATCGCCGAGCCAGAGAAGGCGACTTGCAGTGAATTGAAAGGTGCTTGCTAAAATAGCAATTGAGCTCCAATTCTACCCAAGTGAAGATAGTTCATTTCAACATAAAACCATGAGACTATGAGTTGGTGGTGTCGATCGGCGTTTCAGTGAGTGATTAATTACATTTGGGCATGGGTCTAATGAAGCAAAGACAAATGAATTCGCTGCAATCCAAGTAAAGTGGAGTGTGTTCAATGCAGTGAACAGAGGAACCGAGTTGGGCGAGTTGCCGAAAAATAAGGGGTCCTTGCTTAGTAAAGAAAAGGGCTTGGCATTCACCGCAAAGTGAGTTAAAACAAGTAAAGCAAGGTGGGTTTGACGCTTGTGAAGTAATACAGGTTGCTTTCAATGTAAAACGAATGGGCTCTAACTCGACCAGCATGAGAATGTCATTTCAAACACATGAATGAATAGAATAAAGCATAATTGAGCCAATGTCGAGCTACAAACCGAGCTACCCAGCGAGTTGGAAAACTAGTTGGCTCATGCCCCAAGGTAGTAATGCGCTCTTAGTCCATTGCAAAACTAGAGACAAATGCTAAATGGAGTTATGTGGGGAAAACGAATTGCTTTACTTCTCAAAAAAGGTGAAGTAAAGCAAGTAGAAATCAGTGATGCAAAAAAGCAGGAGTGCATTGTGAAATTGCCGCAATGAACTGGGAAGCAGCAATAATGGCCCCTGGCTCTCTAGATTGGTCTGTGATCTTCAAAATTCCATAAATTTCTCCCCAGAGCTCCATTTCACACAAAATTGCACTTTCCAGAAAGGTCTAAGAGTCCTCTACACGCTAACAAATTCATATTTCAGTTTTAGTAAGTAAAAAAGTGTCAAATGGCATTTATCCTAAATCACTCCATGGCACTGTACAACCATCTACCACCATTAATAGGGCATGGGGAATAATTTCTTGTCCCATAAGCTACAGTATAGCAGTGATGTGTTGCACAAGGGCCTCATGATGATTTAATTAAAAATTACACTTGGATGGTGAGAAATGCATGCATCTGATAAACTTGACTTTCTCTCTCCTCTCCAACTTCTTCTATAAATTGTAAGCTCTTTCATTTGAAAGGGATGGATTCTTTGCTTACCGAAACTCTGTCAAAAATTTTCTAGGAAGCAAATGAGTTATAGGCCTTCATTTTGGACATCTTACATGATGACCTGGCCTTTCTCTATAATTTATTGAATTTTGTAAATCAATGAAGCTGTGAATTTATTGATCCTGGCCTTTCTCTAGTATTGTGGATGTGTTTTTCCCTTTGCTTATGTATGTTGTCTTTACTTACCTTTTCAATTCACTTGTAGTTGTATTGTGTCAATCTAAATCATTTTACAGATTCCATTATTGTTATGTTTTCATGGAGGATCTAGTTGGATGTTGTTTTTTTTATTGTGGTGGCTGTTACACCCTCTCTGCACCTCAATTTCTATCACTTCCACACATTCACGAGATTCCCTACATTACCTTTTTGTGCATCACCTCCTATAGATTTAGATTTCTTTCATTTATGTTATTTCTCTCTCCCTGGTTCTTAGGAAGTCATAGGTTAAAAGTAGTTTTTATATTTACTTCAATTAGAGGTAGTTGTTGCATTTGTTTAGGAAGAAGAGTGAGGTTTCTCTAGAGAATTGCTTCAACTACAAGGTCCCACACCTTGAATCAATTCTATGTTACCCAGTCACTCTACTTGCATTAACACACTCACATATTAATCTACCAAAAGGTGCAGTGATTGGTGATAACAGTTCTGGCACTCTCGGTGGGACCAAGAAGTCAAAATTAGGTGCTTCTCAAGTGTTTCATGGTAAAACCTTCATTCTGGTCGAGTTGATGTGTTCTCGGAAAGAATTTGTAGTTTTGGAAGTTCTACAACAAAAGAGAAGCAAGCGGTGATTTCACTTTGTTTTGCTTAAGTAATTACATCCTCAATCATCGTAAGTAAGGAAGTAATCTATTCGAAGTTGTGCATTACTCCAAATTAAAATTCTTTACTTCAATTGTGGGGAAAAGTAAGTCAAGTTACTCAAAGTGAAAGACTTAAGTAATTGGACTGCTGAGTTGCATTACTTTAAGTCAAGTCAAAAGTGAAAAGACTTACTTAAGTAGTGAAAATAAAAGACTTTACTTTACTCCAAAATTGAAAGAATTAAGTAGTTTCACCTCCAAGTTGCACTGCTTAAGTAAAGTCATTGCTTTGAAGAAAAAGACTTTACTTCTTTTAAGTTATGTCATTTTGGGGTACCATTACTTAAGTAAAGTAGTTACTCCAAGTCAAAGACTTAAGTAATGCAAGTTGAGATCAATGCAAAGCAAGGAAAACAAGCAAAGTGAAGTAAAGTTGGTCCAAATCAGCGTAGATAGAAGGAAGTGTTAGTGTGAAATCACAGCACCCCCTAATGAGTTATGGATATGCTTTTCTAAGGCAGGGTCATCTGGTTTGATTTGCATAACATTAGATCATTCCCCAAGCTGTGGGACTTGTAAATGGGAATGATCCTCCAAACAAGGTTGGTTCCTCTTCCTAAACTACCTGCCACAAGCTATTCTAGTGCAGGCAACCTAATCTGATCCTAATTTAACTTTCGAGGAGATAAGAAGAGAAATAAAACTGGAAAAAATAGAGCCTACACTAAAACGGTGATACACCAGAGAAGGAAAATGTTGATCATCTATCAAAACTACCATGAAAACAAAGAGAGGTGAGTAATGGAGAGGATGGACAAGTGCATCACAAACCAGAGATGGACTTCACACATAAAATGTTCCAAAATCCAAAAAAAACACAGCTCCAAAACCTACAAATGACATTCAAACATGCATAGATTCCTTACAACAATGAGAGGCATGAAAAAAAAACAACCAACCAAAAACGAGCAAAGGATGGACAAATGCATCATAAAAACACGTTTTTATTGCTCTAGATTTACACAATGCACCATTTCATGGGAAAGAGGCAAAAAAAACACCATTACAGATCAGGGGGGAGGAGGTTCCAACTCCATTTTCGACCCTGGGGAAGAAAAGAAGAGGGAGGCAGAGAAGAAGAGTGAACAACCACTAACTAACTTCTTGAAAATGTGCCTCTGTTACAATATATAGCAAAATGCGAAAAGAGAGGGAAAAACATGAGAAAATATGATCCTCTGCTCAAACCACCGACAGCATTCATAAATTTGGTTGAAAATTCAAGGCTCCATCTATAAATTCCATTCCCAAATGCATTTTATCTGCTTGAGGGAGAAAAGACCCATATTTCATTAAATTTGGCGGTTGAAAACTGGTTCTGCATTTTTTCCATGCCAAATCACGTTTTACAATTTTCTCCCACAAATCTCTACCAAAATAAAAAAATTGAAGACTCTGCGATGAAGAGAATATCCAAATCTTTCCATTGGTACCAAGATTGTCAAAAATGGAGCTCTTGATCAAAAGATATGGCCTTTCTGCGTTTTTTCCTTACGTTTCCTGCAAATTTGGGTTCAAACGAATTTTGAAATTTTTCCCCACAAATCCACTAATGACATGGCATCCATTGGGGTTGGTGGAGGTATGGGCTTCTTTTTTTTTTCCATTTTACATTTTTTGACAAAAAGTCAAAAAATCCAATTTACCTTCGAAGTCCCGCATCCATGCATTAGCTTTTTGATGGGGTACGGGTCGCATTTTGATTATATGCCTTTTGGAAGAAAAGGAAATTTTTCAATTTTTCCTCTGATGCCCCACCGGTCCGAGTTCCTTTGGAAAAAAAAAACTCTCCCAAGCTCCGCAAGTCTACCTTGGGAAAAATTTCCCTTCTAACTCCACCAAGCCATAACTTAAAAAATACGAGTTAGAAAGAGTTCTTTACCTTTCTGGAAAGGGGAAGAAATTCTCTATCTGATGGAGCATTTTCTAGAAACCTTTGAATGCTTTAAACATCTAAAATATGGACTGAAGCACAAAAGGTAGTAAGTTAACCCAAAAATAAGGGGAGCTTATTTTGGTTAACAGGAAGTAAAGAAGTTGCAAAAGACCGCAATGAACCAAAAGAAGTAAAACAAGATAAGAAGAAGAAGAAGAAGTAAGTTGATTACTTCAGAAAAGTTGATTACTTCAAGCTCCAGCAATTAAAAGACTTAAGCAATCAAGGATCCCAAACCAAACACATTTGACGACTCCATTGACCCAAGAAACCCATTCTCTAAGTTACAAACCTTCTATCCATTTCCATCCATTTTCTTTCCATATCTTCCACTTTCTTCCATCACATGAAGTTGTGCAATCATGAATTCACTCCCTGGGTGGAATTCACATTTGTAGCAGTGTCATCCATACCCTCCTCCAAGTTTGAAATATTTTTTCTCAGGTTATTACCAGCCACCTCCAGACACATACTATGACTGTAATCAATTTGAGTATTCATACCCGCAGGAACAGAAAGCAAATCAGTTTGGTCATCCACCAAACTATGGAGCTATTGAAGAGCGGGGATATGCAAATTTTGGAGGTTATCTCACACCTGGTGATGTTGATTTGTAGTTGGAGATTCAAAATATGGAGATAACTCTGGTGCAAGCAAGGGCCACCGATCAACTCAAAGCATTCAGGTTCAGCTTCATGGCACCTTGTCCATGGGTTAGTCCCATGCCAATGCACTATAGCCTGAATCAGAATCTTGGTTTCATAGTCAAGATGGCACCTCGAATTCAAAGATGGATCTTGGGGATAGAGGCCTATGAATCCGGTGTTGGTCCATCTTATCAATGGGAAACACCTGCATTTCCATCCCAAAGCACTCTCCTCATTCCCCAAGCAGCATCATCTCATCTCGAGCTTCAATTTCCAAGCTTCTCATATGTTTCCCCCATTGTGGAATTCACTTCCCCATCTTCTAGTCTTTTATCTCATCTCAGTTTTTCTGCCCTTTTCCCTTCCAAGAAATCGTCCCCTCCAAAGAAACAAGAAGTTGTACCTCTTCCACTACCACAAGCAATGAAGAAATCAGTTGTGACCTAACCCACCCCTCCTCTTGTAGTCCCAAACCCATTTTGGGAGGAACAAAATCAGAAAATCAGAAAAGGAGAAGATAAACAAGAAGAGCTTAGCAAGGAAGAATTGGCAAGAAAATTGAAAGAGTGGGCTGCCAAGTTTGATATCAAGAAAATTTCATTGATGCTTAAGCGTCTGGTAAAGGTTGAGATTCAAGAGCAAGAGATGAAGACTAATTTTATAGCAGCAGTAGAGAAATAAAAAGGAAGTGATGATCAGTAGTCCTTTTGCTTAGAGTGTATTGTGCATGATGGCACTATCTTTACAGATGTTGTTGATCATCCACCAGCTGAACAACCAGTCAAGGAGGAGAAACAATCAGCTCCAAGTATAGTTAAAGAGGAGCATGTGGAGGAGAACAAATCATAGTTGGAGACATTGAATGAGGATGACATCATTGAGATATTTTTTCTTTCATTTGGATAATCTGATTTGGTTGATGATTCCATGATGGAGGAGAACATCCAAGAAGACCTCGCTGCCCATGAAAATCCTCAAGAGTAGCAATTTGAAGATTTTGATTTATCAAGCTTCATGTTAGAGGAGGAAGTCATTCAAGAGTAGTTTTGTCTTCAAGTGGAGGAGGAGGAATTCCCAAGTGTGCAGTAGGTTTCAGATGATTGTAATGATTCACAAGTAACTCCATTAGATGCTACAAGTAATCATAGTGAGCTGCATGTCAAGGATTTTTGTGTGGTCAAGGAGGAAGAGAAAATAAATGGTGACAATCATTTCATATAAATCATCAAGGCATATAATCAGTTGTTTGTAGATGAGAAAAAACAAGAAGATCAGCTCACAGACATTCACCTTTTCCAGGAATGTCTACAAGAAGACTTCCTTATTGGATTTGAAATTTAAAGCAGTAGGGAAACTCAGCGGATCATACCTCTCCCCATAAGGTATTTGGCTTCATTGGAGCCAAAGGAGGAGTCATAACCAGTCATGCCTACTTCTAACCATGAGGATAAGTTTCAAAGTGCCAAGGATCAACTACAATACTTCCTTGATTCGCTCCCCCCGGATAGTGACTCGCTTCCTTTGCAGGACGACATTCCCTCCGTGTCTCTGATCGAGGATGTTTGCTTTCGCTGCGCATACGAAATGTTTATATTCGAGGGCTATTTTTGCTAAGTTTATTGGGAGACGGATTTCGTTTCCGGGTATAAGAAACTGGTGCGAAACACAGTGGGGCAGCGGCCTGAGTATTCGTTCCCTGGAAAAGGGTTTTTTCCTTGTGCTTTTTTTCGTAGCGTTGCTAAGAAAAATGACACTATGGAAAGAAAAAATTCTCTCCTTTCCGATTCTGGTCTTGCGATACGTGAGTGGGAACCTCATTTTGATTGTCACAAAGCGGCGGAGGACGGGCTCCAAGTGTGGATTAGACTATACTCCCTGCCCAGTGAATTTTGGTCGGCACCCATCCTTACAAAAATTTGCACCAGTCTCGGGCAGGTCATTCGCATTGATCCTGTTACTTTGAATGGTACTCTCTCTTCCTTTGCCAGAGTTTGCATTTCTGTTTTCCCTGATCATAAACCAAAGGAAGTTATTCTTATCAATTCCCCTTCGGGCACCTGGAAACAGAAGGTTGTCTATGAAGGTATTTCCAATATCTGTTTCAAATGCCTTAAGCCCGGTCACTCCCGCAAGTCTTGTAAAAATCCCCCCCAAGGTGTTTCGCATTGGCGGAAAGTTTCCCACACCTCCCTTGTTCCCTCCCCTCCTTCTTCCCCCCATGTTCCTCCTTCGTCACCTCTGCCCCTCGTCCCCCCCTCACTCCCCCTTCTGTCCTTGAACCTCTTGCTTTAGCTCCTGATACGCTCTCCCTCGTCAAAGAAACGGCGGCTGTTGTAAAGGATTCCTCCCGGATCCTATCTTTGTTCCACGAGGGTATTTCCATTGGTATGGGAGGTAGCTCGACTTCCCTCGAGAAATGGATCATGGATAAAGAGGACCTGCTTCTTTCTAATGATGCAGACCCCCCTGCGGATCCCAAAGCTTCTGCTGAGTTTCCCTCCCCTCCCACGCAGTCGTTGGGACCGCTTCTTCCCACTCCTCCCCTTCTCAGCGTGGATTTCGGTCCTAGAAGCATTCTTGGCCGCCCTAATAAAAGCAAGCTTTCTCTCAACGAAGTTGCCCACGGGAAGCAACTTCAGCTTCGGTCTTTCTTCCCGTCTTCCAGTAGGAGAGGCAAGTCCTCTCTGAAGCAATCATGATCCTCTTCTCCTGGAATGTTAGGGGCCTTAACGCCCCTAACAAACAGCGTCTGTTAAGACGTTACGCCTTGGAGGAGGGTGTGGATATTTTTTTGATTCAGGAAACAAAAATGTCAGCTGAGGACTGTAACAGAAGTTGGTTCAGTAAATGGAAAGGCTGGGAAGGCTGCTTCTCGAATTCTATTGGGGCCTCGGGCGGTTTAGGCATTCTCTAGAAAACTAATTATTGTATGATTGAACCCCTTGTTATCGACCTTAATTTCATTTGGTGCAAGGTCTCGATTAAGCACTCGGAGGATTTATTTTTCCTCGGCAATATTTATGGTCCCTTTACTCCCATCAGTAAAAGGGTTCTCTGGTGCAACCTCAGTCAGCTTTTGACCTCTGTGTCAGCTGATAAAATCATCGTTGTAGGTGACTTCAACGCTACTCTTTCTGATCGTGATAAGCATGGTGGTCTTCAGTGGCATCCTCGCTCGCAGGTAGATTTCTCCTCCTTTGTTTCCTCTACTCACCTGATCGATCTTGAGCCTTGCAAGGGTTGGTTCACTTGGAACAACAGGAGATCCGGGTTCAGTTCCCTTGCAGTGCGTCTTGACCGCTTCCTGGTCTCCGAGCATTGGTTGCAGCAAAATTTCCTTCTCAAAAGTTCGGTTCTCCCTCTTTCTGGCTCAGATCATTTTCCTATTTCCGTGGCTCTCAACTTCGACCTCCCTTCACGTCGTGCCCCCTTCAAATTCGAGAACATGTGGCTTCAGGACCCTTCTCTCAGGTCGCTGATAAAAGGTTGGTGGGACTCCTTTGCTGTCAAAGGGACCAAGATGTTTCAACTCTCCAAAAAGTTATCTTTGGTCAAAGCTAACTTACAATGCTGGAACCATTCGAAGTTCAAAATATTTTTCATGAAAAGATTCGAGTAGAGAAGACTCTTCGCACTCTCAATGAGAGTATTCTGTTGCATGGGATGTCACAGGAGGATCACCTGAAGGAAAAATTTCTTCTCAAGGAATTGGGGGATATCCTTATTAAAGAGGAAACTTTTTGGCATCAAAAATTCAGGGAAACTTGGTTGCTGGATGGAGATAAAAACACCAAATTTTTCTTTTCTTTGGTTCGAGCTAGAAGAAACTTCAATTATATCTCTTCTCTCAAACTCGAAGATTCCACCATTGCTAATTCGGAAGCTCAGATCAAATCAGAAATGGTGGATTTCTTCTACAAGCTCCTGAATGATACGGCTTCCCCTCTTGGCACTCAGTCTTTCCTTCATTCCCTGATTCCCCGCTGTATTTCGGATGTTGAAAATGATCAGCTTCTCTCACCCTTTTCCTTAGAAGAGGTCCGGAAAATTGTGTTCTCTATGAAGCGAGATAAAGCCCCAGGCCCGGATGGTTTTCCTACCTCTTTCTTCCAGGATTTTTGGGATATCGTTGGTCCTTCAGTCTAGCTGGCGGTTGAGGAATCCAGATTTTCGGGGAAGATTCTTGGGAACCTTAATCACACTTTCATTTGTCTGTTCCCCAAAAAATCCCCAGCTGAGAAGTTAGATGATTTCAGGCCAATTTCTCTGTGTAATACAACATATAAAATTATCTCCAAAGCTATTGCCAATAGGCTCTCCCCCTTGATGCATAAATTGGTTGCCCCGGAACAGAGTGGGTTCATTCCTGGAAGGTTTATTACAGAAGGTATTATTATTTCTCATGAACTTATTCACTCCCTTCATAATTCTTCCAGAGCAGGTATGTTGCTAAAATTGGATTTCAGCAAAGCATATGATCGG
This sequence comes from Taxus chinensis, assembly GCA_019776745.2. Classification (NCBI taxonomy): domain Eukaryota; kingdom Viridiplantae; phylum Streptophyta; class Pinopsida; order Cupressales; family Taxaceae; genus Taxus; species Taxus chinensis. Next base: position 661,718,767 of record CM034151.1, on the reverse strand, counting down.
GTTAACTGGAGGTTCCTTCTTAAGTCTTTGCAAGCTATGGGTTTTGGTGCTCACTTCTGTAAGTGGATTTTTAACTGTATTGCCTCTCCACGCTTCTCGGTTCTTGTCAATGGGTCTGTGGAAGGCTTCTTTCAGAGTAGCAGGGGTATTCGTCAAGGTGACCCGCTTTCTTCCTTCCTCTTCACCTTTGTGGCGGAAGCTCTTAGTCGTAGCATCAAGGCCGCGATTCTTAAAGGTTCATTGAAAGGTCTTCACATCTCCTCCAATCTCCCTCCTCTTTCTCATCAGCAATTCGCAGACGATACCTTTCTCTTCGGTCAAGGGACTGTTCCGAAGGCCAGGTGCATTTCCTCTATTCTGGATTCCTACTCTGTAGCTGCGGGCCAAGTCTTAAACTTTCATAAATCTGTGATCTTTTTCTTTAACATGGCTCCCAGGCTACAGGGAAGAATTAAAGAGATTCTTGGCTTCTCTTTGGGTAAACTTCCACACACCTACCTGGGAATTCCTTTGTTTCATGGGAAGGGCAAGGCTCTCCTCTGGAACGGGCTTCTAAATTCCATCTCTGCCAAATTTTTTTCTTGGAAAGGTAAATGGTTATCCCTTGCAGGTCGTGCGCTTCTCATCAACTCGGTGCTCCTCTCCATTCCTATATACATGCTTTCCATTCTACAGATTCCTAATTTTGTACTGCTCAAAATTGAGAAGGTGGCCCGTACCTTTCTATGGCAAGGACTCATCACTGAACGCAAATTCCATCTTGCTAACTGGGATTTGGTCAAGCTTCCCAAGAAGTTGGGTGGCTTGGGTATCTTGGATATGGCCATTCAGAACATGGCCCTAGGCACAAAAATGGTGTGGAATTTCATTTCTGATAATAGCAGACTTGCCTTCCAGGTCCTCGCTCATAAATATATGGATGGGCACCGACATGAGCTTTCCTTTCCATTTCTGAGTTACCTAAGGGCTCTCATCTATGGAATTTTATGTGTAACTCCAAAAATCTCATTGCTGATTGGGTCTCTTGGAAGTTAAATAATGGTCGGTTAGTGTCTTTCTGGGTCGAAAGTTGGAATGGTTTCCCTCCCCTCAACTTGCTTCCCTCTCTCAATGGTATTATGAACTCTTCCAAACTGTTATGGGGCTCTCTTGTTTCTAACTACGGTCACCAGCATCCCAACGGCTCACCCACATGGTGTTGGAAAGATATAATGGCTATCGGCACCTCTGCTCAAGAAGCTGTCCTCCTTTCCAATGCTATAGAGGATCGTCATGCTACGTACCTTAACAGTGATGATTGCTTATTTTGGGTTGGAAATAGTTCTGGCCTTTACACTGTTAAAACAGGGTACAACATTCTCGTCTCACAACTCGGCAAGGGTTCTCTGAGTTCCTTTGGATGCTGGCACCCTCATATTACCCCAAAGATTGCTTACTTTGGTTGGCTTGTATTAAATAGAAAGGTACTCACCCAGGCTAGAAGGCATGCGTGGGGCTTCTCGGGCCCCTCTAAATGTCTTCTTTGCGGTGCGGCTGAGGAAGATCTGGATCATCTCTTCCTCTTCTGTCCCTTCACCTCCAAGTGCTGGGATTGGCTCCTCAATAAGCTTAATCTCTCATGGGTCCCCTGTAATAGAATTGATGCTAATCTTTCCTCCTGGCCGTCTTTTTCCCACAATTGTTTGCACAGCTCTATCTGGCACGTTAGTCCTTATTTCTTGCTCTGGCATTTATGGTGGGAACGCAACCTTCGTCTTTTCAGAGAGCAAGCGGTGGAGCTCCCTTCCTTCCTCTCCAAGCTCGAGGTGGCCATTTCAGAATGTATTGGTGCTAAGTGTTCTTCTTTTCCCTCTTTTTCCTCCAAGGACTTCGCTTTTCTTCATCAGTGGTCACTAATAAAAATTCCCAATCCTGGGTCTATCATCTGTAAGGGGCTCTCACAATTAGAAAAGGTGCTGCTTAGGAAGAACACTAGATGGCATCCCCCTCCCAAGGGGCTCTGGAAACTAAACTTCGATGGGGCCTCTAGAGGCAATCCGGGTTTGTCTGGGGCTGGTTGCATCCTCAGGGACGATCGAGGTCTCCTCATCCATGCGGGCTCCTTCCCTTTAAAAGACGGCACATGTAACTCCACTGAAGCTCAGGCTCTTCTGGAAGGGGTCAAGATGGTGGTTCATCTAGGTTACTCAGATTTATGTATTGAAGGGGATTCTCAAATCCTTATTTTTGCTGTTTCCAGTGGTGCTTCTTAATCGTGGAAATTGAACCTCTTTATTCCTTCTATCCACTTTTGGCTCGGTAAATTCCAATTCTAGGACATATCTCACAACTACCGGGAAGCAAATCGGGCAGCAGACTTCCTGGCCAACTTCGCTATTGACAATCCCTCTGCTATCGTTTCCTCCAACAATGCACACATGTGGCCAAGACTTTCTCATTTTCTCTCCCTTGATCGGAGTTACACTCACGACTAAGTCGTCTACACCTCCACTGCGCATGGCAGTTCCCCCGCGCGTCAGTCTCTTCCCCCCCCCCTTCTTGGCGGCGTCCTTCCCTTCCCTTGCCGTTCTCCCACACGAAGCTCTGGCCCCCCCGTCATTTCCAAGCGTTTCTTACCAGTTTTCCCCTCGGGACTGTCTCTTCTTCACTCTCTTTTATTCTTGTTACGCTGACCTCCAGGACTGTCTCTCTCGGCTTTCGCTTTGCTTCTTCCCGGTGCCATGACTTTCGTTGGTTTCCCGTTTGTGGCCCTCCGAGGGCAGTTCCGCGAACTGGCAGATGTTTCTGCCATCGATAGGCGGCGTCTAGCCATGATTTTCAATTACTCTTCTCCAGCCGAGGCCGAAGCCATTAAAGCCATTCTTGGCGACTCTTACCGCTTCAATGCTCGTCACCCCCGAACCGATTCAGACATCGCCTCCGCCTTCGTGTCTTTCTGCACGCTGCTTCATCCCAACATTTCAGAAGTGGAACTGGTCGCCTCGGACCTAATTTACGCTGTGCACTCCGTCGGCCTTCATGATCAGCTTGTGGACTTCTCACTTCTAGACCCTCTGCTATGGGTGGAAGATGTTGACGAGTTGGCCATCGGCTCTGGGCGGGATACTCGTTGGCTTAGCGGGCAGTACAGGGACCTTGTCACTTTTGCACAGAACTTCCATCCTTCTCTGGACCATCATTTTCTTCCAGTCGTGGATATTGATGCGGCTCTTTTTCATCTCCATTCAGTTGTTGATCAGTTGAATGCCCTCAAGGATCGATCTCTCTATTCCTTCAACTTCCTGTTGCATGTGGCCTCCTCGCGGGCCAGTCACTCTTCAGGCTAATTGTTGTAGCCTTTTTTCCTTCGCTGCGTGTTCGCTTCCCTTGTCACCACGTTCTCTTCCTTTCTCTGTTTTTTAGCTCTCCTCTTCCTCTTCCTCCTTCGACTCTCACCTTCTCCTTCTTCTTCTTCTTATTCGTGTTTGTAGGGTTGGGGTCCCTCTCCCCACCGGTTCATAGCTCCGGTCAAAAGCGTTTACCAATCCAAAAAAAAAACTACAATACTTCCTAGAACCAAATGAAGAGCAGTTAGAGGAGGTATTTCTCTTGTTTTTAGTTGATACCTTGATGAGTAAAGTGGAAAATCAGCTTGCAATCAGTTCTTTACTCCCAAGAATAGTTGTTTCTAGTGTTGAATCATCTACATGGTTTGTTATTATGAGGAACTAGAGTTAATTCTCATCACCGGTTACAGGTTTTGTTTGAAGTTACTCGATTCTCTGGTTAGTGTAGGGTAGGAGTATGTTTGTTTTCAGCAAAAGAAGTGCTCGTGCACACTCTACATGTCTTACTTGAGGCATGTATGATTTTTCTTTTTATATATAGTCCATGTTCTATTGCTTCAGTGTTCTTTTGCACAGTTCACCATGCTTCAAAATAGAGGAAATCGTAGTAAGAATCTCAAGCTCATAGGAAACAGTTGCTATTTCTAAAGTTGTTCAAATTTAGAGAAACTAAAATTAGGTTAAGAGATAGTTTTAAATGTTTTCATTATTTTGTTCCTTCGGGTCGGCAACTAAGCTTTTAGTGGCTCTTGTAAAGAAAATAGGATTGAAAATGCCATGATAACCTTCCCTGAAAGAAGAAACAACTTCAACCATGAAAAAGCATCCTCCAGTTGCATGCCACAAGGGGAACCTTCAGAAGAAAGAGAAAATCAATTTTTAATAGAGTTCCATGATGTAAAAACTTGAGAATTATCTTATTTAAAACTCTGCAACGTGCAATGCAGGCCAAGCATTATCAGTTTTTTGTGTTTCATACTTGGTAGGATCAGGTCTCGAGACAAGTTCAGAAGCTCAATTTTAGTCCTACAGATCAGGGTTACAGAGGGAAACAGGTGAGAAGATCCCAAGTTAAGGAAATTTTCCAATCACACAAATCTTAACTCCAAGATTTTCTTATGAAGAATGAGATTGCGAGCGAGGAGAATAGAAATAGGTTCAGCGGTGTGTGGGTGGTCTCAAGTTTCAATTGCAATAGGTTCAGATCAGCTCATGGTCAATACAGAGGAGTCCATGCCTAATGGATGTTGCAAGAAGTTGGTCAACCGCATCTAGTAGGTAGATGCCCCCGCGAGTCGCCAAAATTGTTATCCATTTTCCTCTTACCGGGAAAAATGGATAACGGGGATGTAACTAGACCCAGACACTAAAAGGGGCACCTGGCAATGAAATCGGTTAAGGGTAATTTCTGAGGATTCAGGAGCTCATCTAAGGAATTCAGGAGAAAAAATTGTATTGAGGAATTTTTCCTCTTCTAGGTTTTGACCCTCAAGATCAACTTAAAAATAAATGGACTGCGGACCCTGCGAGCCCCATAACTGGCCGAAACAAGCAAGTAGTTAAGAAGGTGAAAAATGACTTCCAGGAATTCCATCACACTCCCTCAGCCCCCTGGTCCTTGAAAATTTCACTAATATCCAATAATTTTCTAAAATTGGTAAAGGGACTTTAAGGAGGGTATTCGAGCTAAACATGAGCTTGCCGAGTAACTCAGTGAGCTAGCAAGTTGGTGGTGCAAGGTAAGATCTCATAGTAGGAAGTAGATTTTTTGGGTGAGCTAAGTGAGGAGCTCGACATTCGGCAAGCCAAGCTGAGGTCACCGCCCGGCGAGTGGAGAAACAAACTCCCCAAGCTCGGCGAGATGAAAAAACTCGTAGGAAGCGAGCATGGCGAGTCATGCAGTGAGTTGGCTCGCTAAGTGTTGAAAGGGGAGGTGAGGTGGTATGAGCTTGGTCGAGAAGTTAAAAAATAACTTCCAAGCAATCCATCACACACCATTAGCCCCATGCTTCCTGAACATTTCACTAATATCCAAGAATTTGCCAAAATTGGCAAAGGGACTTTAAGGAGGGTATTCAAGCTAAAAGTGAGCTCGTCGAGTAGCTCAGTGAGTTGGCGAGTTAGTGGTGCAAGGTAAGATCTTGCAGTAGGAAGTAGCTTGTTTGGGTGAGCTAAGCAAGGAGCTTGCCATTTGGCAAGCCAAGCTGAGGTCACCTCCTGGCGAGTGGAGAAATGAACTCCCCGAGCTCAACGAGATGAAAAATCTCACAGGAGGCAAGCATGGCGAGTCATGCGACGAGTTGGCTCGCTAAGTGTTGAAAGGGGTGGTGAGGTGGTAAGAGCTCAGTTTAGTTCATATGGAACTCAAGTGAGTTGATTATGAGAGTGGAAATTTGGAGTGACGAAAAGCTCATCTTGGGCATAGCATGGAGTGAGTTGAGTCAGCCTTGGATGGAAAGCAAGTCCAAACAAATATTGGCTCATTGAATTGGTCGGCACCAAGGATTGACCTCACTGGAGAGAATGAGAAACTCATATATATTGCGGTGAACCAATGGTGAGTGAACCACGTTAATTAAAACAAGTCAAATCCGAAGTACTTAGCAAAACAGAGGGGGCTCAAACTCACACACAGGGGTATGGCTCACAAGATGGATCACTGCAAGAATAAAGGATGGTTCGCCATGCATAGATCGAGGTATCTCGGATTAAATAAAACCAATGGTGTTCTTGGAAATACATTGAAGGAAAAGAGGTCGGCCGGACAATCTGAGCCGAACTCATAGTTCGGTCAGTAAATAGGTAAGAGGATGTGTGGAGCCAACATAAGCTCGCAACAAGTCATGAAGGAACAAGCCACGGGAAATCCCAAATTCCATGGCGAAACATGCATGGCAAAGGAAAATGAGGGGAGCTTGGCCTGAGGATCATTGAGACATGGCACCAAGTCTAGGAGCTTAAAGATCATGGCACGAGCCGAGTAGCAAACAGGTCAAATTGGGAAAACGGTTCAGTCAATGGAAATAGCCTCAGGCCTAGGCAAGCTAACATGGCATGGAGAGGGCTCGGCTCATGAGCTCAAATGGGAACACCATGCTAAGTAGGCATGGAAATATCCAAAGGGAATCAAGCTCAGCTCTGTAAGCCTTTGCAAAAGTTGAATGGGCCAGGGCTTAATCGTAATGGAGTGGCCACATGCAATAAGAATGACAACTCGGGCATGTAGCATGATGATACAAAAAGGACAAGCTCAACGGGAGGAAATGGAACATGATCTTGATAAGACTTTAGCTTTGTAAGGAAACAAACCCAAGAGATGGCAATGTGCTTACAGAGGTGGGTGTGACGATAAGACAGCTCGGCTGGCAAGCTAGGGCCGAGCCACCAAAGAGAAGGTAGCATGAATCGGAGGAGTTTGAGTCAACTTGCCAGAGTGCAACGTAATGCGGAAATTTGAGATCCTCTTACTTTTCAACTAATGGGGGTTAAGTTCAACACAAAAGGCAAGTTAAGCAAATAGGATTCACTGCAGCAAAGGGACCAATGCCAAGTGAAAAGGTTGCAATGGATGGAACTTCAAACGTAAACTAAGGTGACGAAAATAGAGTCAAAGTCTTGCATCGTGGGTCCCATCTATCCCTATACCCCTCTTCTATATTCACTCGTATTAACTAATGGACGATTCTGGTCTTCCGAGTGACTATAGACTGGGTACCATATACCCAAACCAATTTGCCATGTAAAAAACCGATATCTTGCATGGAGGCCGGTAGACCCTATTTTGGATTCCCTTAAGGTATGGAATGAGGTTTAGGAAAGAAACTTCCATTTCATGGGCATTCCTTGCAAGAGGACACAACCCCAAATCAGATTATAGTAGAAACCTTCCCCCACTTGCACACAGAGATGGGGGTCTGAGTTCAACGAAGTAAAGCAATCCCTATTTGACACAAAGAAGAACAAGCCAACAAGATTTGTGCCTAATCGGGAGGGACTTACTTCACGAGTATTCAGGAGTTCATTTAACACAGTAAAGCAAGTCTCGTTCGATGCAAATCATAAGCTTGGAAAAACAAGGGGTTACTGTGAATTGAAGATTCATTGCTAAAATAATAATGGGGGTCTAATTCAACACAATCTGATTAAAGAAACTTGAAATCACCAATGCAAATGAACTGTCGAGCCAGAGAATGTGAGTTGTGACGAATTGAGGGGCACTTGCTAAAATAGCAATTGAGGTCCAATTCGATGCAAGTGAAGCTAGTTCATTTCAACTTAAAACCATGAGACACTGAGTTGGTGGTGTGGATCATCGTTTCAGTGAGTGATTACTTGCATTAGGGCGTGGACCAAATGAAGCAAAGACAAATGAATTTTTTGCAATGCAAGTAAAGTGGAGTGTGTTCAATGCAGCGAACAAAGGACCCGAGTTGGGCGAGTTACGGTGAAATAAGGGATCCCTGCTTAGTAAAGAAAATGGGTTGGCATTCATTGTAAAGTGAGTTAAAACAAGTAAAGCAAGGTCGGTTCGATGCTTATGAATTAATACGGGGTTCTTTCAACGCAAAACGAATGATCTCTAACTCGAATTACTTGCATTGGGGTGTGGGCCAAACGAAGCAAAGACAAATGAATTTTTTGCAATGCAAATAAAGTGGAGTGTGTTCAATGCAATGAACGAAGGACCCGAGTTATGCGAGTTATAGTGAAATAAGGGGTCCCTGCTTAGTAAAGTGAAGGGGTTAGCGTTCATCGCTAAGTGAGTTAAAACAAGTAAAGCAAGGTCTGTTCGATGCTTATGAATTAATACAGGGTGCTTTTAACTCAAAACGAATGGGCTCTAACTCGACCAGTAGGAGCAAGTCATTTTGACATGTAAGTAGAGTAAATCGTAACTGAGCCAATGTTGAGCTACAAACCGAGCTACCCAGTGAGTTGAAAAATGAGATGGCCCATGCCCCGAGGTAGTAATACACTCTTAGTCCACAAAAAAACTAGAAACAAATACTAAATGGATTTATTCAGGGAAAATGAATTGCTTTACTTCACAAAAAAGATGAAGTAAAGCAAGTAGAAATCAATGATGTAAAAAATCAGTAGTGCATGGTGAAATCGCGGCAATGAACTGGGAAGCAGCAATAATGGCCCTGGGCTCTCCCGATTGGTCTGGGATCTTCAAAATTCCATAAATTTCTCCTTAGAGCTCCATTTCATTAAAAATTGGACTTTTCGAAAAGGTCTCAGAGTCCTCTACACACATGAAAACTAAGATTTTGGTTTTGGCAAGTGAAAAAGGGTTAAAAATGGAAATATGCCTCTAGCACTCCGGGGCACTATACAGTCATCTACCACCATTAGTAGGGTAAGGGGAACAATTTCTTATCCCATAAGCTACAGTACAGTAGTGATGGGTTGCACAAGGGGCCTCATGATGTTTTAATTAAAAAATTGTACTTTGTTGGTTAGAAATGCATGCATCCAAGAAACTTTACTTTCTCTCTCCTTGTACTGTCCCCTTTTCTTGTGCCAAAGGCCTAAGGGTGAGGTCGAGTCCAAGCCATTGTTCAAACTCAAGGGGGTGTAGATGCTGGGAGCTCTTGGGGAGGGGCCATGTGGTTCTATTATTCTAAGTTTTGCGTTGAGGGGTCACTTTGGACCATGATGACTTAAAGGGGAAAAATTAACTTAAGTTACTTTTATTTTTATTGGCCCCTCCATGGAATGAAATGTGTCTAGGGTCTGTTGGGGCTCGTTTGCCAAGGAGAAGTATATAAGGAGCGGGGAGAGTAAGGAAAAGCAACCTTTTATCGTATACATTTTATAGCCTCCTTCACGTGCAGACTGTTATTTGTTGCACATCTACAGCTTGTGGAGTCAAATCCCACAGGGACCCTAGCTTCGGTGGTGAGAGACTCTATCCCTAGCTAGCAGGGCATTCTTCGGTAGTGAGAGATCTAACCCTAGTCTGTCATTTTTGGAGCTGCTTTCAAGGTTGTGCTACAAAGATATTACCAGAGGGTTCAGAGGACAGGGTTTGAGGAATTTTGGGGGGTATTTGGGGAAGATAATTATAAGGGGCTTTCAGATCAGATTCACAGATAGCCATTTGGGTTAGGCGTCAACAGCACGTTGAAGGCACCTCCATCCATTTTTTGACCCCATTCCAAGCGAGGCGACTTGCAACCTTTATTTGGAGGGTTTCTAGTTGGCCCCTTTCAGATCTAAAGGTTGAAATGTCATTTCCTCTATTTGTTAATGTTATTTCCAAAGAATCATAATTTTTGGCTCCTGTATGTAGAGAGTTACAAACCTCTGAAGCTTTCTAGCCGTCTAGGGCACGCTGTGCTTTATCTGTCAGCATTTTAATTTTTTTAAAACTCCCAAAAATAGTTTTATCACTATCCTTTATAATAATATCAAGCTCTCTTTAAATTTTCAAGTAATTCGGGTGGATATTTTGGGAGATATTAATTTTCTTTAGTTTGTTGTCCTAACTGTAAAAATATGCAAAAATTAGTATTTTATTTGGCTGCAAATTTTCAATATTTTGTGCATTTTTAAGTGGTATCCCACAAGGGATATTTCAGTGGTATCAGAGTTGTTGTTCTCCAGCCTGTGTGGGTTAAATATGGTAGTTTGGAAAGATCTCAATGTGGGTTTTATGAAGGAAATGTTCACCAACATGGTGAAACAATAGGAAGCCACTAACCTTTATTTGAGCCAGCTCACTCAGAATGTGAATCAAAGCAAATCTAGGGACAATAAGGAACATGGTGAGAACAATGATAAAGGGCGGCCAATAGAGGTGATTGATGAGGATTCTTGTTGGAGGAAATACCAATCTTTGAGTAGGGGTTTTAGAGATAATATGTCATTTCCAGATTATTGCATGATGAAGATTGGTAGCAAGCCCAAGCGAGGTCATCATATGTCGGTACTTGAATTACAAAAGAACTCATTTGAAGAAGAAGCTTCTAGACAAAAAGGTATGATTTCCATTGAGCAAAATAATTGCATTAGTGAAACTTTGCTTGTTAGAGAAATTATTCTAGCTCAGGAGAAGAAATTTGTATATGCAAGCAAGGAGGATGTAATGGAAACTCTAAAATGGTGTGAGGAATGGAATAGCAGAGATAGAGATGCTAGATTGATATTCGCCCAAGAAAGACAACACCTACAAGAGTTCAAGGAAAAGATGTGGGTAAATGATGTAAGGAAGTCTACACCCATGAAAAAAGTCTTTATAGAGAAACTTGCACATGAGGAGGAGCCTCACATGGAAACTTGTGTAAAATTGTAGCCTACTGTAATTTCCAAACCAACAACTTTTGATCAGCTTTTAGATAATTTCAACGGGCATTCAGGCAACAATGTTGGGGGAAGCTCAACATATGTCTATCTTGAACACACGGAGGACATTGATGGCATTGAAAGGTACCGAACAAACATGGATGGTTGGTTGCAAAAAATTGAAAAAGATATTTCAATCCAAAAGGTACCTATCAATCCTCCAAAGAATAACTCATTATCATATGAGATGGATTTACCAAGCAGTAATGAGCATAAATTTGTGAAATGTGTTGATTCTTGTTCCACTTATTCTCCATCTAAAATCATGAATCACAATAGGGATGGTGTTGTTTTGGAGGTTTCTAAATCAGCAATAGAAGGTGAACCTTTTGATGATATTATTTATAAGGAGGTTAGTAGTAGCATGGATTTATTTCATCATCTTCATCCTATATCATTACAACAGTTTTATCATGATGGTATTCAGCCTATTGTCGATAAGAATGCTAAGAATTTGGTGCATCAAAGTCAAGTCATCATGAAGACAAAGAGTGATAATATTCTTTATGAGGAGATACAAGAGAAGCAAAGATGGCAGACCTTACATGATACAAGGGTTCATGGGCATTATAAGGTATGGGATCCTGGTAATATGTTGCAATTATCCAAAACTATCAATTCTGATTTTGAAAACTTGGTGACTGATTTCATAAGCAAAAGAAGGAATTCAAATGTGTCTTTTGGGATTACAAGTGTTGGCAAGCATGATTTCTTCATTCGAGACTCTAGGTGCAAGAAGGGAGAGTAACTCTCAAGGTACTAGCATTGGTTTTCTGATTACTAAAAAGGGTAAGAGAATATTTTTTAATCATCTTCAGCTTACTGGACCGTGTATAACAGCAGTCATAAAGAGAGGAGAAAATTCTTGTATTAATAGAGCCCATGACTGATTTTTATACCAGCTACATGGTGGAACCCTTGGAAGGGTTAGTGGGGCATTTGGTCCTCAAAGTGCTCAAAGAATCAAGGTGCAATTTGTTGTTAAAAAAGAAGAGTTGAATTCAAGGTGCATTCATGACTTTAGCATCCTAAGGTATGAGAATGGTTACCATTTTCCTAGCTTGTTGAGTTCTCCTATGTTGTTGCCATGTTTCTATTATTTGGGACAACATTTATATGCTTGGATGATTGAGGAAGACTATTTCATAATCATGTCTCAAGGTATGCTAGATGGGATAAACACATCCTCCATTCACATTTCTCTTGATTCAGCTAATAAGCATATGTTGGAAAAGAAAATAATGCAGGAGCCCATGATATTGAAAGGACATGAGGTATGTGGTATATTTATTGTGGTTGAATTTGCTAGAGGTAAGACTATTTTTGGGATGAAATGGTTGCATGATGTTAAGGAAGACGATGATGCATGTGTTGAAAAATCAAAGGAGAATGAAGATGTTGATCCTATATCAGAAATTCTGAGTTGCAAAGGTATGATGAGCAGCCCCAATTATGTTATTTCAGATGTGTTGTCTTCTCTCATGACGAGAATCAATGGGTATAACAAAAGGTATGAAGTTCCTTATGATAAAGTTTATGGATGCATGAGTTCTAATGTTGATTTCCCTTTCTCTTGCATTTACGATGAAATGAAAATATGGGGAAAGAGAATAAAGTATGATGAGGGAGCAGCCATGTGTATTCCCAACATAGAAGGAATTGATGAGTTATGTCCATGGAAAGACATGTCTTGCACAAAGAAGGTAACTCATTTCTTTATTGTCATTAAGAGATGTGAAGTACTTGAATGTGTTTGTACATTTGGGTTATTTGAAGTTGGAATCATTCATTGGACATATTGGCTTCCATATTTTGGGAAATTTGCATTCATCCCTCCCTCATGTGGATAAACTGAAATTTTTCAAGGAAAACAAAGAAATCATATTTCATGGTATACAAGGGCAGATTGCAAAAGATGTGATTGGTGAAGAAAGAAGCATGTCATTGCAGCGGTTGAATTGTGAAGGAACTCAGTGTCTTGTGGATCATGGTGACATCACAAGGTATGAGACAAGTGGGATATTTGATGACTCCTATTCTAACGGATTGTTTGCTGCAGACACAGAGCACACCATGATGAACTTATGTGGAGAGTGAGTCAGATGATGTTGAATTGGGGAGTGAGTTAGATATGATGGAGACTTTGACTCTAGATGGGGTGAGTGGAGTCATGGATGTGGGTGTAACCAATAGTGTTGCACATGAGACAGTTACAGAGATTGGGATTACAGGTTTAGACCATCCGAGTTTATCATTATGTTGGTTATCTGAGGTTTCGGTAGACTGGAGATCTCATTTGCTTGTTGAGTACTCCAAGAACCGACACACTTGTGAGATTCTGGATGGTCACATATATGATGATAACTACAGATTGGAGGATGAGATGATCTTCTATCAGGGTAGATTATACCTTGTGTCAGATTCATGGTTGAGGATGGAGATATTGCGACATGTGCATTGTTCTTCCATGACTGGGCACTTGAGCTTCGAGTGAGACCTACAGGTTCATGTCAGAGAGGTTCATATGGCATAGGTTGAGTGAGGATATCCTTAACTGTATACAGGCATGTACGGTTTGTCACTATGACAAGTCAGAGCTTATGGGTTCATCATTTTTTGAGTCGACATGGGATAACACACCTATGTATTTTACTGCTTCTATGCCCGGTGAGCACTTCGCCCACGTGCTAGTCAGTGGAGAGATGAAATTGACTCATGGTTATTTGGTAGGTTCACATTCAGGGCAGGAGGTGGACTATGTGGAGCTGATATTGCCAGTTGACTATCTACTGGAGTCTTGGGACTTTTCCCCCATGGGACACCTTGAGATACATTATGAGGAGCCTTGCTCTCACACGAGTACAGGTCATGTGGGAGAGTTAGCACCATTTGTGTGTATACAGGCTGTTTCACAGGTTGATCAAGGGGATTCTACAGGATTTCAGAGTGGACTTTCATACCCAGGAGTTAATTGGAGAGGCAGTAAGTGATCACATGATGACAACCTTACATTGGCAGGAATTGGACAGATTGGAAATTTTGGTGTGGGTACCAGTGGAGAGTCGGTTTGGGTATCATTCTACTTCACAGAACAACATTGTTCTCGATACCATATGGAGGTCATGATGACTACATGGGGTTTCTTGGTTACTTTAGATTACACCGATCCTTGGTTGATGACAAGGTGAGGTGGAGAAACTTACGGTGCATGGTATTCAGCTTCTACAACAGGACAGGATAATGCTTGGGGTTAAGCATTTCTCAGGAAGGGAGGACTGCAATGTCCCCTTTTCCTGCGCCAAAGGCCTAAGGGCTCAGGTAGAGTCCAAGCTCCGTGGTCAGACCCAAGGGGGGGTGTGGACGTCTAGGAGCTATTGGGAAGGGGCCACGTGATTCTAATATTCAAGTTTTGTGTTTTGGGGTCACTTTTGGACCATGGCGACTTAAACAAGAAAAAGTAACTTTAGTTACTTTTATTTTATTGGCCCCTCCATGGACTGAAACGCATCTAGGGTTATTGGGGCTCTTTTGCCGTGGGAAGTATATAAGGAGCTGGGAGGGAAAGGAAAAGGAACTTTTTGGTATACATTTTATTGACCCTTCACGTGCAACTGTTGTTTGCACATCTACGGCTTGTGAAGTGAAATCCCACAGGGACCCTAGCTTCAGTGATGAGAGACCCATCCCTAGCTAGCAGGGCATTCTTCGGTAGTGAGAGATCTACCCTAGTTTATCATTTTTGGAGCCGCTTTCAGGGTTGTGTTACAGATATATTATCAAAGGTTTCAGAGGATGGATTTTGAGGGTTTTGGGGGCATTTGGGGAAGATAATCAGAGGGCTTTCAGATCAGATTTACGGCATCCATTTGGGCAGGGATCAGCATCACTTTGAAGGCATCTTCAGCCATTTCCAACCCTTTTCCATGCTAGGCGACTTGCAAACCTTTATTTGGAGGGTTTCTAGTTGGCCCCTTTCAGATCTAAAGGTTGAAATGTAATTTCCTATATTTGTTAATGTTATTTCCAAAGACTCATAATTTTTGGCTCTTGTATGTAGAGAGTTACGAACCTCTGAAGTTTTCCAGCTGTCTAGGGCACGTTGTGCTTTTTCTGGCAGCATTTTAATTTCTGTAAAACTCCAAAAATAGTTTTATCATGTCCTTTATAATAATATCAAGCTCTCTTTAAATTTTCAAGTAATTTGTGTGGATATTTTGGGAGATATTAATTTTCTTTAGTTCGTTGTCCATACTATAAAAATCTGCAAAAATCAGTATTTTATTCGGCTACAAGTTTTCAATATTTTGTGCATTTTTAAGTGGTATCCCACAAGGGATATTTCACTCCTCTCCAACTTTTTCTATAAATTGTAAACTCTTTCATTTGAAAGGGGGGGATTCTTTGCTTACCAAAACTCTGTAAAAAATTGTCTAGGAAGAAAATGTGTTGCAAGCCTTCATTTTGGACATCTTGCATGATGATCTTGGCCTTTCTCTGTAATTGATTGAATTGTGTAAATCAATGAAGTTGTGGATTTGAGAATTGTGGATGTGTTTTTCCCTTTGCTTATGTCTGTTGTCTTTACTTATCTTTTCAATTCACTTGTAGTTGTATTGTGTCAATCTAAATCATTTTACAGATTCCATTATTGTTGTGCTTTCATGGAGGATCTAGTTGGATGTTTTTTTTGACTGTGGTGGCTATTACACCCTCTCTGCACCTCATTTTATATCACTTCCACACATTCACAAGATTCCCTGCATTACCTTTTGGTGCATCACCTCCTATAGATTTAGATTTCTTTCATTTATTTTATTTCTCTCTCCCTGGTTCCTAGGAAGTCATAGGTTAAAAGTAGTTTTTATATTTCCTTCAATTAGAGGTAGTTATTGCATTAGTTTAGGAAGAAGAGCAAGGTTTCTCTGGAGAATTGCTTCAATTGCAAGGTCCCGCACCTTGATGCAATTCCATGTTACCTAGTCACTCTACTTGTATTAACACAAGTTCACATGTTGATCAACCAGAGGGTGCAGTGATTTGGTGATAACAACATGGACTTGTCACAAGTAGACATAGGCGACTAGGTTATTTTCTTATCAAATTCATTCCAAGCATTTAATGGTTTCATGCATATTTCATATACATTATGACATTTATTCAATTCATATAACATTTATATGGACTTGGTACAACTTCATCATACGGCTTAAGATATATTTACGACATTTATCAATTGTATATGGAATTGGGAGAAGTTCATTCTTACAGAGTTAGACCACTAGGTCCTATTCATATCATATTTATTGTTATTTGTCTTGCAAATTTATACTAAATGTCTATTTGAGTTGATCATGTGTTTATCAATTTATGTGCAAGATGGTTCATAAACAATGTTTGAATCATGGTGTATTCTGACATTTTGTGATATTCAAGAAATTATATTGTTTTAATAACATTAAAATATATTTTTGGAAACAATTGTTAATGAGTTTCATTTGTAAGTATTTCCATAAAATTTAATATAAAAGAAAAAAAAAAAAAGGGGGTAGATTCTCATATATTTACTTCTATTACAACGACAAATTTACAAGTAGTAAAATAAATCTATATCAAATAAATTTAAGCATATTTTAATTAAAATCAAATAATTTTAAAATTACACGAGTGTAGTTAAGATTTATTTAATTCCATGATTCCCACTTGAATATGGAGACGCTTTTTAGCATTTGATTTGTTCATGTATGAGTGCGAGATTTAACGGGAAAGATGAGGTAATGTAGTTGTATAATATTAATGTTTTGTTCCAGTTTCTTTTGTAATGTATATGTCTCATAT
Source organism: Taxus chinensis (assembly GCA_019776745.2). Lineage (NCBI taxonomy): Eukaryota > Viridiplantae > Streptophyta > Pinopsida > Cupressales > Taxaceae > Taxus > Taxus chinensis. The sequence continues at coordinate 661,702,256 of CM034151.1, read as the reverse complement.
TATAGTCTGCATTTCTTCATAAAAGCACACAAAAATTGAACAGTTAGCTTCATTTATAGTTGCGCACATAAGTATGTGGCACCATTGGGGGTAATTACAATAGTGATGACATCCACAAAAATATCATGCAACAACTAGACAAGGATGACTAAATTGATCTAATCCTGGTCTATAGAAACGCCTAATATGTAATTATTAAAACAGAGATAATGTGTTTTTGATATGTATTTTCCTTTATTTTGGTTTGGTCTAGTATCCATGATTCAGTACAAGAGTAGTTAAATCAGGGTACTAATGTATTTATGTTTTTATTGATCATTGATTCAAGTTAGATTTTTATTGGTGCATTTTCTTTATATTTTTAACCTTCAGTTTATCTATTTTATTCTTTAACACATTTGACCTCGTTTTCCTCTTATTGACTCTTCATTCTTCTTTGAATAGGCTTTTGTCTCTCTTTTTCCTACTTCTCAAAGTTTCTCTCCTCCCTTTTTCTCATTATTTTTCACATTTGACAATTTGTGTAGACTACAAAACTAGTCGTGACAGTTTTGTTACCAATACATAACTAGTTTTTGTTATTTAATCTCTTTTTGCCCATGATATGGGTACCTCAAGGTTATGAAACATAAGTTTGGATTGTTTTCTCATTGTGTGTAGAGATGAGTGCAATTGGAGCTTACTTTGAATTCAAGAAGTCTATAAATACAAAGTTGCATTTAGGACACACATGGGCACCTAAAAAAGAATCATTTTGAAGTTTTAAGGAAGTAATTTGTCTATTTTTGAAGCACCCTTATACCAAAAAAACATATTTTAGACTTATAGAGAAGCATATAAACTCTATTAATTGTTTGAATGTATTGAAAAGATAAGGATTTGGGATAATTTAACTACAAAAAATTATTTCTTGAACACATTATACTCTTATGTGGATTGTCAATTTGTTCTGCAGTTGAGGGACATGATAAATATCACTTGGAATCTTAGACTTTCATTGGTTTAGAATAGGACCCAAAACACATTTATTTTCCTCATGTTTTATGCAAAACTATAGGTACAATTAGGGTCTTGGATAAGTATATTAGTTTCTTGGCAAGTCGCGTTAAATCCAAGAAAAGTGAAAAAGGTTTTTGAAGATTAGGGCATCCTAGCCCTTGCCCAAAAAATAACACAATGGTAGCCATTATGATTATGGTTGGCTATTTTCATTAACATTTCTATTCTATTCATTACTACTTTGCAAGATGTGATTTACCTATATTTTTTTCATGTATCACTAATGATTTTCTCCAAATTTGTAAGATCCTTTGTATTGTACATATAGACCCTAATTTATCCAACACTTTTAAGTATTCATTATTATTCTATGGTCGAAATAGTCTTTATTTATGCAAACTATAGGTATAATATTCTAACTGACATATATTATATCTAATTTGCAATGTGATTAGTTTAGTGAATTTTTTAACCATAAAACGACTTGTCATCTTTACATTTTGATGAATCCTCACTTATATTGAGCATCCATCCTAGGTTTTACAGTTTGTGTGCAAGTGGTTTCCTTGTTGCTTTCTAGAGGGTAAATTTATACGAGTTCCTAGAGTTTTTATTTTTTCCTTGTTTTATACATTTATCCAAACCTTACGAGTGTATCTTTGTCCTATTGTGTTTTCAAAATGTCTTTTTCAATTATGTTGACATATAAGAAAATATGATTTTTTTCAATGTTTGTTTAGATTTTAATTGAATACGGTATGGTTAGTATAGTAAAATAAAAAACAAAAATTATACCAAAAATAATTAAATGTGAAATTAATCACAAATCTAAAATATACAATTGTGATCTTATGAAGTTGAATTAGATTATCAAGATAGTGATATGGTTTGATTGAAAATGTTATAAATGTGCTAAGAATACTTTTGATATTGTTATAACTACAAGATTGTAGTGAACTATGTAGCCTCTCATAATAATCATTCTCTTATTTCAAATGCTTCCATCTAAAATGATGTTTCAGTGTCAAATGTTGAATAACATTCTATTACTAATAGTGTAGATGGTTATATGTTGCATAAAACTATGTGTACCCAAAACGGATCCCAAACAACTCATATTTGATTTGTATAATCCCTTATAATATTGCATATCCATGTTTGACTTCTTATATTCCAATTGTTTCCTCAACTTCTAAACCTACATGCCATATGCATGTAACAATTTTGAAATGACTATCACAAAGAACACATTGTATCAAAATTTGTAAAACAAATTCCAAACATTATCTCTAATGTCTCAACGTCCATGTGTTGTAGTCAATTCTAGTGACATATTAGTAAACCCCAAAGTGCATGAAATTTTGGCTTACCCTTTAACAAATGGTTTTACTAGTACTGAATTGACGTTATTTTTTGGAAAAGTTCTTTCTCACCACTTAAGATCCTTTTATGCCTCTTTCTTTGATTATTTACACAATGATAAATAATATCACTCAAATTTTTCCAAGAAATGTAAAGGGCTATATGCTTACTTGGCTTTATGCATTACCATGTGGATCTATCAAATTCTTTTCAAATTTAATCAATGAATTATCGACCCATTTTTTCAAAAAATATTATTTTTTTTCAACATATATATTGGTCATAAGGCATCTTTGGCATAGTTATCTCAAGTGAAGCAAGTCTCGAGAGAAAAAATCAATGACTATGTGCTTGGGTTTAAAACATTGACAACTTGAATGCCTTGTGAACCATAAAATATTGAGCTCAAGTCATACTCATTAATTGTTTATTAATAATTAGATTAACGAAAATAAATTCTTCAATTTTTATCCATCTTTCAATGAAATTTTTCATGCAATTAAATTCATCAAGCTTACATGTGAGATACACAATTCACTTAGTAAACAGTATCAAATTAAACTCAGATTTTAAGATACAACCAATGATCGCAAGATGTAATCCATCAATAATAGTAAGAAAACAATGAATTTTATAGAGAAATCATCGACAAAGATTTTGCTACCTCAAAAGCAACGTAGGTAATTTATAAGACTCAATGAAAGTCTCCACCAAGGCTTGAATATATTTCTCGAGTGTAATATGATTATTGTACCGTTGTTAATGGAATATGCCACTTGAATATCATTTCCTAAGTACTTTTATGCCAACACATATTATGATTACGATACAACTATAGGTAATTCAACTAATCAATGTATTACATTGAAACAAAAAATTGAAGACTTCATTGATAATTTTCATATCCAAATATATGATATAGTGCCACATGTAACACTAGAACAACCACTCATAAGTTGCAATCAACCAACACTAGCAATGTCCATTTGTTAGAAAAAATGAAAATAAGATATCACATGATTTGGAGTTGATTTACATGGAATTTATATAGTTCAACATGTGTGTGTGTGTGTGTGTGTGTGCGCGCGCGCCCGCGTGCGTGTGTGCATAGTTGTGAGTGTGTGTATTTGTGGCATTTATATAGTTTATATCAAAATTTAGATTAGAGTTACATGGACTTGTCACAAGTTCTTTCACATAGACATAGGCCATTATATTACTTTCTTATCAAATTCATTCCTGGGATTTAATGGTTTCATATAGATTTTAAATACATTATGACATTTATTCAATTTATATCAATTTTAAATAGTGTAGACATCTAAAATGTCGACATGATTAATTACGACAAATCTATCCCGTAAATAACATCATCACTATCTCAATTCACATAATAATTAATCTTAATATTAATTATTATTAATCCATTTTATCATATTTACCCTTTATCATTTTATTACAACATTCCATTATTAATCCTCTTATTTTATCCCATCTTATCATAAATCACTTTTATTTCATTAATATATCATATTATCCTATATCATCCCTATTAACATTTTCTAGGACTTTAATATTCCTACATCTACCTACCACCTACCCTACATATCCCTACATCTAGCTTTTCCATGTAACCTCACCCCTAATCATCTTTATTAACTTAATTTCTAATTCTAATCCTAATCACATGCTCCACATCTAAATCTAGAGGCTTCTATTTCTAGAAGCCTCTCTAACCTTCTCCTTCTATTAAATTTTTAATTCAATAAAAGCTTCTTCCCTCCATGAAATTTGAATTCAAATTCTACCACTCTAGAATCCTCTAATCCTCACATGAATTCTCCACCCTTGATCCAAATCCAACTTGGCTTCATCTTAGCCTTTGAATCCTCCACCCCTCGGCTATAAATTGAGCTCTCATCCTCCATGAGATCTAGTTAGTGAGAAATTTAGCAAACCTCTGTTATTTTATTCATCCAATCAATCCATTCTATCATCCAATATATCAATCATCATCCTTTATCAAGCAATCCAAGGCAATCAAGGGTAGGTGTTGTCTAATTTTTTCCACATAAATTTGAAGCAATCTAAGAGTAATCCACAATCAAGCAAGAGCAAATACAACACCATCAAAGGAGGAGCTTTGTAACTTGTAGGTAAGTGAAGGTATTTTTCTCTCCCCCTTTAAATCCATTTCTCTATTTGATGTATTTGTTGAAGAGATTAGATTATAGTAGCAAAAAAAAATTATTTTTTCATATTTAACTCATTAATATTATTAACATACACATTTTTGCACCCACCATGGGGCTTACTCCCCATTTTTCATCATTTCTAATCTTGTTTGATCAGTTACACAGGCTGTAAAATTTTCAAGAATTTTCGTCGATGTTTAACCCTTCAAAATTCAAAATTTCGAACTTAGACTCCATCCCCAACATGAAACATCACCTTTTCTCTGTGTACTAGCACCTATGTGGCCCATAATGTTGTCTATGCCTTGTTTCAGCACCTATGCACAAACTTTGGCACCTTTTTTGATATTTCAGTGCCTTTTTTATAACCATGAAAATTGATTAAGCTAAATATGGAATTATATGCCTAATTTGATTGTTATTGTAGCAGTAAATAAATAAAAAATTAAGTACATAAATTAACACAAGTAAACTAATCAAGAAAGTATGAAATTCTAAGTGTAAATAAGAGTTAATATGACTTATTTATTTCACAATTATTCTTGGATTGTGTCAGAGTGTTGATTGAATGAAAAGAGAGGGAGAAACGTCGTACAGAACCTCAAAAAGTTTACAATTTGATGACCTTCTTAGACTAGGGCATATGGAGAGGGATATGGGCACCTGCGGACATCCTAGGCCTATTTTTGGGTGCCTGTGTCTTCCAAAATGCTCAGAAAACCTCCCCTGAGTGGTCACAAGTTGTTCGTTGTTCACCTTTTTCGCTATGAGGTCGCAAATGATCATTGGATTTGTTGGAAACTTGCAATGAAATAATGACCTGTAAAACCCTCAAAAAGACATCAAATCCTAAAAAATAAAGATGCATAATGAGGGGTCAAACTATCCTTAGTAGTCACAATGGTGATCTTACGACTGAGTTTTGCACTACATCTCAGATCCAATGTAGTTCTATGTGTTTTTGTGTAGAATTATGCCCTAGGTGGCTCTTGTGTGTGTCACACTTGATAGCGAGAAAATAAGCTAGATGTAAATAAATGTAATATATGTGTGTATGGAATATACTAAACTTTCCTGTTATGAAGTGTATGTAGAATAACCAACCCTTTTGTCCCTTGGATATTGCTATATGGATGCAATGGAGATATTAGATGATTGATGGATGCAACCTTAGGTGGTGATAACTAATGTTTAGTGCTTGGTCCCTTATTATGATCACATAACTTTATATTTATATGATTCTTTTTCTTGAATTTCATAATCAACCCTAAAAAGGATGACTACCAAAAATATAAGATGCTCAAATAGCTAGAAAGAACCCAAAAGATGTGAATAAAATACAAAGGGGTCAGGGTGCCCCAGAGGGGGATGAGGGCACCTGGTGCTGGCGTCCTAGTGGGGTGTTAGTGTCCAGGATGATAAATGTCATGGTATAAAATGGCAGACTGAGCAAGTAAGGGTGTAAGACCAAAACTGACAACAGAAAGCAAAGAAAGGTGGCCAAAGACATGGGTTAATTATTACTTTTATTAGTTAGGAATCATATTAATAGTAATATGCAAATAGGACTAGATAATTACCCAAAGTGCGTGATTTGGTGTCTACATTTTCCCCCACTTTATGTTGTTGAGATAATGCTCGATAACATAAAGTAGATAAGAGATGCACACCTGATAACCATGTAGATCGATGACAAAAGAGTGCCGAGGGACAAGACAAAGCGTGGAGTGATAAAAGTGTGAAGCGTGGATGCTAAGGAGGAACAAGTGTAAAAAATTGATGATAAAAATGATTCTAGAGTGGAAACGCATGTGTAGATGTCAGGATTGTGCATGTTGTTGATGCAGATTGTTTTTTTTTATGTTTATGTGATGTGACTATTGCTTCCCATAAGGACAGACCTGCAAAAGAGAAGAACGAACAAGTAGTCAAATACGCATGTATATGATCGAAATGTATAAAACGTCTACAAGGAAAGTATGTATAATATGAAAAATGTGAAAAAGGAACATGTGCACTTGATCTATGATGAGGAAAGAGTGTATAAAGGATCATGTAGATGTTGTAGAAGACCGATTTTTTCAGGCAATCTCACGCCAATTGCGTTGGCCGAGATTTTTTGGGGTGATCTCACACCAAGTCATGGAAGAATTGTAGGGAGAAAATTTTGGTGTTATCCTCGAACCTCTAACTGTTTCCCGCAATGTATAACACCACTTCAGATGGTGTGTAAAAAATCAAACAATTTGATCCAACGTGAAAGTAAAAATTTTTGTGTAGTGCATGCATGCCAAGTGCTAAGGACTGTGTGCCCTATAAAATCCATTATGTGGATTTTTGTAGACTTTGTTGAACTACCAAAATGTTGTGTAAGTGCCCCTTAGTCACAAGTTTCCAGGAAGGGTTAGAGGTTCCTAAGCGCTATTTACCTGGTTTGGGCGCTAGTTTCTGTGTTGTGGTAAGGACCCAAGTCTGATTCCAGGCCCTATCTGATACTGATGACTATTTTGTACCGGTACTATGTTGTGTTAAATTGTGATTGTATGACATTGTATGGGGTAACTGATTCACCCAAATGATACCCCCCTTGTTTGGGGTGCATGTGATGTTATTGAAGGAGTATGCGGCCCAAAAGAGGACTGACTGTTATGCTAAAACTATGCCTTGTGGGGGGGAAGGAAGTGTGCTTGGTGTAAACCAAGGCACATGCAAACATTTTTTTAGGGAGAAAAGTGTTAGTATAATCAAAGACAAACACACATGTATAAAATGTAATCGAAGACACAAGAAGACAATTTAAATATGCAAGAAGACAATATCGAATGCAAAACATGGGTAGTAAACATGGGACACCACTCATGATGTCACAAGATAATCAAGGCCGGCGAATCCAAAATCATAAAGTGTGCACACAATATAAAGGGAAAATCCCGCATATAAGAGAAAACAATGGTAAGCAAGAGAAAATAAAGTAATAGACAACCATAGTGGCAAATAGGCCTATAAAACAAATGTTATGCATGAAGCACCAGTTAGCATGTTAGAGAGATAAAAAGTATGTCAAGGCGTGTATAATCTGATAAAGAAATATGTTATGAAAAAAATGTAACAATAGCACCTATAATGTACGAAAGTGGATTCTCCCAAGATCCTCTATGGGACTAGTAATAGGTACTACGCTAAGCATTGGTGTTATGTGTATGGATCTATAAAATATGTGATCGCAACTAGAAAGGAAAGTGAATGCACATGTTTGTATGATAAAGATAATGACATACAAGATATATATCTAGCATGTGTAATAAAGTGAACATGTAACAAGTGTAAGAAAGACTAAATGCGACCAAGATATGCAATATGTTATGGATGAGACAGAATGGAATGTAGAGTGAATGATAGTAGCAGTGTGCCCCTTGAGTGGATGTATATGCATGCAATGAGTTTCATTTATTTATGCCCCCTCAGCAGTCAATAATTAACCGTAAATGAGAGTATGTCATCGGGAAATGTTCTAAATGTGTGTGCTAAAAAGATGTGATCGTCAAAGCACAAAGTGTAGGGTGTAAGCATGTTAGTGAGTGAATGTGTGAGTAAATGAATGAGTGTGGTGAGGTACATTTGATGTGTGTGTGTATACGCTCAGCAATCGATTATGGACCGTGGAACTAGAGTGTGTCATAGGGTAGTGAGTTGTGTTGTATATGTTGAATGTGTAGTGTATCTCGTTGATTGTTTGTGAAAGAGATTGAGTGTAGACATGGTGCATGTGTGATGCACATTGTCAAGATGTGTAAATTTTGGACGTGTTATGTGTTGTGTTAAGTTTGTATGGATGAATAAGTGAGAGAAGTATGTATTGTTTTTGTGTTAGTATGTAGTATGCTATGTTGAATGTATGGTGGAAAATTTCGTAAGTGTGCTGATTTTGTAGTGATGAATATGTATGAGAAATAGGATGATGTGTAATATAGTGTGTAGCGTGATGTGTAGCGTAGTGTGTGAGGCTCATGTGTATAGGATTCCCTCAACAATCAAGTGTGAACCAAAGCACGAGAGTGCATCATTAGTCTTGATGATACTAGAGTATATCAAGATGTATATGATGTATGTTAAAGTATAGAGGTGAAATGATGTGAATATAAGATGTGTGTCGATGCTAAGGGGGAAGCAATGGGTGTGATGTCCCCCAAGTGTGTGATAATGAATGTGTTATCCGATAAAATTGAAAGACAATGGTCCTCCACCCATTGTTTGTGGAGATAAATGCATGTGATCATTCTCTAAGAGTGGCGGTATATGAGATAGACGTTGTGTAGGTACATGAAGCCTATATGCACGTGACTGATGAGTATACAGTGGCCACCTTTGTGTAAAAAAATGTGGAGGTGATGGAGACCTATATGAAGAAAAACGTGGGGGTGATTGACACCTATGTGAAGTAGAGCACGGAGGTGATGGACACCTATGTGAATTGAAACGAGGTGGTGAAGTATGCCTAGATGAAGGAGCATTCCTAGTGATGGATCTAGACTAATGTGATGGACTAGTAGATCAAGGAGACCACATGGGTCGTGTGTGAATAAGCGAGCTAGGAGCAGTTTTTGTTTTAGTTTTCAGAGGTCGCAGGGACCAAGATGCTCTAGCTAATTCAATTGCAGCCTCAAGAGGAAGATGCAACCATGGAGTGGATGGTGGAATACCATTGATAGAGATGAACTTCATGTTGTGAATGAAGTTCATGCATAAATGATTCATGGAAATGATAGTTTGAGTTTTGCGGAGCTAGACAAGACCTAAGTGCATGTCACACCCTTTGAGTAATGGTGCCACAAGAAAAGTCACAAGCATGGTTAGAGGACCGATGGTGATTAGGATTTGGAAAACACCATATGAGTTGGGAATTGGATGTGAAATTTTTGATGATGGATAGCCAATGGAAAAAAGGAGTGCAATGGAACATGCATTGATGGTCCAAGATGGATCAACTTAAGTAGTATTGACAGAAATGGATCCGATAGAAGTGATAATGTGTAAGTGATCAGAAGATAATGTATCATGATAATCATGATGGGAGAAAGAAATTATTTTTGGAGAAATGTTTGTATGAGAAACTAGGAAATCAAGAGCCCCTGATGCAGGAGGAGGTACTCCACGATATGTATGATTTTTCAAGGATTCAACTACTTGTTTTTCATGTTTCGAAAGAGGATTGTTGAAGATCTTAAGCTTGTGATTTTCATTGACTGGTGCAGAGGCTATGAGCTATGGAAGCTCGAGTTTTTTATCATCGATAAGATCTTGGATAATAGTGTGAAGTTTAAAACACCTATCCATAGAATTTCTAACACATTGATGATTATCACATTGAAAGTCTCATTGTAATTTCGACCTTTAGGATGAGATGGATCCAAGTTCAGTGGAGGAGGAAGTGTAATAAGATTTCTCTCAAGAATGTTTTGTAATATAAGATGCGGAGAAATAGTCAACTTTGTATCTGTACGCTTAGGTGGTTTCCATTGGATTTATTTGGTGTTGGAGATAGCATTGACAGTGATCTTAGCTTCAATAGGTTTCGTAGTATGTTTAAAATTTGATTTACTTTGAAATCATGTAGAGGAGGAATCTTTCTTTTGATACTTAAGCTTGCGTATGGATAAGAGTTCAGCTTCGTATATCTTGAGAGTGTGACACAGTTGATCAAATGATGGAGATGTTTCAAATAGGATGCTCTCTTGAAGGGGTGGTAATGAACTTTGAATGGATAAATCTTGAAATTCAGAGTCCGCAAGCACATTAGACATTTGATCTAGATTTTTTTTGTATCATAAGAAATAATCCGCTAGATTTTCATTAGATCCTTTCTTATGTTAGGAAATAAGAGATTAAATATGTGGAATAATCCCTTACAGAATCGCAACAATAGAAACTAATATGCAGAAATTATTACAGATCTCAAATAAAATTGTAGAATAAAATAACACAACACAAAGAGACAGTATTTAATGTGGTTCACCCAATTTGGACTACGTCCACCAAGAATCACTTGCTCAGATTTTATTACAAGTCACCGCTCTCTCAATACAATACCCAGATCCGTTTGGAGCTATGCTCAACAAACTCTATAGAATTCACAGCTGAATTCAAAACACATCTGCAATACATTTGCTTGTACATCTATCATATGCATAAGACCATATAAATAGACAACTGCTTAAGCAGTTTTACAAAACCGTGGGTATCAAAACCATGGGTAAAACCTGTCCCATAAACCTATGGGTCAAAAAACTCACCCATATGAGAAGAGCACGTTTCCCAATATGTCGGGTGCATTTTTTGAGGCCAAAAAAATTTACGCCTAAAAAAAAAATCGAGGGCTGTGCCCCCGAACCCCTGCTACCGGGGGCTGCCGCCCCCGGACCCCTGCTCGGGGCCCGGCCCAGCCCCAAACCCCGGTGAGGATACATGAAAAGTTTACAGTCTTCAACACTTTCACACATGAAAATAGGCTCCACAACCTAACAATCTCCCATTTGGAGACTAGTTTTCCTCTGAGCAAGCTTCTCAACCCTTCACTAGTTTCTGTGAAGACCAACCAAAGCTGAACACAACTTTAGTTTTTCCCTTGTGACCACCTTGGTCATCATGTCTGCAGGATTCTGACTGGTATGAATCTTCTCCAACTTCAACTTCTCTTCCTCCAAAGCTGTCCTAATGAAATGATACCTTAACTGTATATGCTTTGTCCTAGAGTGGAAAGCAGAGTTCTTAGCTAGGTGTATAGCACTCTGACTGTCACTATGCAGCTTACATTCCTCCTGCTTATGCTCCAACTCCTTAAGCAATTGTTGTAACCAAATCATCTCTTTACTTGCCTCTGTGGCAGCAACATACTCAGCCTCTGTGGTTGACAAAGCCACCAGCTTCTGTAGTCGTGAAATCCAGCTCACTGCTGTCCCACCTACAGTGTAAATATAACTTGTCGTGCTCCTCCTATTGTCTACATCTCCAGCCATGTCTGAATCTACATAACCACGTAAAGTGGTGTCTGATCCACTGTAGCACAAAATTGTCCCCATGGTCCCTCTCAAATACCGAAGGATCCACTTTACTGCTTGTCAATGCTCTTTACCTGGATCACTCATAAATCTACTCACAGCTCCCACTGCATGGGCAATATTAGGCCTAGTGCACACCATAGCATACATCAAACTTCCAACTGCTGATGAGTAAGGTACCTTGGACATCTGGTTTCTTTCCTGCTCTGTCTTGGGACACTGCTCCTTTGATAACTTAAAATGGCCTGCCAAAGGAGTCCCAACCGGTTTAGCATCCTGCATGTTAAACCTATCCAATACCTTCTTAATGTACTCTTCCTGAGATAAAGTCAACTTCCATTCCTTCCTATCCCGAGTTATCCTCATACCAAGGATTTGTCTGGCTGCCCCCAAATCCTTCATATCAAAGGATTCACTTAGCTGTTTCTTGAGTACTTTTATTTCCTGCATGTTTTTACCTACAACCAACATGTCATCTACATACAAACATAGGATAATATAACTTCCATCCTCAAATTTCTTTGTATACACACAATGGTCAAAATGACATCTAATATAACATTGCTCCATCATGAAGCTATCAAACTTCTTATACCATTGACGTGGAGCTTGTTTCAGGCCATACAAGCTCTTCTTCAGTTTGCACACCATCTCCTCTTTACCTTTGACTTCATATCCTTCTGGCTGCTGCATATATAGCTCCTCCTCCAAATCACCATGGAGAAATGCAGTCTTTACATCTAACTGTTCTAAGTGCATGTCTTCTGCTGCTACTATTCCAAGAACAGTTCTGATAGAAGTCATTTTTACTACAGGAGAAAAAATCTCATCAAATTCTATACCTTGTTTCTGTGCAAACCCCTTGACCACCAACCGGGCCTTATATCTTTTCTTTCCTCCTTCATCTTTAACTCTGTACACCCACTTGTTCTGCAATGCTCTTTTGCCTTCCGGTAGCTTCACCAAATCCCAAGTCTGGTTCTCCATGAGAGACTTATGCTCCTCATCCATGGCTTGCTCCCACTTCTTACTGGCATCTACCTGCATTGCTTCATCAAATCTCTCTGGCTCTCCACTATCAGTGAGTAATAAATAATAAAGAGAAGGAGAAAAACGTTCAGGTTCTTTTCTTACCCTAGAAGACCTCCTCACTGTAGGAGTTTGGGGTTCCTGTTGAGTAGGTTCCTGAACTGATTCATGGGTCACTTTCCCATCCGGAAGATCCTCTACCACTGCATATTCTTTCTTGGATTCTTCCCTGTTTTCTTGCAACTGTTGCTTATACATGACTTTCTCATTAAAGACCACATCCCTAGACCGAATGATTTTCTTGTCCTTAATACTCCAACATTTAAATCCAAATTCATCACCACCATAACCAATGAAAGTACATTTTTCTGATTTAGCCTCTAGCTTGGTCCTATCATCCTTGTCTATATGAACAAACACCTCACATCCAAAGACTCTAAGAAATGAATAATCAACTTTCTTACCGGACCAAGCCTCCTCAGGTATGCCTCCATCCAAGGCACTTGAGGGTCCTCTGTTTATCAAGTACACACCTGTGCTCACTGCTTCTGCCCAAAAAGAAAGAGGTAGTCCTGCATGTAACCTCATGCTCCTAGCACGTTCCATTATTGTTCTGTTCATCCTTTCTGATACCCCATTCTACTGCGGAGTTCCTGGAACCGTCTTTTGCCTGCGGATTCCATTCTTAGAACAGTAATCATCAAATTCATTGCTGCAATACTCCCCTCCATTATCTGACCTGAGACATTTTAGCTTAAGACCTGTTTCATTCTCTACCAAGGCTTTCCATTTAACAAAAGTGTCAAATACATCAGATTTGTTTCTAATACAATAAACCCAAACTTTCCTTGTTGCATCATCAATAAAAATAACATAATAACTTGAACCCCCAAGAGATGATACCTGAGCTGGTCCCCACACATCAGAATGTACCAGCTCTAACTTACTCTCTTTCTTCGTAGGTCCAACCTTGAGAAACCTTACTCGCTTCTGTTTCCCATATATGCAGTTCTCACAGAAATCTAAACCTGTTTCTGTATATCCAGGCAAATTCTTCTTTATGATGTTCATGCCCTTATGGCTCATATGACCGAGCCTATAGTGCCATAATGTTGTATCTGCATCTGAAGCCACAAGATTACAATCATTAGTACTATCAGTGGTTAAATACAAGGTTCCAACCTTCTTACCTCTTGCCACCACAAGAGCACCCTTGGTAACCTTCCAAGAGTTAGCTGTAAATATCATAGTACAACCATCACTTCCCAATTGCCCCGCCGATATCAAGTTTCTCCTTAATGTAGGCACATTTCTGACATCCTTCAATAGCCATGTATTCCCATTCTACATCTTAACCTGAACAGAACCTTTTCCAACTATACTGCAAGGCTCATCATCACCAAGAAAAACATGCCCAAAATCTCCTTGAACATAATCAACAAAATAATGCCTATGTGGAGAAGCATGGAAAGAATCCCCTGAATCTAAAACCCAAGATTCAGTAATATTGTGCAAAGAAAGAATCAAAGCATCCTGACATATATTACCCGTTGCCACATTTACCTCCTTGTTTTCTTCTTGTTGTTTCTTCTTATCCCGAAGCTCCCAACAGTCCTTCTTTGCATGCCCAGGCTTTCCACAATTCCAGCATACAATCTTGTTCTTGGATTTTGACCTTGCCCGATCTTTTGATTTTCCACGGTTTCCTCTATTCTTCTATTCTCCCTCTAGTTTCCACTGTCAAAGCATTCCCTGAAGTAGAAGATTCCCCAGAGCTTTTTCTTCGCATTTCCTCGCTTAGAATCACCCCTACAACATCCTCAAACTTCAACTTCGAGTTAGCTGGAACCGAGTTACTTACCGCCATTACCAGGCTATTCCAACTCTCAGGTAAAGAGCACAAAATTAATAAATCCCTAACTTCTTCATCAAATTCTATTGTAACCGAAGCTAGCATATTCACAACCGTATTGAAATCATTTAAATGATCTACTACTGAACTATTCTCAGACATCTTCATATTAAACAACTTTTTCATTAAAAATATCTTATTAGAGGCAGAGGGTTTTTCATACAACTTCCCTAATGCATCCATTAGATCTTTTGTAGTCTTTTCCTTTGAAACATTAAATAATACCGAAGATGCAAGACTCAACCGGATCGTTCCAAGTGCCTTCCGATCCAACAAATCCCATTCCGCATCTGTCATACTCGAGGGTTTGTTCACCTTCTCAGACAACGGAGTATAAAGATCCTTCTGATAAAGGTAATCTTCCATCTGCATCTTCCAAAGACTGAAATTCTGCCCGTTGAATTTATCAACCCTAGATCTTCCTTCATCTGCCATAGCTCCCACTCAAGCTAAAAACTTTCCCTGTGATTCAACACTTCAGCAAACCAAACCAGGCTCTGATACCAATTGTTAGGAAATAAGAGGATAAAATATGCGGAATAATCCCTTACAGAATCGCAACAGTAGAAACTAATATGCAGAAATTATTACAGATCTCAAATAAAATTACAGAATAAAATAACACAACACAAAGAGACAATATTTAACGTGGTTCACCCAATTTGGGCTACGTCCACCAAGAATCACTTGCTCAGATTTTATTACAAGTCACCGCTCTCTCAATACAATACCCAGATCCGTTTGGAGCTATGCTCAACAAACTCTACAGAATTCACACCCGAATTCAAAACACATCTGCAATACATTTGCTTGTACATCTATCATATGCATAAGACCATATAAATAGACAACTGCTTAAGCAGTTTTACAAAACCGTGGGTATCAAAAACCATGGGTAAAACCTGTCCCATAAACCTATGGGTCAAAAAACTCGCCCATATGAGAAGAGCACGTTTCCCGATATGTCGGGTGCATTTTTTGAGGCCAAAAAAAATTTACGCCTAAAAAATTTTTTTCGAGGGCTGCGCCCCCAAACCCCTGCTACCAGGGGCTGCCCGCCCCCAGACCCCCACTCGGGGCCCGGCCCGGCCCTGAACCCCGGCGAGGATACATGAAAAGTGTACAGTACTCTTAGTGTACAGTCTTCAACACTTTCACACATGAAAACAGGCTCCACAACCTAACAGCTTAAGTTGTGCAAGTTGCGTGGATGAGATCTTAGATCCAATATTGATAGAAAAATGAGTAAGAAATTCATTGGCTAAATGCATGAAATATGTTACCGAGTGGATAGGTAAGTCATAGAGACAACACATTGGCATAACCTTGGAGACTGTGAGGAAAGAGCTTACCTAGAAGAATGTGATCATCCATAAAATATAAACAGGCCACATGGATTGCTCGAAGATGCTCTTGTGATTCACCACGCCCGTTGAAAATGGGAAGCTTAGGGGTGATGAAATTAGGAGGAAGTGAGTAAGCAGAGATGGAAGATGTGAATGGAGTGTGTAGTATTAAAGTGGAATCAAAAGATGGAGACACACAAGAAGTAGCTTGTTGTAATTGATGAATTTTTTATTGAAGGTTTTGATAAAGGGAGGTTAAATATTGAGTGCCAATGGAAGAAAATTACCGCATGTGAGAAACAAGAGGTAGAGTGAAGTGGTTAGTGGGAGTAGGGATAGAAATGGGGATAGTAGAAATGGGCAGAAGAGCAGAAGCAGGTGGTTGAGTAGAAATGGAAGTGGGAATAGCGACAGAAGCATTAAGCTCCGTGAGATTGGTGGCTGCCTCATGAGAAATGAATAAAAGTAAGTCTAAGTCCTGTGGATGCTCAACAATATGATCATTAAGTTCTTTAAGGTGGCCTTCAGTGAATTCACTATAGGATTGAGCCATATTGATAAGAGGATAAGGTTCCTAAGGAGAAGGTGGATTCGAAGATCAGGTTCACCAAAATGATTAAGCTAAATATGGAAATGTATTCCTAATTTGATTGATATTGTAGCAGTAAATAAATAAACAATTAAGTACATAAATTAAGCCAAGCAAACTAAGCAAGAATGTATAAAACCCTGAGTGCAAAGAAGAGGTAATATGACTTAGTTGTTTTGTAATTATTCTTGGATTGTATCGGAGTGCTGACTAGATGAACAAAGAGGGAGAAATTTCACACAGAACATCAAAAAATCATCTAAGATGACGATCTTCCTGGACTAGAGCACCTGAAGAGGGACAGCGGCACCTGTGGGCTTCCTAGGCCTATTTTTGAGCGCATGTGTCTACCGAAATTCTTAGAAAAAATTCCCCTGAGTACTTGTAATTTGTTCGCTGTTGTTCACCATTTTTTGCTATGAGGTCGCACAATGATCGTCAGAGTCGCTGGATAACCTGCAATGAAATGATGACCTATAAAACCCTCAAAGATACATCAAATCCTAAAAAATAAAGATGCAGAATGAGGGGTTAGATTGTCCTCGGACTATCACAATGGTGAAGTTACAACTGAGTGATTGCACTACATATTAGACCCTATGTAGTTCTATGTGTTTGTATGCAGAATCATGCCCTAGGTGGCTCTTGTGCGTGCCACACTTGATAGTGAGCAAATAAGCTAGATGTAAATAAATTTAATAGATGTGTGCATGGAGATATAATGAAATTCCCTCCTATGAAGTGTATGCAGAATAACCAGCCCTTCTATCCCTTGTGATGGTGCTAGATGGATGTAATGGAGTTCTTAGATGCTTGATGGATGCAACCTTAGGTGGTGATAGTTAATACTTAGTGTCTTGGTTTTTTATTATGATCACATAAATTTATATTTATATGATTCCTTTGCTTGAATTTCATAACTAACCCCGAAGAGGCCGACTACCAAAAAGATAAGGTGCTCAAACATGGACTATAAAGGAACCAAAATAGTGTGAGTAAATTACAAATGGAGCCAGGGGCACCCAGAGGGGATGACAGCCACCTAGATGCTAGTGTCATGGATGGGTGTTGGTGTCCTGGATGATGATAAAATTTAGCAGTATAATAACAGGTAGACTGAGAAAGTAAAGGTGCAAGAATGAAAGTGAGCAACAGAAAGACAAAGTGTTATGTTTGTGGAGCCAATTTTCATGGGTTAGAGTGTAGTTCACCTTCTTACTGTAGAAATCACATCGAATAGTAATATGTATGGCGGTCCCGCTCGCCGGTGAATTAGGTCAAGTGGGGGTTTTGTGGCGAAGCCCCCGAAGTAAATTTTCATGGGTGGTTTATTAACCCATGGGTAATGGGTAACCGTTATGGGCTGTTTTTGGGCCCATGGTTTTTTTCGGTACCCATTGTTTTGATACCCACATTTCGAGGGACTGCCCATGGTTTTGATACCCACGGTTTTTGCCCATGGTTTTGATACCCACGAAAGTGTATCAAATTGCTTAAGTAATTGTCTATTTATATGGTCTTATGCATATGATAGATATACAAGCAAATGTATTTGCATATGTGCTTTGAATTTGGGTGTGAATTCTGTAGAGTTTGTTGAGCATAGCTCCAAACGGATCTGGGTATTGTATTGAGAGAGTAGAGGCTTGTAATAAAATAGAGCAAATGATTCTTGGTGGATGTAGCCCAAATTGGGTGAACCACGTTAAATATTGTCTTTCTATGTTGTGTTATTTATTCTACACTTTTATTTGAGATCTGTAATATTTTCTGCATATTAGTTTCTACTGAAGCGATGTCTGTAAGGGATTATTCCACATATTTTATCTCTTATTTCCTAACAATTGGTATATAGAGCCTGGTTTTGGTTTGCTTGACCTGTTGAATCACAGGGAAAGTTTTATCTTGAGTGGGAGCTATGGCATATGATGGAAGATCTAGGGTTAGGTAAATTCTGTGCCACAATTTCAGTCTTTGGAAGTATATAGCAGATGGAAGTCTACCTTTATCCTCTAAGGATCTTTATACTCCGTTGTCTGAGAAGGTGAACAAACCACTCAGATGTATGTAATTGCTCCTAATATATTTGTTGCAGTGATAAAGGCAAATCGATCCTGTCAAATGCCTCTGTGACTTCGGTATTATTTAATGTTTCAAAAGAAAAACTGCAAAAGATCCCCTAATGGATGACATTAGGTTCAGAAGTCATTGTACTGAAAACCTAAGTCTGCCTCTAACAAGATGTTTTTAACTGAAAAACTTTGTTGTACTATAAGATGTCTGTATATAATGTTCATATAGGGTGAATCATTTAATATGATTTCAATAATGATTGGGATATGCATAGCTTCATTAGCTAATAGGATTTGATGGCCCAAGAAGTTAATTATTAATTCTGAGCTGAAACTATGCCCTATAGAGTTGGAATAGGGAATGTGCTTGGTAAGCAACTCAAGGCTACACACAAGTTGAAGTTTGAAAGATGTTGCTAGGAGAAAATTTAATACAAGCAAATGCGACAAACAACATCTCCAGACGAAATCTTAAGCTAAACAGACAATGCTTTAAGCTAGTGACATAACTAGAGTGAAACAAGAAGAATAATGTAGACCATGGAAAATCTTGTAAATCATAGGACAACACTCAAAATGTCACAAGAGCAAGATTGTATGCTGTAATGTGGAAACATGGGCATGCAATAAGGATTGTTGGGAGCTTCATATACAACGAAGAAACAACTCAAAAAACAAGGAGGCAAATGTGAGAATCGGGTAACAAGTAATGTCAATAGCTTTGAACCATGGAAAAATAATAGTACTACAAACTTGGGTTTTAGATTCATGAAGCATCCGTTAGCATGTTACTCCAGATAGGCAATTATGTCAATAACGTGTATGTTCCAAGATCATTTTGGGCAGTAGTTTTTCTTGGTGATGATGAGCCTTGCAGTAAGTTGGAAAAAATCACATATGTTTAGTGTACATGCAGAATGCCCCCAAGAGCTATTGTGGGATGGTAATAGGTACACGTGCCAAATTATGTTGCACGTAAATTTGATAATCTGTGCAAAACTAGGCAATTGCAAGTGATGGTTGCACATGTGTGTATTTACAAAGATAATAACAAGGTTACCAAGATGCTATCTTGTGTGTAATAAGAGTGTAACGTAAAAACATAATTTATCCACTGAAGTAATGCTAAAGATATGTAATATGTTGTGGCTGAGACGAATGCAGATACAACATTAGTGTGCAATGATAGGCTCGAAACATTCCCCCTAAGTGGATGTGTATGTATAAATGAGGTTCATTTATTTATGCCTATACAGCAGTCAAGAATGATTAAATGAGAACTGCATATATAGGAAATGATTTAAATACATGGTCGTCTCAAACCTTGAAAGAAAGAGCGCGAAGTGTAGAGTTGGTACATTCTGATGTTGTTGTGGGCGATAAGTCAGTTGAATAATCTCTTAAAAAGGTGTTGATTTCAGGTTATCATGTGATTTTATTGATTGATGCAACATAGGAAAATTCATCCTGAAGTTATTGTATTAGGTGCAAGAATGTGTGATGTATTTAGCCTACTTTTGCGTAAATGGAAAGCCTTGTAAGTAAGATGCTAATGAAAGCAGATGATCTTAAGCATAAAATGTATAGGTCAAGAAATGGAGGGGAGTATTATAGAATGGAATTTACCATTATTTTTCTATTGTGAATTCAGGAAAATAGTGTTCGCAGGAATATGTGAATAGAAGGATTGAACAGAACAATTTTTTGAAGATCAAGTGTGATAGGAGTATGAGGTTCAATTCACAACTTATACCCTCAACAATTTAGTTTTGAACCATGAAGTAGAGTGTGTCATAGCTGTGATGACTTAATCAACAGAACCCTCAAGTGCCAAAGGAATATATGTCATGGCTTGTGTAGAGTGAGAAAGACACAAACTCATATCTTAGATTCTTTGAGATGTGAGATGTTTCCTATAGTGACAAGTGCGATGTAGACGAAGTATGCAGTATAAAAGTAGAATGCATGATGTGTCTTGTTGATTTTCATGTGTAGAGTGATGACTTTTCATTTAAAGTGTGAACCATTAGAAATTGTGTCATTGGGAAATGAAAATGCAAATGTATCTAGAGATGTGGTCTTTGAATGTAAAAGACTAGATAGCGATGTGTGTAAGATGAAAACAATTGAATCCAAGGAAAAATATGTAAGTGGTATAGGATCTTCCAATGTGTGATGGTGACCCATGAATCATTTCAGGAACCTATGTTTAGGATTAACAGATATGGAGGTCTCTAGGGTAAGAAAAGTGTAATTGAAGTGTATTTCTTGACGTGATAGTTAATGAAAGATTGTGTCGTATGAAAGACAAACAATAGATAATTAATAAATGTATGTATGTATGAGTGATTATATAATAGATAGAGATGTTGATGAAGCATGCAATGTGAATATGACAACGAGGTTCTTATTGTAAGAGATTCCTTCAACAATTGTGTAAGACCCATCGTAAGAACACAGGTGTGTCATACAGGAAATGACGATACAAGCGAAATGTATCATATATGTATGTGAGATTCTAGATGTGAAGTGAAGAGACAATAAGACACTTGGTAAATGTTAGGGGGGAATAGGTGTGATTCCCCCCAAGTGCATGATGAGAAAATAAATCAATTAATGCCATATAGGAGGCCATCATTGTCAGGATTGCAAATCCAAAAGGTAAAGCATATGATACATGATAAGCAATAATATCAGATTGATCACATAGTGAGTCATTACAAAGAAGGTTAATTACATCCCCATTGTGTATGAAGTCCTCATCAGTGAAAGGGAGTAGTGGGAAACAATCATGTGCATACAAGCATGTAATAATAGCTGAGAAAGGAGTCATAATAAATTTGAAAACTTCAAATGAAAGGCATAGGAAATGAAATGTCAATATGATCAGGATATATGGCGTCTCCAATATAGTCAAAGCCAAGACTGTCTGAGATCCTGTAAGGGGAATTCATCATGAGGATGCTTGTGTAAGAAACATTGTGATATCAAAGACATAAAAGTACATGAATGAAACCAAAAGTAACAAAAGAGCTAGGATGAAACCTTTGATAAATATGAGGAGCATAAGATGAAGTAAATATGTCATCAACCATAAAGCCTAACCAATCCAAGCCATCATGTGTGAATATAGTGCCATCGCAAGTAGGATCAAATTAGGAATATGATCCCAATAAGAATTATTCATGAAAATCATACGTGTAAAGGAAGGATGTGCCTAATGGTGGATTCACATGCGATAATGAAGTTAGGTGGAAGTGACCAAAGATCAGACGTGTGGATAGGCCCATGATAAAGTACCATAGCAGTAATAACAATAGGAGGACGGTGGTGTTGCTAGATGTGATTGCATCTAGCATGCAAATAACACCTTCAAGTTGTGGCAATATGATCATGAAGTATCGACGGGTTAATGATTCACTAGTAGTATTAGAGAGTGGAGTAGGAATTGTAGTATTGGGATCATGATCACAATATGTGAAGGGGTCATGATCACTTCAGGAACTATATATTATATGCCCTTATATAGGAATTTGACACAATGATGTAGACTATAGAAGGAGCATTACTTGCATGGCATGAAGCCTAGGTTGAACGAGTAAACAATTATACGAAACCAAAAATTCAATGACAAAGCAAATTGTGTTAAGGTTTGTTGGACCCTATAGTGATAGGCATAAGTTTAATGTGACCTACACATGGGAAAATAGAACCATCATATGCCCGAAGGGATAAGAATCGATGGAATAACCTGTTAGCATAATTTAGCATAGGCATATTTATTGCATTGTCTTTTATTTAATAATGTGCAACATGTGCACTCTAGTCTAGTGACTTGCATTCAATATTGTTATGTTGGATAACATTCAATATTGGTATTAGTAGTAATTACATGTGCATGTGAGATGGGTCTAATCATCTCGTAGTTGGTGCTTGATATGGTGTCATGTCTATCCATATGAGGCTATCTAATATCTATAAATATTACAGATCTTGCATTGTTATGTAATCTGATTTCATGATCAATAATATTTGTGAGGCTTCCATGTCCCTCTTTGGTCATTGTAATATAATTCTATTCTATCATTTGGTATCAGAGGTATACCATTGTTATCATATGGTATCAGAGTAGGTTATGTCCAAGCAAGGTTGAAGATGAGCACTATTGGAGAGGATCCATTGGAGAAGAAGATCTACATCAAAGGAGATCCATTGAAGCATCCCGCAGCCTCCATTCCTTCCAAGCATCCCTCAACTAAAATTTGACCTATCCACTTATTTGGAAGGTAAATTTTTTTTATTGATTATTCATTGGCATAACTAATTGATCTAACATATTGGCAGAATATTTCAGATTTGGAGATCTTTAAAAAAAATCTTTTAAAAAAAAGATTTGTGAAAAAAAAAAGATCTTAAAAAAAAAGGAGAAAGATCTTGAAAAAAAAAGATTGCAGATCTAAAAAAAAAGTGTGAAAAAAAATCAGATCTAATAAAAAATTTAAAAAAAAATCAGATTTGAAAGTGGAGGTGTGAAGAATTTGGGAGCAAAGGTTGAAGCAGTCCCGTCAACAAAATTCCAGCAGATAGCTCTTAGAAAAAAGGACGTAACTTTTTTATACAATGTCAGATTGATGTGCTATTCTTTTTCTAGAAAGATAAGAAGGAGGCACACAACTTTTCAGTTTACATCATCTTCAAATTCGGCCTTTACATTTGACAAAAAGTCTATACAAGTCAGATCATTTTTTCTGAAAAAAATCAAATTTAGCTGGTAAATCTGGTAAGATCTCAAAAACTAAGATTCCGATTCTTCTTAAATTTTGTGGGTTTCAATAAAAATATTTTATGATATTGTTGTCAAAATTTTAGAAAAACTCAGATCACGGTTTGTGAGAAAAGGTGAAAACAATATTCAGATTGTTTGTTTGGATCTTGGGAACAAACAGATCAGCGGTTCAATTCCCACTCTCTCCATATTTTTTATTAAATTATTTTTTTTGGAAAATTTGGAGAAATTACTAAATTTTGGGATATTTCCAAATTTAGAAGCTCACCAAACACATTTAGAGCCACCGCTAAATTTAGCAGAAAAACACTTATTGGGGGGTAAAAAATATTTTTGGCCTAAATTGTGTATTTTGTGATTCTAGACCCTTTTTTCCCAAGAGGGGGAACACAAAAAACTTCATTTTGATGTAATTTTGGAGCATTTTTGTACTAATCTTGGTGCATAAAGGTCAAAAAAAAAGAAAAAAAGAGAAGTGTAAATTTTTTATTTTATGTTTGGTTCTATCACACGAGATCTTTGATCTCATAGCAGCATTCGGTATATACGGTGCCTCTGGGAAGCGCTTACGGGTGATGCCATCACGAATACTACTGCACTTAACACCTAACACAACTGCCTAAATGTTGTCTGGGCATTGACCCTATAAAATTGACGGGGAGTAATAAGGACACAATACACACACATTTGAGCCCTCCCATCCATTTGTGCTTGCACAAACCCCTCTCCGTACTGTCTACGTACCACGTACTAAATTCTTTCACGTGCGTTAACACTTCTTTCCATACTGATGGGTATATTGAAAGGGTGATCTTCTTCCACGTACCGACAGGTATATCAGAAGGGAGCGTATATATAAAGATTTGGTATATCGGCCTGACGGTATATTGAGAGGGAGACCATAAACATGGAGTGATAAGAGCCTTACCCTTTGTCAGAAATTTAGATTGCAGAAATGTATGCACAAGCACCAAAGTTATTCTTGCTAGATTCACTACTGCTTGAGGAGATAACTATGCTACATGGAAACCAAAGATCAAGATGTTACTTGAGTTTGAAGACCTATGGACAGTTGTAGATGGAACAAAAACAAGATCACTTGATGATGGAAGACAACAAGTTCAATTTGATAGGGTCAATCAAAAGGCCAAGTTGATTATCTTGTTTGGCATAACGGACGATGTGCAACCCCACATTAGAGATGTCACATCAGCCAAGGATGCATGGGATGAGTTGAGCATAGTCTATGAGGCAAAGAACAAGAATGCCATCCTCAACCTACTATCATAACTGCATACTCTCAAGTTCAAGCACAATGAGAAGGTTGAAGTTTTTTTGAGATGAGTTGCTACTTTGAGGGCATCTCTATTGGGATTGGGAAAAGAGATAAGTGATGAAGACCTCGTACCAATTGTGTTGCGAGCACTTCCTCCTTCCTAAAGAATCTTTGTGACAACTATCAATATGAGTGGACACACAGTCATCTTTGAGAAGTTTGTCAATCTACTCCAATAAGAAGAGGCAATGAACAACAAAGATCGTGAAGATGAGCAAGCACTATCTTCCAATCATAAAGGAAAGGAAAAATTTCAGTCCAATCACAAGAAGTCCCAACAAAATCAAAGTCAACAAAGGGAGCAAAGTCAACGAGACAACACCAAGAAGTGTCCCATTTGCAATAGAGGGGGACATGACATCAAAGATTGTTGGTACAATTCCTACAAAAAGGGTTCATTAAGAAATTCAAAACCCAATAACCAACAGGGTAACAATAATTCAAATGAAGGGAAGTCCAACAACAACAACAATCACGGGCAGAAAAATGGTAATTGGCAAAGAAAACCCAAACAACAAGGGTACATTTCCAAACATGAGGATGATTTAGATGAAGGACACCACATGTATTCTACTCAATTTGATGAAGAAACCAAGTCCACACAAGATATCTGTTATGTTGACTCAGGTGTAACTCAACACATGATTGGATGCAAGGATTGGTTCTACACACTACGTGACTCACCTAACAAAAACCATGTGTCATTAGGTGATGACTCATCATACAATGTCAAGGGGATTGTAAACATTTCACTACCTCTTGGAAAGCATAACTGCAAAATCACAGATGTATTGTATGTACCTGGGTTGACCAAGAATTTGCTATCAGTTAGTCAACTCCTTGATCACAACTTGAAGTTGGATTTTGACAATAATAATGGAGAAAAAGTGTGCTTGATAAGAGATAAGTCAAGAGGTTCCAAGATTGTAGCAAGAGCCTCTAATGTGGGACACATGTTCCAACTTGATTTTGTCCACAAGGATGATCAAACTCTAGTGGCCAAAGACACACAATCTGTAGAACTATGGCATCACAGATATGGTCACATCAGTTTTGGCTGTCTCCAAACACTTCAAAAGGGCAACATGGTGAAAGGATTGCCTACACTCAAGCACAACACTGACAAGTGTCATAATTGCCTAGCTAAGGGAAAGCTTGATTTGGTGCACACCAATCTTTGCGGGCCCATGCAACCAAGTCATTCTGGATGTCAATACTTTATGCTTTGTGTTGATGACTACTCAAGAAAGATGTGGTTATATTGTCTAAGACACAAAAGTCAAGCCTTTGAGACATTTCAGAAGTTCAAAGCACTTGTTGAGAATGGAGTTAGTCGCAAGATCAAAACTCTACCGCTCAGATCGAGGGGGGGAATTCACAAGCAATGAGTTCAAGACTTACCTAGTAAGCTCATGGGATTCGTCGAAAAATGCCTCCTACTCACACACCACCAGTATAATTGATATAGTTGAGAGAAGGAATCGTACTATCATGGAAATGGTGCGATGTATGATTGAGGACTCAGGTTTAACAAAGACATTTTGAATAGAAGCTGCAAGAACTGCAGTCTATTTGTTGAACCAGAGTGCCCACAGTAGCTCTTGAAGGAGTGACACCTCAAGAAGCATGGTCAAATCGGGAAACCATCAATTGCGCACCTAAGAGTATTTGGGTGTAAAGCTAGCATGTACATACCCAAGAAGAACAGGAACAAGTTGGATATGAAAGGTGAGAAACTGATATTCATTGCATACAGTGAAGAAGCACTTGGGTACAAATTATGGGATCCGAAAAGCAAAGAAAGTATACATAAGTAGGGATGTTGAGTTCTTTGAGAAGAAACAAGTAGATGCTCCACTCAACGACTCAACAAACATGCAAAATACACCTCTTGTGAAGACATAATTTTGATGTTCCCACTGAAGATGACAATGATGAATTGGATGATGGTGAAAAATTGGATCCACCATAAGCCAATGGAATAGCTAAGAAGTTACCTAAATGGTATACTCAATTAATAAGAGATGAAAATTTGGATGAAGCACCTAGCACATCATCCAATCCTGGACCTAGAACTCATAGTCAAGCTCATGAAGAGGTCAATTATGCCCTAATGAACAGAGTTGTTGAAATAGTTGAGCCATCTACAGTTCAAGAAGCCCTACAATCAAAAGCTTGGAAAGATGCCATGGATTCAGAGTATTATTTAGTGATGAAGAACAACACATGGCAACTTGTCGACCTTCCACTAGGGAAGAAACCCATTGGATGCAGATGGATATTCAAGACTAAGTACAAATCAGATGGGACTATTGACAAGTATAAAGCAAGGCTTGTAGCAAAGGGGTATGCACAACAAGAAGGCATTGATTATGAGGAGACATTTGCTCCCACAACCAAGATCAAGACAATCAAGATGATCTTTGCTCTAGCTGCACAATTTGGTTGGAAAGTCCACCAAATGGATGTGAAAAGTGTCTTTCTTAATGGAGATTTGCAAGAAGAATTCTATATGACTTAGCCAGAGGGTTATGTAATACTAGGAAAAGAGATGATGGTATGCAGACTCATAAAATCTCTATATGGCCTAAAACAGGCACCCCGGGCATGGTACATCAAAATTGATGAGCATCTCATAAGTCATGGATTCGAAAGGAATCCTTATGACCCCAATCTCTACCTCAAAAAGCAAGGGGGGGAGATTGTCATTGTGGTTGTTTATGACGACGATCTAGTCATGACAGGCAGTTCTGTGAAGATAATCGATGCAACAAAGAAGGATTTTAATCGATCGTTCAACATGACAGATCTCGGGCTCTGCACTATTGTCTTGGGTTGGAAGTATGGCAAAAAGAGAATCATATCTTTGTGTCACAGTTGAAATACACCAAGACAACGCTCGAGAAATTCAGGATGATGAACTGCACTCCTATTGCTACACCTATGGAAGCGAGACTTCAGTTATCTCATTCCGATCCATCACCACCGGTGAATGCAACTCTCTATCGGCAGTTGATCGGGAGTCTCATTTACCTGACATATACTAGACCAGATATCAGCTTTGCAGTCAGCTATTTATCATGCTTCATGCAAGAACCAAAAATATGTCATTGGAAAGAAGCAGAGAGAAAACTGAGATATCTAAAGGGTACAGTTGACCTTGGTCTAGAGTACAAGAAGAACGACAACTTCTTCTTGACATGATATTCAGACTCAGATCATGCAGGAAACATGGATGATAGGAAGTCAACATCAGGCTTCGTCTTCTTTATGGGATCTGGACGGATATCATGGGGAAGTAAGAAACAGAACTTTGTTTCTCGCTCTTCTACAGAAGAAGAGTATCGAGCTGCAGGTGAAGCTGTTTGTGAAGCAATATGGCTACGCCGAATACTGGAAGGAATTGGTCTACCACAACAGAAATATACTCCAGTATATGTTGATAATGAAGGAGTTCTGAAGCTTGTTCGCAATCCAGTATTTCATGAGAGAACCAAGCATATTGAAGTACAGGTTCATTTCATACACGAGCATGTCTTGAAGCACAACATACAGCTCCAGTTCTATCCTACAGCTGAACAGAAGGCAGATGTTTTCACTAAGTCACTTGCACGTGACAAATTCACACTATTCAGAGAGTTCCTCTCCACTTCATTGGAAACTATGCAAAATTAAGGGGGGGAATGTTAGCATAATTTAGCATAGGCATATTTATTGCATTTTATTGCATTGTCTTTTATTTAATAATGTGCAACATGTGCACTCTAGTCTAGTGACTTACATTCAATATTTTTATGTTGGATAACATTCAATATTGGTATTAGTAGTAATTACATGTGCATGTGAGATGGGTCTTATCATCTCGTAGTTGGTGTCTGATAGGATGTCATGTCTATCCATATGAGGCTGTCTAATATCTATAAATATTACAGCTCTTGCATTGTTATGTAATCTAATTTCATAATCAATAATATTTGTGAGGCTTTTGTCCCTCTTTGGTCATTGCAATCTTATTCTATTCTATCATTTGGTATCTAAGCTATACCATTATTATCAGTATGTAAGTTGCATAGTGATAGTCAACGTGTTATACACCTAGCTAAGAACTTTGTTTTCCACTCCAGGACGAAGCATATACAGTTGAGATATCACTTCATCAGGACAGCTTTGGAGGAAGATAAGTTGAAGTTGGAGAAGATTTATACCAGTCAGAATCCTACAAACATGATGACCACGGTGGTCACAAGGGATAAACTAAAGCTATGTTCATCTTTGGTTGGCCTTCATGGATGACAATGAAAGGTTGAAAAGCTTGCTCAATGGAAATCAATCTCCAAGTGGGAGATTGTTATGTTTGTGGAGCCTATTTTCATGTTACAATGTGGTACACCTTCTATGTGTTACACTCAAGTATTTTTACGGCGGTCCCACTCGCCAGTGAACGGGTCAGGGGGGTTCGGGGGGGTGAAGCCCCCTCGATTGATGGGGGTTCGGGGTCGAAGCCCCCAAAGCAAATTTTCATGGGTGGTTTATTAACCCATGGGTAATGGGTAACCGTTATGGGCTGTTTTTGGGCCCATGGTTTTTTTCGGTACCCATTGTTTTGATACCCACGATTTTTTGCCCATAGTTTTAATACCCACGGTTTTTGCCCATAGTTTTGATACCCACGGTTTTGTATCAAACTGCTTAAGTAATTGTCTATTTATATGGTCTTATGCATATGATACATATACAAGCAAATGCATTGCATATGTGCTTTGAATTTGGGTGTGAATTCTGGAGAGTTTGTTGAGCATAGCTCCAAACGGATCTGGGTATTGTATTGAGAGAGTAGAGGCTTGTAATAAAATCTGAGCAAGTGATTATTGGTGGATGTAGCCCAAATTGGGTGAACCACATTAAATACTATCTCTCTGTGTTGTGTTATTTATTCTGCATTTTTATTTGAGATCTGTAATATTTTCTGTATATTAGTTTCTACTATTGCGATGTTGTAAGGGATTATTCTGCATATTTTATCTCTTATTTCCTAACAAAAAGAAAGGTGGCCAAATAAATGGGTTGATTATTAATTTTCTTACTTATGAATCATATTATGTAATCAGGACTAGATAATTACCCAAAGTGTGTAATTTTATGTCCACAAAAACCTTGTTTTTGCCTGTTTTGACAATTTTTCAGCCTTTTTCCATTCTCCAGTTCCTATGCTTCACAGAATGGAACCTTTTCACTAAAATTGGTGCTTATTTAGTGTTTTAGTTTCTATGCACAAACTTTGGTGCCTTTGCTGAGACTTCAAAGCCTTTGTTCTAGCACAAAAACCATGTTTTTTGCTTGTTTTTAAACCTATTTTGGTCTTTTTCCATACATTAGCACCTATCTTGCACAAAATGGACCCTATTCCCTAAATTGGTGCCTTTTTTTAATTTTGAGACTTTTTTCATACTTTGGTGCTTATGCCCTATCAATTAGCGCCTTTGCAGAATCACAATTTTTATTACAACTAACGGCCCAATCTTGTTTTCAAGTGTTTTGGTGACTTTTTGCAGGTTCCGACATTCTATTTTTATAATTTTACTACAGAAACAAGGGGATATTATGTATATTTTAATATTTATCTAACCTTTTTTATTATAGGATTGAAAACTACTAATCCTTTTGTTTTGCAGCTCTTTTAGTCCAAGATATTAGGTTCAAAAATCAAACTATTAACCCTTATCTTATAAGGCCTCCCCTTAAAGGCCCAATCATCAAACTACTAATCTTTTTCATTTCATTTTATCATCTAGAATTTAATTATCTTTCATTTATCATTCTTTGTGTGTTTTCCTTTGTTGTTTGTTCATCCAGAAGGCAAAACTTTGTATGATCTCCTCTCGCTTCCTAGGACGATCTTGAGGATCAAAAGTGGCTAGCCTTCCCATTTTTATTTTTTAGGGCTAATATGACATGGAAATGATATCCACGCACTTTTCATATTCCTAAGATTCTTATGATCATGGGTTTTTTCTCAACACATGTAGACACACCCCGTGTTTCAGCGAGGTATACAAATTCTTGGACAACTGTCCTTATTGGCTAAGCCCTTGCTTGTTTTAAGAGAGGCATCAAGTGATGGGTTTCCACGTCCCAATATTCAAGCCTTATACAACATCTTTACAACACATACTTGGGCCCCACGTACCGCAAGGTATATTGGGGATACCCCTAGTGAGCTCGTGCATCCTAGACTAGGCAACCTCTTGGCCGCATATTGAGCTATAGTGTAAAGAGGCCACACTCCCCAAGATTACTCACTAGCCAAACCCATGCTGACACATATGTGGAGATCTAATTGTGGAACCATCATCAGTATGTGTTATTGAAAGTGGTCTATAGCTTGATTGCAATCCCACTTGACTAGTTAGGGTTTGTGTTGCATGTTTGTTATTTTTTTGTGAACACCCTTATCTATCCCATCACCTTAAAATTTTAATTAATCAAAAATTATTATAATCATCCATCCTTGATCACACGATCCCAATCCTAATCCCATCACCATCCTTAATCCAAAATCTTAATCCAAAACTAATCCCCCACACATCCTATATAACCATGGCATTTGATCCTCAATCCCCATCCTCCCCAAACCAACATCCAAACCCCTACCTCTTTTCTAAATCTATCAACCAAGCTATCTCATCATCCCCCACCCATTCAAGTCAGTCATATAGGTTTGACCATGAATTCCCATGCACTATCCAACACCTTAATAAACAAATTTCAAATCTCACATCCTACCTCACTCAATCCCATACTCACCATCCAAATCAACCATCCCATATTGATCTTAACATCCTAAAAACCATCCAACATCTCAATCAATAAATATCTGATCTTCAATCCACCAATCACCCCCTAAACTATCATATCCCAATGAATCCCATCCACAATTTCCCCTTCCTAAAAACCCTACCACTTACCCCATTGAATTCCTCTTTGAAGAACCCGAATCATCTCAATCCACACCCCAATCTAATTAACATAAACCACTATCCCCACAAGCCAATTTCATTGACTTTGACCACCTCACTAACTTTGACCTAGATAAAGAGGACCTCCTTTGTGTCTTTTCTAATCTATCTACCCATCCCAAATCCACACAACCATCCCAAACCACAACATCCAAATACCATATCAATCATCATAACCAACACCTTCCTACCATCATAATTCATGCAAATAATCCACTACCATCAAAAACTTTAATTCCTAAATCCAGTCATCATAAAAATTAGCATCAAGTCCCATTCACATATCCACAACCATCCCAACAATTTCATCCAAAATCATCATCCCCCACATCTCATCTTAGTCCCTCCTCGTCATCTTCATCACCCCAATCCGATCCTACGAACTTTCTCCTAAATAGTCCCATATCACCTTATCTACAGTCGCCTAAACCCAATCATGTCAAAACTATCTCATCCACCATGACTTCGAAGTCACCCTCATTCCATTTTATCCCAAATCCTAAACCATCTAATGTGGCTCCTACACCACCCTCATCATTTTCATCCACACTTAATCATATCTTAACCCCTTCATCACCTAAACCTAACACTACCCCATCCTCTACTCATATTTCATCTCCAACATCCCCCAATCCTTAAACATCTAATGTGACTCTTAAGTCACCACCTCCCAAACCTAAAAAATTCAATCCCGACCATCTCCCCACCCCATCGCCTACCCAACCTAATGAGGCTCATATGCCACCTTCATCTACTTCATCCTCTAAATCCACCAAATCTAATACGGCTCCTACACCACCCCCATATTTCCCAACATCACCCAAATCTAATATGACCCCTATATCATGTCCCTCCCCTTTATCTAAATCTACCCCATCCCCTTCATCTACATATATTAATCCTAAACAATATAATCCTAAGCCAAAACCATCTACCTCACAACCGCAATCTCCAACCAATACAAAATCAACCAAATACATTTCAGCCTCCAGGCACAAACTATTCACTTCGTCCCCCAAGCCTAATCCATCCCCTTCATCTTCTAAGACACAACAATCTAATCCAACTCATAAATCCAAATCAAACAAAATATGTCATAAACCACCCCATCTTGCACCATTACTTCCTACTCCCTCTAAATTGTTTATTCCAAGCTACTTCATTCCTTTAGGAGAATCTTTGACCACCATCTTCCGTCGTCTAAAAAACTTCAACATGATTATTCATCCCCGAATCAAATCACACAATCAAAACCTTCCCAAACCCTCCTATTATCAAGAACATTACTATTGTCACTTCCATCTCATCCACGGACATTCAACCAATCATTGCATGCAATTTCGGTCTTATGTCCAAACCCTCATTAACCAAGGAATTCTTATCCGTGTACCACTCTATCCACCACCTTTCCATCCCAATCCTATACCTACCCATCATCCATCATCCAAACCCCACTCGAGATCCAAACATTGTCAGCCATACAAATATCCCTCACCAACCAAAAACCAAAAAAAATATCATCTCCCATCCTTTGATAAATCCGACCTCTTAGCGGATGAGAAAACTACAACCCCCTAATCTCATGATGACCACATGGCATCATCTTCCCCATCCACTTCATATCATATAGCCAAAAATATGTTTGCTAATATGAAACATTGAGGCAAAAGCGTAGGCATCCATGAATAAGGCATTCATGAACCCATCTCCCTTCATCAAAATCTGGGTCGTTTAGGCTTAGGGTATAAACCTAAACTAATAATGTTTCTTCCACTACTCCATCACAACCCTTTTTTACCACTCTTCTTGATCCCACCATCCCAACCACTCAACCTAATCACAAATAATTTAATCCCCTAACAAATACCAAACACCTAAAAATGGATTGAGCACATAATTCGTCACCTATGCACGGATGTTCTTTCCTCCTTCCATCCAATATCTACGTCTTTTTGCATATAATCCATTCTTATGATCACATCCATCAATATCCTCTTCCAATCCATTCATTTGAACACTTTATCATCTTTCTCACACATGTTGTAAGACAATAGTACCTACTATAACTATGTGACCTTGGTCTATCATTTACCTCCAACATTCAAGCACAATTATCCTCCTAGAGATCCACACACTTTAACATGCTTAATAAACTTGTGGTGAAGACCCTTAGGCATGTCTTTTGACACT
Organism: Taxus chinensis; assembly: GCA_019776745.2. Taxonomy (NCBI): domain Eukaryota; kingdom Viridiplantae; phylum Streptophyta; class Pinopsida; order Cupressales; family Taxaceae; genus Taxus; species Taxus chinensis. The sequence continues at coordinate 661,668,369 of CM034151.1, read as the reverse complement.
CTAGCCAATGTCATATTCACATTCATTTCCATCCCCCCATCAAGCCACTAGTGATTCTTAACCCCTTGAGAGTTCTCAAGAGAGTGGAACCTCTTTATGCAAAAAAATCCATATACCAAAAAGAAAAAGATAAAAAAAAACATATCAAAATTTAAAATATCAAATAAAAATCCACCTCAAGACTCTCTTTAGGGGTGTTTCCAACGTCTCTACCGGGGCCATGGACGCCTGGCTGGCAGTAGAGCAATGTTGCGACAAGAATCAAATGCATCTCCATCGAGGCTATGCGCATTTGGCTGGCAGTGGAGCAATGCATGACTTAGCCTACCGTTCACCCTCCCTCCACCGATTTGACTTAATCATTCCTTATACATTGGCTAGTTTGTCTTAACATTCTACCCATTAAGTCTTCACTTCAAGCGGTAATTAACCATCACAATCACACACACTTTGATCTCGCATAGGCATAGGGCTTGCATGTTGCTAGGTATTGTTTAAACCTTGGTCAAATTGTTGTTTTAGGCCACTCTTGCCTTACAACATGTGTTGTTAGGATCATCTTTTATTCAACACTGATGTTATTTTCCTTCCATCCATCACATCCACATCCTTTTTCCCTTGGATTGAACATTAGTGGGTAGACAATGATCCTTTCTGCTTCATCCAACCCTCCTCATATCCCTTTTCAACTGTCATTATCATGATTGGTTGCAGCCTTACTATTATCCATTGGAGGCATCATCCATTTTAGATACCCCTTACTTCCCATCCTACCCTATACCCGGTGGCATATCTTATCATCTCTCATATCCCCCATCTTATCCTATACCACATCCCTCATCCTATCTATCTATCTCCCATCTCACATCTCATCTAATCCTAAGTTATCAACCAATCTCTATCCTATCTATCCTATTTGATTTCTCTCAATCCTTCCCTTTCATCATACCCAAACATGCTTTGGGACTTATAAGAGAAATTCACATTCCACTTTACATGCTTTCCCCTCCCCCATGAGCTATCCTCAATCCTTTCCGCCTTAACCACTCCCTCATCCCAAATCCAAAATCCTTCAACATCCAACATGGTCTAAACATAAACATACAAAATACAAAATATAAAAATCTAAACATCCAAAATTCTAAAACCTCCACATCAACCATCAAATCCATCTAAACATCGAACATCCAAAAATCAAACCAACATTTAAAAATAAAAAAATGCAATGTGTGTGTGTGTTGCTTGTGTTTGTTTTCTTGCTTATATGCATTTACATTTTGGCCAATTATATGAGGTCTCTTTTGTTTCTTTTTCTTGTACACGGGTCCAATGATATGAGGACCACATTTTTATAATAATCTGTCCAATGATATGAGGATACAAGCATTTGGAAATTTAGTCATCATGGTATTTATACCTTTGTGCATCTCGTCTTTATGCCACATTGAGTCAAAATATGCTAATGATGATAACAATTGGCACTTTATGGTAGCGACACCCTCTACTATCATTATCATCTTAGCTTTATCATCATCCATACCCAATTGTCATCATTTTCTAACTAATTATCTATCCTCTTCATCCTCCTATCCAAGTAATCCTTTATCATTCAATCAATACCCCACATCCAAATCCTTAGCATCTCACATCCAACATCCAAAATCCTCACTCCCTATGCTAGGGCATCTTCAATCCAAAAACTAGTCCTTATTATGGCAATACAAACACCCTCGAATATTCTTTGTCATCACTTTAAATCAAATCAATCATCCTTAAATATAACATCCTCAAATAAAAATCCCAAATCGATCCAAATCCTACCCCCTTATTCTAGGGCATCTTAAACATCCTAACATCTTCTCATCCTCCAACATCTTCAACATCCATACATCTTCTCCAGTCCAATCAATCCTATAACATCTTCACCCTTTAACATACATGAAATGACTAGGCAATTCTCAAATCTAAATCCTAAATCTGTCACCCTTATCATAACATCATTTACAAGGGCATCCAATAATCTACCAAAATCCATAATATCTCTCATTCCTCTAATCCTCATATCATCATTGACTGGGGAATCCTCATATTCAGACATCTAATCCTCCTATCTAATCCTTTAATCCTAACCCTCTGACATCCTCAAATTTTCCCATCCTCTAATCCTCTCTCATCTACTCACTTATGCCTCTCCATTTTTTCGAGTGGTTACCCACCTTGTCACCTCCCCATCTAACCCCTTGAGGGGGAATCATATCAACATCCTAACATCTTCTCTTATTTTTCTTTGAATGGTACATTGCTACAGTAATAACCCTTCAAAGAGGGAAAAAATGTAGACATCTAAAATTTCGATATGATCAATTACGATTAATTTGTCCCCTAAACAACATTATCACTATCTCATATGATACATTAATCACAAGATTAATTATTATTAATCCATTTTATCATATTTACCCCTTTATCATTTTATCATCATCATCATCATTTCAACATTAATCCTTTTATTATTCATTCAATATCCCATTTTCATCATTAGTCTCTTTGATTTCATTATTATATCTTATTATTCATTATCTTGATCCCTATTAACATTTTCTAGGAATTTAATGTTCCTACATCTAGTCTACCCACCTACCCTACACATCCCTACACCTAGCCTTTCCATGTAACATCACCCTTAACCATCATTAACCTAATCTAATTCAAATCCTAATCACATCCTCCCACCTCTAAATCTATAGGCTTCTATTTCTAGAAGCCTCTCTAACCTTATCCCTTTTATTCAATTTTTAATTCAAAAGAAGCTTCTTCCCTCCGTGAGATTTGAATTCAAATTCTAGAGTCTTCCACTCTAGAATCCTCTAATTCTCACATGCATTCTCCACCCTTGATCCAAATCCAACTTGGCTTCATCCTAGCCATTGAATCCTCCACGCCTCAGCGATAAATTGAGTTGTCCTCCTCCATAAGAGCTAGCTAGTGAGAAAAATAGCAAACCTTTGCTATTTTATTCATCCAATCAATCCATTCTATCATCCAATTTATCAATCATCATCCATCATCAAGAAATCCAAGGTAATCAAGGGGAGGTTTTGTCCAAGTTTGTCCACACAAATCTGAAGCAATCCACAATCAAGCAAGAGCAAATCCAACACCATCAAAGGAGGAGCTTTGAAACTTGTAGGTAAGTGCAGGTATTTATCTCTCTCCCCCTTTCAATCCATTGCTCTATCTGAGGTATTTGTTGAAGAGATTAGATTAGAGAAGCAAATTTGTTTGTTTTCTCACATTTAACTCATTAATCTTTTTAACATATACACATAGCTTGGTACAAGTTCATCATACGGATTAAGGTATATTTATGACATTTATTTGATGCACATGTAGAATTGGGAGAGTTTCATTCATACAAACTTAGACTGTTAGGTCACATCCATATCATATTTATGGCATATCTTAGATCCCCTTGGTAGCCCAATGACTGATATGTTGGCTTCTGCAACCCAAAGTTGATCTCACATGATATATTACATCACTTACAACATTTCAACACTTGCTTAGCATGGGGAAAACCTTTGTTACACACTTTTCATATAGCACATTTGGGGCATAGTTTGACATGACAAATCAAGTGTAGTCATTCTATGGATATTTTTAGTTTACATATTTCATTACTTCATATATTGATTTTACATCATGTTATTGAACATTGGTACATGCCTTTTCCATGTGGTTGTAGGCTTCACATTGGATTTACTTGTTCTTTACTTGTGAGGTTTGCATTTACTTGTTCTTGTCTTTTAATTAAGCATGTTTTAATACTAGATTTAAGGGGGTCAATTTTAGTACCCAGAATATTGTCATCTGCACTTAACAATATTAGTTTGACATTCCTTCATTTACAATTTTATCAACCAATTTACAGTCTCCTTCTCTAGCCTATACCCTGACTGCACTAGGTCGCAACTATTCTTTGAATTAGCACTTTAGGATTCACTACTCACTTTTAACGACACATCTACCGAGTGTCTCCTATCTCAAAATTGATTCTAGTCCTATCCTAGACAATTTTTTGGGGTAAATACATGTACAATTGATGAACTTATCCACACACTACAAATCCATACCTTGTTCTTGCAATGGTCATATTTTCAATTCGATAATTTAGCTTGGTCATCCAAGGTGGTAGTTTTGAGTCAAATGAGAGGAACATTTGAATTGTATCCTATATAAACACATCCACCTTAACTCTTTAGAAGAATATAGGAATCCCATAGCAAAAGGCACACTCTAAGAAGGATATGAGAAAACAATTAAGTACTTCTATAATATTATTATACCAAGCTACTCAAATTTTGAATACATCTATATTGTTACCTTAGATTACAAATCCATGAGCCACAACTAAATGTAAGTGTCTATTGTAAAGTGTGAGGGTTAAATCAAGAGATCTATCTTGTTTACATTCTTTTTCACTATCCATCTTATTGTGGGATTGGGAGAACTACACATGGCTTATCCCTCTTCGGAGTATTGATACATAGTGTAAGGATCATTAAATTAGTAAAGGTGTGGTGAGGTCAGTCCCATGCATATCACAACTAATCCCTTTTAGTTCTACAAGCAAGGAACAATATCCAGTCACAACACTATCATCATACTAATTCAAACACATATTTCAAATCTCATAATACAAGTCAAATGGATCTTACAGTCATATTTCATGTCAAAGCATTAGGGGAAAGATTCATAGCTCAAACAGGTTTGACCATGAACGTGCCCTCATTTAGATGAATTTGTCTTGTGCACACTTTTAGGTCCCTAGATTTTACAAACAACTTGATAGTGGTCTACGAAAAAATTCATTTTCTTTCAAATCCCCAAGGTTCATTCTTTTTGGAGTCCCACGTATTAGCTTAAAAAATCCACTTCATTAAAAGGAGGAAGAATTCAAAAAGAACCAAGAGGAGACCAAGAGTCCTTCCAAAAAAAAATTGATTTCCCATCTATAATATCCCAGACAAGAGACTCTAAAACGAGAAATCTACATTTATTAAGAAAAATCCAAATATGAGAACCTTCCATCTAATCAAGAGAGAAGAAATTTTTAATGGTATCTTCAACAATATCAATGTATTTTTTTTTAATAATTTTTCTCCAAGTTTCATTTTTTCCTTAAAGACCCTCTAAAAGAGTTTGGCTCCTAGAGCAATATTTAGAAGAGAGATTTTTGATACCAACTCCTTCGAACTTTGGTTTTTTGATTTCCTCCAATTTCATCAAAGTAATTTTTTTAATGATCCCCAGTACCATTCCACATTAAAAAAAACATTATTCCAACCAATATTTTTCAGTACCTTCCATGATAAATAGAACAGACATCATATAGATTAGAATAACCTACAAAACCACTTGAAGGTCTTGAATTTTCTCAAAGTCATTTTCCTTTCCATGAGGCCAGTTCATTTTGAAAGTTGCTACTAAGGTTATCCCAAAAATGTTTATGGGCTCTACCTTTACTAATGATATCTCAAGAATGAAATTTGTTTGTCTTTTTACAAATAAATCTGATGCATTAGAAATGTTCAAAGTTAAGCCTCTTGTGAGAAGCAATTGGGAAAACCTTTTGAAATACTTAGATATGATAATGGGGATGAATATACCTCCAATGCTTTCAAATGTTTTTGTGGAAATAAAGGAATAACGTTAGAGTACAATGTTCCCTATTCACAACAACATAATGGTGTTGCAGAAAGGAGGAATGACTTATTGAAAATGTCAAATGCATGCTTAAGAGCATTGGGTTATCTAGTGTTCTTTGGATTATCTAGTGGTCTTTCTTCTACAACTATATTTGTACAAAATAAGCTGCCAACTATTGTGTTGCATAAGAAGACACCTTATGAATCATGGCATGTAAGCAAGCCAAATGTGAAGGATTTGAGAATTTTTCACTGTCTAGCATACGTGCACGTACTAGATGAGGAAGGAAATAAACTAGATGACAAGAGTGAGAAGTGCATACTGATTGGTTATAGCCTGGGTTCTAAAGGATACAAAATTTATGATCCCATAACAAAAGATTCTAGTATGAGAGATGCCATTTTTGACAAAGATTCAATTTAGTATTAACCAACAGTAGTGGAAAATGTGAAGGCTACAAAAATAGGGATTTTTATTGCAGACTTGAAGAACTTGAGCGCAAGGATTCTACTTGAGTTGGACCAGTAAGAGCACTACAACTACAATCATACAACATGTAGAACCTATTCAAGAGCAAGCAGAAGTTCAAAGATCATCATGAAAGGAAACCCACACAAAAGGCACAAGAACTAAATATGCACTTAATTTTGAAGGTGATGAACTACTCAATATTTGAGAATCACTTATAAGTGATTATGTCATAGAATGGAGGCACGTAATAGATTACGAATATGAATCACTCGTTAAAAACAAATTTTAGCATCTCACAAGTTGAATGGATTGATAGGCCACTATAAAGCTTTACTGTTGGTAAAAAGATACACCCAACTTATAGGTTTGGATTATATCTTGAGACAAATATCAAGATAACATCCATAAAATTCTATTAGCAATTGTAGCAACCTTAGATCATCATCTACATCTGCAAGATATTACAACAACATTTTTAACAGTTTTCTTAAAGAAAGAAGTTAATATGGAACATCCGAAATACTACATATAAGATGGAAATGAGTAGTTGGTATGCAAGCTTCTGAAGACACTGTATGGGCTGAAATCATTAAGAACAGAATATGAGTGTTTTGATGGGTTTCTCCAAAATGAAAGATATGTTAGTTGCAATGCTAACTCAAATGTCTACATTGAGCATTTTGACGAGTTTATTTTATTCTTAGCTTTACACATTTTTTTAATCAGTAAATGATTTTGAGCAAAGCTATGACTCAAATTCATTCATCATAAAAAATAATTACTACAGTAAGTCATAATTACCACAAAGGCAACAATCATACAAAATCCGAAGCTTCTTGAGAGCTCACAAAACATGACCCAAATTTAACACTTCATAACTGCCTCTTTCAAAGGAAAAAGTTATAAAAAATCAAAATGAAATCCAACAAAAAAGATTCAACAACCCTAAACCTTGTCTTATGTAAGAGAATCTTTCTTACACAACAAAAGTTGGCAACTTTCATAACCATTGTATAGAATCTTCTATAGCCACTAATTTTCTTTAGCGTTGCCCAAAATCTTTTGCAGTCGGTCAAAAGTTTTCTGCGCAATCCCCTTCTTCCAAGCAAATCTTAAAATCATATGCCAAGAAGCCTTTTGAACTAAGATTTCTTCATTTGGACCGCTATCCATCCCTCCAAATGTTCAAAAAAATAAGACTCTTTCAATTTGGAGTTACCTAGTATAAGGACAAATATCCTTAGCAGATCCAAGAGCGCTACTCTACATGATCCAAATGGGTTGAAAATATTTAAAATTTCCACTGATTTCCAACTTTCCATATCCTTATTGTAGAAAGATCCAATAATAGGTCCAACCCTCAAGGTAGAGATCCTATCAAATAAGAGACTTAGCTCACTAGGACCTAGAGGAAGAAGTGTGACAAACTTGTAGGGTAAGGCCAAGGGAATCTTTGAACCCAACATTGAAACACCAACTTCAGAGGAAGGAGAGTTCACAGTGGGAATATCATAAGATTTGTATGGATCTTCCACGTTTATATCCATTAGAGACACCACTTTAGTCTCTAAGTTCCCAGTTGCAAGGGGCTCACCCGAACCAAGAGTGGGATCAGCATACACATGGTGATGACAATCAACACCATGCCCTCAAGTCAAATGTCTAACCTTTCCGCTTCTGTAAACTACCAAGGATACCTTTAGGAAAGAGGCCACCATTTGTCCCTAGGAAAAAACAATATATGCATCTACAAGCTACATGCACATAGTCCAATTGTTGTTTCCAAATCCAGTCAACTTTGAGCCAAATATCCTCAGGCAAACGATGGGCAGTCTTTGGGGAAATATAAAGAAGCTTTCCCAAGGTATTGCCCATTGCTATTGGATTAGAAGAGTTCCAAAACCGCGAAGCGAGATTTAGCATCCTAACATAGACCGAAGCCACAAAGAAAGAATGTGTAGAGGCAGTTGAATTCGGGAAACCAAGGTTTCATACAAAATGCAGATGACCCACACGACCAAGGTCCTATCTGTAGAAGGTTGTCTTTGTCCTCCTCAGATCTACATACCACAATAAAAAAGCCCTGGACACAGGTGTAAATAACCACATTCTCTATAAAAAAATGGTTTTCAAATATTTGAAACCCATGAGTGCTAATCCAAAAGGGAAGGCCACAACTTATGGAACCTACAAATCAATGACCTTCAACAAAGAATTCTTCTTCTCCAAGTACTTCCTCAAAGTATTTCTTCCTCTATCACTAAGATAGAGGTCAAGACCGAGTTGGGCACCTAGGTAAAATTCTCTAAACCAACCATTGAATTACAAGTTTTCTTGTTCTTTGGATCTAAGCTACTACTTCCCACCATTAGCATATCTCCTTAAAGGCCAACATTACTATCATAGGTTGAGCCACCACAAGGACCCATGATTTTAGGGGCAAGTGGCTCTAAGTTTTGGAGTAACCAGTCCTTTCAAGATCTAAATCCAACCCCCAACCAAGGTCGTGTTGTAGGGTTAAAAGAATTGTCTTTGAAAATATATTTATTGCAAAATTTAAGACTGTCAAATCCAAGCCTACTCCTTCAACTATGGTCGTGCATTTAACCAAAAAAAGCTATTAAGAAACTTCATTACAATGGCTTGAAAATACAATGGTCCTAGACTTTGAGCTTGCATCCCCAAATCTAGGGTTAGACGCAAGAAAAATGGCTGCAACCAAGGACAATGCAAGTGCATGAGGCTTACATCTGGAGGAGTCATTGATTCCAAGTGATCCTTAATGTCATGTTTTGTTCGTTGTTCCAGATCAATACAGAGCAACCAGAAGAGGTTTTACACCGGTAAGCTAAGAGGGAGAAACAAGAAGTGAAGAAGGAGAGATGGCTCCCAATATAGAAGCAACAAAGAAACTCCCACACGCATGGTAAAAGCAATCAGAGCGGTGGGAAACATTCACTATCATTATGAGCAATGATCTAAAACGTCAACTTCCTCAAGTCTCAATTAGCTGGAAATTTTGAAATGATCGATCATGGTGAAATTCATTATTGCTTGGGCAGTCACCTTTTGAGGGAAGGGGTATATGCAAATCCATTTTAATCATTAGGAATATTCTCAAGAAATTTGGAATGGAAAATTGCAAGATAAGAAGTGTTCCAATGGAAACAGGAATAGAAATGTGTCCCAGAATACAAGAAACAGATTATATGAGTATAGTTTCGTATCAAAATGTTGTTGGGAGCTTAATCTACGCAATGGTTTCTACTTTCTAGTAAATCTGATATCGCACATTATGTAAGCATTGTCAACCACTTTTCTAGCAATCTTGGACCACAACATTAGATGGTAGTCAAAAGAATTTTCAGATATCTTCAAGCAACAACAAAGAACGGAATTATTTTTAGTGGGAGTTTAGAAGAATCTTTAAAGCTTACACACTATTGTGAAGAAAATTTAGCAAAAAGATATGGATAGCATGAGATCAAGTACAGATTATTGTTTTATCCTTTATGGAGGTGCAATTTCGTGGGCGAGTAAGAAACAACCGATAGTTTCTTTTTCATGTGTAGAGCAAAGTGCATATCCACATGTAAAGCAGCGGTGGAATCCACATGGTTGAGGAGATTATTGCAGACCATTGGGATTGCTCAAAACCAACCAACAGTGTTGATGTGTGACAACAAGAGTTGTCTTGCCAAGACAAATCATTCAAAGTATTATGGGAAAGTTAACGAAATCGGAATACAATATCATTTCGTTAGTGAACAAATTGAGAAGAACATTGTACAGATGGAGTACAATTCAACTGAAATGATGGTGGCAGATGCATTAACAAAGGCACTAAGGGAGAGGAGCCAATAATGGAGCATGGACCAGTAATGGTGAGGGTATTTGTGAAGTGAGTGACTAGTACATGTACATTTGTCATTCAACATTTGACAAAAAAATAGCTAATAAAATGTGTCACATCAAATCACATCAAAGAATCACCCAATCACATGATGCTACATAAGTGGAAAAAAATGCATGACATAATGCCCCACTAATGGTCCACCCTTTTTTCCTTTGTATAAAAAACTACTTGATTTAAATCCATTTAAAAACCACTTTCCATAAAATAAAAATGCTCAAAAAAAAATATTTAGATTAAGAAAAAAAAAATCTTTTAAAGGGTTTTTTTTTTTTTTTTAAATTTGATGTATTTAAATGTGTGTTGTACACCCCTCAACTTGGGTGCACAACTAGTGGCTCCTCTCCCTTACCAAGAAACAAGTTTGAGTTTTGAGAGGAAGGATTCAATGTACTACACCCTGATTGAGAATTATCTACCTAAGTGCAAGTGTCAGATATGCAGAAATAGTTGCCAAATATTAAGGGATTTACTTATGCATTTAGGACTCTTTGTTTTCAATAAAAGGCAACATATCAGAGCACTTGTGTTAATTTTTAAGTGCTGTTCGGAATACATTAATTGTATGTTAATGAGTAAATAAGGCACTTTTGATAGTCTTTTAGGAGGACTCTCCTACTTGGTTTTCCTAGCAAAGCATCATCAATCCATGTTTCAGTTGGATAGATAAATAATTGGTAGCAGCAGTTCTTAAGTTATTTTGGCTCTGTAAATTTATCTAATTTCAGTTTCAGTTCACTTTGACACTTCTGAAATTGTTAATCCCCGAGTTGAGTGACTTTGGTTGAAGTGGCTAATTTACCTCAAAAAAATCCATCTTGTGCAACGAGGACATGTATCATATGCATTCCAGCCTATTGGCCACCAACATGTATTTGGATAGCGTTAAAGAACAGTCTTGTCCTCGGTGCAGAATATGGGATAACTGGAAATTTGTCAGTAGAGAATAAGACGGTCCTTTTTATTTTCCAAAATCAAAAAATGAGATTTTGCAAGTCTTTATTCATATTGCATGGTAAAAATCACTATAACAATTTTGGCTTCTGTATAAGTGGAGGAAAGGGGGTTGCTTTATGCCCTTCTGAGATTTATAAGGAGATGACATGTAGAGATCGGATGTTGGAAACAATAAATTGCTTTCCTTGTATCATTATTATTGGCAATGTTGGGAGGCCCTTCTAGGATTTATGAAGAGATTCAGCATAGTCAAGACTCGGCATTCAAAGGGTTTTGAGTTTATCATTATTACCACAAATGGAAAGGATCCCTTCTAAGATTCACGAAGAGACGCTATGTCATCAACATTCAATGTGTTTTGCTTGCAACCGGCAATGTTCTTCCAGAAACTTCAAGGGAATGAATGATGTATATATTGGAGTGCTATTCTTCGTCGTCGTATTTCTTGGTGTAGATTTGGTTTACAACCCCATTGGTATTTCCTTGTGTGAATATTTTTTTTCTTGGTGTCTAATGAAAAATAATAGAGGCAAAAACCACGCTGCTCAATGGATGATGGTAGAAAAGGGTTGAACCATTTTGGTGTGAAAGACGGGTCAGAGAGACAGCAAGAAGTGATCACAGCGGAAAAGGATATTTTTATTCATGTCTGGCAAGAATAAAACAAAATAAACCTTGAGAAGCCATCACTAATGGGGCTGTTGACTAGATCTGGAGGAGCCATTGATTCCAAGTGACCCTTAAGGTCGTGCTTTGTTGAAAATGCCATTGAAACAGCTTGCCTGAGTGTTCGTTGCTCCAGATCGATACAGAGCATCCAGAAGAGGTTTTACACCTGTAAGCTAAGAGGGAGAAACAAGAAGTGGAGGGGGAGAGATGGCCCCCAATGTAGAAGCAACATGAAGAGGAACTCCCACATGCATGGTAGAAGCAACCAGAGCGGTGGGAAACATACACTATGATTATGAGCGATGATCTAAAAATGTCAACTTGTATAAGTCTCAATTAGCTGCAAATTTTGAAATGACCAATCATGGTGAAATTCATTATTGCTTGGGCAGTCACAGTTTGAGGGATGGGGTGTATGCAAATCTATCTTTAATCATTAGGAAAATTCTCAAGAAATTTGGAATGGAAAATTGCAAGCCAAGAAGTACTCTAATGGAAATGGGTAGGTCTTCATTAGACATGTGTCCCAGAATACAAGAAACAGATTATACGAGTATAGTTTCATGTCAAAACGTTGTTGGGAGCTTAATCTAGATTCTATGCAATGGTTTCTAGTAAACCTAATATTGCACATGATGTGAGCATTGTCAACCACTTTTCCTGCAAATCTTGGACCACAACATTGGGTGGTAATCGAAAGAATTTTCAGATATCTTCAAGCAACAACTAAGCATGGAATTATGTTTAGTGGCAGTTCAGAAGAATCTTTAAATCTTACATGCTATTGTGAAGCAGATTTAGCAAGGGATATTGATAGGATGAGATCAACTTCAGAGTATTGTTTTATCCTTAGTAGAGGTGCAGTTACGTGGGCCAGTAAGAAATGAATGATAGTCTCTTTTAAGCGCAGAGCAAAGTGCATATCAACATGTCATGCAGCGGGGAAATGTACATGGTTGAGGAGATTATTGCAGAGCATTGGGATTGCTCAAAACCAACTAACAATGTTGAAATGTGACAGCAAGAGTTGTCTTGTCAAGACATTCAAAGTATTATAGGCAATTTAAGGACATCAGAATACAATATCATTTCGTTTGTGAACAAATTGAGAAGAACATTGTAAAGATGTTGGCAGATGCATTAACAAAGGCACTACCAAGAAACAAGTTTGAGTTTTGCAAAGAAGGATTCAATGTAATACAGCCTGATTGAGAAATATTCACCTGACTGCAAGTGTCAGATATGCAGAAATAATAGCCAAATATTAAGGGAAACGGTGGTAACATGGTTCTTAAGTTATTTTGGCTTTGTATATTTATCTAATTTCAGTTTCAGTTCACTTTTACACTTCTGAAATTGTTAATCCCCGAGTTGAGTTACCTCGAAAAATTCCATCTTGTGCAATGAGACCATGTATCATATGCATTCCAGCCTATTGGGCAACAACATGTATTTGGATAGCATTAAAGACCAGTCTTGTCCTCTCAGTGCCGAATCTTGGAAAACTGGAAATTTGTCAGTAGAGAATAAGACGGTCCTTTTTATTTTCCAAAATCAAAAAAATGAGATTTTGCATGTATTTGTTCATATTGCATGGTATAAAATCACCATAACAATTTTGGCACCTGTATTCTTTAAGTGGTGGAAAGGGGGTAGTTTTATGCCCTTCAGAGATTTATAAGGAGATGCCATGTAGAGATCGGATGTTGGAAACATTAAATTGCTTTCTTTGTATCATTATTATTGGCAATCTTGGAACGCCCTTCTAAGATTTATGAAGAGATTCAACATAGTCAGGACTCGACAATCAAAGGGTTTTTAGTTTATCATTATTACCGCAAATGGTAAGGATCCCTTCTAAGATTCATGAAGAGACATTATGATCAACATTCAATGTGTTTTCCTTGCAACCGGCAATTTTCTTCCAGAAACTTCGTGGGAATACATGATGTATATATTGGAGTGCTATCCTTTGTCACTGTATTTCTTTGGATAGATTTGGTTTACAACTCCATTTGTATTTCCTTGTGTGTGTATTTTTTTTCTTGGTTTCTAATGAAAAATAATACAGGCAAAAGCCAGGTTGCTGAATGGATGATGGTAGAAAAGGGTTGAACCATCTTGGTGTGAAAGACTGGCCGGAGAGACAGCTGGAAGCGATCACTGTGGATTAGGATATTTTTTATTCATGTCTGGCAAGATTAAAGACAAAATAAACCTCGAGAAGCCATCACTAATGGGGCTGTTAACTAGATCTGGAGGGATCCATTGATTCCAAGTGACCGTTAAGGTCGTGCTTCATTGAAATTACCATTGAAAACAGCTTGCCTGAGTGTTCATTGCTCCAGATCAATACAGGAACATCCAGAAGAGGTTTTCACCGGTAAGCTAAGAGGGAGAAACAAGAAGTGGAGGAGAGATAGCTCCCAATGTAGAATCAACATGAAGAGAAACTCCCATATGCATGATAGAAGCAACTAGAGCAGTGAGAAACATACACTATCAATATGAGCAATGATCTAAAAATGTCGACTTGTTTAAGTCTCAATTAGCTGCAAAATTTGAAATGAACAATCGTGGTGAAATTCATTATTGATTGGGTAGTCACATTTCGAGGGACGGGGTATATGAAAATTCCATCTTAATCATTAAGAACATTCTCAAGAAATTTGGAATGTAAAATTGAAAGCCAAGAAATACTCCAATGGAAACAGGTAGGTAACTTTCATTAGAAATGTGTCCCAGAATACAAGAAGCAGATTATTCGAGTATATTTCATATCAAAACGTTGTTGGGAGCTTAATCTGCACGATGGTTTCTAGTAAACCTAATATTGTACATGATGTAAGCATTGTCAACCACTTTTCCAGAAATCTTGGACCACAAAATTGGGTGGTAGTCAAGAATTTTCAGATAACTTCAAGCAACAACTAAGCACGGAATTACTTTTCGTGGGAGTTCAAAAGAATCTTTAAAGCTTACACACTATTGAGAAGCAGATTTAGTAAGGGATGTTGATAGCATGAAATTAACTTCAGAGTACTGTTTTATCCTTCGTGGATGTGTTTCATGGGCGTGTAAGAAACAACCGATAGTCTCTTTCAAGCAAAGAGCAAAGTGCATATCAACATGTCAAGCAGCAGGAGAATGTACATGATTGAGGAGATTATTGCAGAACATTGGGATTACTCAAAAACAACCAACAATGTTGAAGTGTGACAGCAAGAGTTGTCTTGCCAAGACAAATCATTCAAAGTATTATGGTTAAGGACATTGGAATACAATATCATTTTGTTCGTGGACAAAATGAGAAGAACATTGTACAGATGGAGTACAATTCAACTGAAATGATGGTGGCAGATGCATTAACAAAGGCACTACGAAGAAACAAGTTTGAGTTTTGCAAGGAAGGATTCAATGCACTACAACCAGATTGAGAAATATTCACCTTAGTGCAAGTGTCGGATATGCAGAAATAGTAGCCAAATGTTAATTAGTTATGCATTTAGGGCTTTTTGTTTTCAATAAAAGACAACACATCAGAGCAGTTGGGAAGTGCTGTTAGGAATAGATTAGTTGTAATAAGGCATTTTTGATAGTCTTTTTGGTCTCTCCTACTTGGTTTTCCTAGCAAAGCATGATTCCATGTTTCAGTTGGATAGATAAATAAAAGGTGGCGACACGGTTCTGAAGTTATTTTGGCTCTGTTTATTTATCTAATTTCAGTTTCAGTTCACTGTGACACACTTCTGAAATTATTAACCCCAAGTTGAGTGACTTTGGTTGATGTGGCTAATTTACCTTAAAAAATTACGTCTTGTGCAATGAGGACATTTATCATATGCATTCCAGCCTATTGGCCAACAACATGTATTTGTATAGCGTTAAAGGCCAGTCTTGTCCTCTCAATGCAGAATCTGGAAAAACTGGAAATTTGTCAGTAGAGAATAAGACGGTCGTTTTTATTTTCCAAAATCAAAAAATGAGATTTCGCAAGTCTTTATTCATATTGCATGGTATAAAATCACTATAACAATTTTGGCTTCTGTATACTTTAAGTGGAGTAAAGGGGGTTGTTTTATGCCCTTCTGAGATTTATAAGGAGATGACATGTAGACATCGGATGTTGGAAACATTAAATTGCTTTCCTCGTATCATCACCATTGGCAAATGTTAGGAGGCCCTGTTGTATATATCTACCCCCCAGGTAAATATAGATAATGGCGCAAAAGGAAGCATGTCGGAAGGGTTGGAAAACCTGACAAAGGAAAAATCATGTCGGAAGGGTTGGAAAACCCGACACAAAGGAAAAATCATGTCTTGGAAGGGTTGGAGAAACCCGACAAAGGAAAAATCATGTTAGAAGGGTTGGAAAACCCGACAAAGAAAAAGCATGTGTCGGAGGGGTTGGAAAACCCGACATAAAGGAAAATCGGGTCTTGGGGTCAAGGGAAACAAATCGGAAAAGCATGGGAGGAAAACATGTCGAGCCATTCCTCCCAAACCTGATGCAAATGCAAGTCACGCGCTCCGAACCCGAAACAAAGGAAAAGCTTGGCAATACCGGCAGAAGCGGGTGTCGGGGAAAACACAAGCATCAAACACATGTTGAGGCATCCTCCCAAACCCGATGCAAATGCAGAGGAGAACCCCGAACCCGACAGGCAGACAGAACCCTGACGCGGGAAATATTCAGATCGCCCATAACTTTTCACAGGGAGGCTCGGATTCACGCAAGGTTGGACTTTTTGGAAAGCTCTCGGCATCCTATGGTCCAACTACGACTGGATATCTTTAATTGGGTGGAGAAAAAATTCTTAAAAATGTAAAATACAGTTCGCCATTTTTGGGTTTGTTGGGGGTTCTTACCTACCGCCATAATGAGATGAGTTAGGTGCAGTCTTGGAGGTGGTTGGAGCAGTTTTCGAATTCCTCTCTTCTCCCTCTCTTTTTCCTCCATATAAATTGTAAGGAGGGGGCTTCTTTAAAAAGGTTGGACATTCTTGTTCTTGGCCCCTCCCTTCTTCTCTTTTGGCAGGTGGAGTTATGGAGCTCAAACCTCCCATTTAGAAACTGTAATGCAACCTTTACCTCTTGGCATTTTTGCAGTGTATAGTATCAAAACTTCGGAGCAAATAAATGCATGGCCTGTGGATGTTTCTCAACCCTCTATGTGTTCATTTTGCATCCCTCCTGATCTTTCACTACGAATATTGTTTATCTGTGGCATGATATTGCATTGCATTTCTAAATGGTTTTTGTTTATTGGCAAAACATATGTTCTTCATTCCTTGGTGCATCACCTCTGTTAGTTTAGGGTTGTTATTTCATGCATTTTCTTACCCTGTCTCCTTGGCAAGTTAGATTAGGTTTTTTGAGTACAGACCCTCTGCGTTTTTACGTATGCATCTGAACAGAGGAATAGGAACAGGCCTTCATCCGGAGAGCTTTTCCGATTTCGCAAGGTCCCACACTTGGGAAAAGCTCCATGTTGTGCAATCGCACTGAGAGTCTCAACCGATCGCGTTTGCAGAGTCCCAGGGGTTGCTGCGAGTCGCCATCAACAGTTTTGGCACGCCCGGTGGGACCAAGAGGTCATTCCATCAAAATTTGAAGGAGTTTTCATGAAATTTGCACTAAAAATTGTAGAGTTTTTACAAATTTCATATTTTGCACCTCCTAGCCTAAACTCCGAAATCAATTTTCAAGGGCCTAAATTGCTCAAAAAGAGGTCAAAATTTCACCAGTTGGTAGATCTGAGGGTAATCTTCAAATGGGGTATTCTTAGTTTTTTGATATTTGATTTTCAAAATTTCATGGTTTTTAGTGTTTCGGGTTTTTCGGGGTCCGAGAACATCAAAGCAGACATAGCAGTCATTTTGGGTTTTGGGAGATGCATTGCATGGTCCTAGTCCCAACGGCAGTCATTTCAGGTTTTCTAGGGGTGGTCGGGCATGTCCCCAAGTTCCAACACATGGCAATTCAGGCTTTGTAAGTTGTATAGCATGACTTGAGTTCCGCCTGTTACCTTTCGGGGATCCATAGCTGCACAACAAGGCCCGAATTCTGAATTGAAGATTGTCTCCTCTGGGTCCTTCGAAGGTTTTAAATCATATTTTTAATATTGTCAAGTTTGGTGTGTAACTTGGCAAAATCTAGTCCTTTTGGAGGCTCATTCTCTAACACATCTGGCGACTCCGAAGGGATAGAATTCAGCGGTGTAGTAGCACAAGTTGCCCAGGCACATGAGAAGAATTCGAACCAGGTCTAATACTCGAGAAGAGGGGCTATTTTTCCACTTGCAACTATCACCAGGCAGAGGGAGGAGAGGAAGGAGACCACAAAGATCACCATCTCCACCTAACAAGACTTTGTCTACACCTCCACCTGGTAGACCTTTTCTCGCATCAACCAGGGTTCTTAGGCCAATCATAATGGCACATCTACCACCGAATCCCTTTGTCAATTTTCACGGGCAGTAGTCCACTTGCCCTAAATGCTCAGAATCAAATTCTAGTTGCCAACGCTAAAGAATATACCCTATTTCATAGGAGAAAATCATACTACTCCTATTGATCACATCCAGGATATTGCTAAATGCATGTGCAATCCATGAAATAAATGAAATGGATGTTGCAGTTAAGTTATTGGCTTCATCTTTCAAAGGTAAGGCCTTACAATGGTTTAGGAGCCTAGCAGCAAGATCTATTACAAATTGGAACCAACTTTGTTCAGCTCTTTGCAGCCAGTTCGGGGAGAGGGGGCAGACAATTTGTCCTTATTGGAACAACTGACAACAATCAGGAAGGGCTCCTAACGAACAAATGACAGATTTCAACTTCAGATTCCAACGGACATGGGGACAGGATTCCAATAGCTGTTAGGCCAACCGCCGAAGGATCATTCCCTTTATTTCTTAAAGGGCTATAAATTCAGACATAGCCATGATGATCCAATCAATGGGAGGAACAACGCTGCCAGGGGCCTACGACACAGCGATCAGAGCAGAGAACTGTTTGATCCAAGCTAGCAAGCTTGCACCAAGGCCACCAATGCCTCTCTATCCAGATATGGGAAATTCTACAACCAGTCAAGCACCAGAACTGAATCCCATTCCAACACCTAGAAATCAAAGCAATAATGAGGCATCGACTTCTTCAAACACTTCAAAGGAATTGCAGGAGGTCATGAAACAACTGCAAAACCTTGGAAATGAGCTAGTGACTATCAAAAGACAACAAGCTCAAAGTTCTAGACCGTATCAGCCTCAAGCGCAGTACCAGGCTAGGCCCCCATACCAACAAAATAGACCACCAGCTCAGGCTACAAATCAAAACCAAAACCAAGGACAACCTTAAGCTGCGTATGGCCATTTCGACCGTATGATCCAAATGCAACAACATCCTCAAGAGCCTTGGTTCCAACACAAAACAACATGGCACAAGAGTACAATCTGGTGTTACCCTTGCAATCTACCTCACGATCAGTCATCATGTTTCAATGGCGCACTAAATCAGGGCCTTGATGGCGCAGACCATTGGTGTTCCTCAAGACCCAGCCCAGGACGAGAATCAGCAGCGAGAAACGTAACAAGAGGGACCTCCAACAGAGACCACATTGGCCAATTGGCAAATGGAAGACTTCTGTGGAGTTAACCAACAACCTTTTTCAAGGTGTGGCTGCCAACACACGGTCAAAGAAGAGAATCATAAAAGAGAGACAACCCTCTAATCCAGTTGTTTCTCAGGCCCGCTCTTACACAACAAGGGTTCAGTAGACCAAACGCAGCTCCAAATGTGCAAAATCAGCCCAAGGTACCTGTTGTAGCAACACATGAACCTGTTCAAGCTCCAGAAAAGGTTTACGCCAAGTAAGGGACAACAAAAGGGACAATTCATCCCCTTTCAACATCATCGATCAAATGAAGAAGACACATGTGAACATTTCCATGTGGGAATCACTTACGATCCCAGGGCAACGAGATTTATTGCAAGCTGCAATGGCTAATTGGTCTGCCTCAAATGTATCAAATCGGGGACATGAGAAAGTTCTCACTAATGCAGTGCAACATGATGGGGGCCAGACAAGCAATAATTTGAATCCTCCACCATTCTATGTGTCATTGGTTGTTGCAAACCACTTGGTTCACAACTGCATGATAGACTCAGGGGCCAAGTAGTTCAGTGATGCGAAGCAAATAGCGGGATCAACTGGGTTTGAAGTATGAGCCAGTGCTGAAAGGAGTAGTACAGCTGGATGGAACGGCAGTAGGAACTATTGGAGTCATCAAGGGGTTAAGCCTAACACTACATTCCTGTCCTAATGTTACAGTTCTGCAAGATGTGTCTGTAATTGACCTCCCGCCACTCTTTGCGTTGTGTTTATCAAGAGACTTCACTGCAAAAATCGGTGGATATTTATCTGCAGATTGGTCACACATGATTTTCAGGACAAGGTATGGGGCCAAAGCAACAATCAGGGCAGAACCAATTGCCAATTTCCATATTGAGCCTTATGTACCAGGTCCTATCAATGCAAATTGCTCAGTTTTTGATCAGGAGGAGTGTTCAAGTGATCTAGAAGCAGGTACTAAGGTCGAGGGAATTCCTGATTTAACTTTGGATAAATGGGCAAACAAGAGTCATGAATTTGACCCATACAAGGAAATTGAAGAATCTGAATTGGGCGTGTATTGTATACACGAAGAAAATTCACCCATTCCCGACATCATTCAGCCTGAACAAAAAGATGAAGACAAAGTTTGGAAATTATTCTTCGATGGTTCGAGAAGCAGACAAGGTGCTGGAGGTGGTGCAGTGTTGATTTCACCACAAGACATCAAGTATTATTCAGCTTTTCGTTTCCAGTTTTCTTGTTCAAACAACACAGCTGAATATGAGGCCTTGATTCATGGACTTCATTGGGCCAAGAAAAAGGGCATAAAGAACTTGCAGGTGTTCGGAGATAGCGAGCTAATCGTCAACCAAGTCAGGGGACAACATGCTACAAAGAACGATCTGCTGAGGAGCTACAAGAATAGGGTATGGGACCTCATTGAAGATTTTGAAGCTTTCAACATTGTGTCCATACCCAGGAAGAAAAATGAAGCCGCAGATAGGCTCGCAACAGTTGGAGCAACATTTGATGTGGTTGACAACATCAGAAGGGAAAAAACACAACCACATGTCCATGTGATTGTGAGGCTAGCAGTCCCAAATAATAACACAAGCTGGCAGGTGTTTGAGAACGATCAACAGATCATTAATTTTTTACAAGAAGAGGCTGAATTTTCAGCTAGGAATCAGGATAGACTAGAGCAGCAGTATGGGGATCAAGTAGTGCAGCTGCGGACAAACAAGATTCCCAAAGGTTTAGTAACATTGTAGTCTATCTTCAACCCTAACGACCAGTTTTGTAAGGAAAAGGCTAACATACAGGTCAAGAGAGAAGATTCAGGGCCAATTCTGGTTGGTGAAGGCAAAATACTTCAAATTGGTAAAGTGGCCGCTGAGCAGGAGAAATTAGATTTCGTACAACTTTGCCAAGAATTTCCAGATGTCTTCGCTTGGAGCTATGAAGACTTGAGGGGATTCGATCCGAAGTTGGCACAACATAACATAGAATTGGATCCAGATGCTAAGCCTATCAGGCAGAAGCAGAGACCAGTCAACCCTCACATTGAGCCCCTAATGAAGAAAGAGCTTAACAAGCTAATAGAGGCAAGCATTATATTCCCGATCAAGCACTCAAGTTGGGTTGCGAACTTGGTTTCAGTCAGGAAGAAGAGCGAAGAAATTAGGTTATGTGTGGACTTTCGAGACCTCAATAGGGCATCTCTCAAAGACCATTACCCACTCCCTTCAATGGAACAGATATTGCAAGTAGTATCTGGTTCAGAGAGATTCTCTCTCCTAGATGGCTACTCGGGGTATAATCAGGGGATGGTGAAAGAAGATGACCAATTCAAGACGGCTTTCACCACCAAATGGGAAACCTATGCCTACAAGAAGATGCCATTTGGGCTATCAAATGCTGGAGCCACCTTCCAAAGGGCAATGGATATGGCATTTAAGGGATTGATCAATAAAATAGTTCTGATATATCTTGACGACACCATTGTATTCTCAAAAAATGCAGCGGATCACCTCTGTCATTTGAGGCAAGTATTTCAGAGATGTAGAAGATTTGGGGTATCATTGAATCCCAAAAAATGCATATTCTTGGCTCACGAGGGAAAACTTTTGGGCCATATTGTTTCAAAGGAAGGGTTGACGATTGACCCAGAAAGAGTTGAAGCAATTCAAGCATTGCCATTGCCAAGTCACAAGAAGGCTCTTCAAAGCTTCTTAGGAAGGATCAATTTTGTCCGCAGGTTTGTTCCAAACTTTGCAGCTCTCGTGAAGCCAATAACGCTGATGTTAAAGAAGAGCATGGCATTTAAGTGGACATCTGAAGGAAAGGCAAGTTTTGAGGCAATAAAAGAGGCTATATCTCAAGCTCCGACTCTCGTCAATCCAAACTTCTCCAAGGACTTCATGCTATATGCCTTTGGTGGTGGGGACACGATTTCTGCAATCCTGGTACAACAAAACAAAGAAGGATTAGAACAACCAGTTGCTTTCTTCAGTCAAGGCTTGGAGGAATACGAAACAAGGTACTCTTTCATTGAAAAGCATGCCCTTGCAGTAATCAGGAGCTTAAAGAAATTCAAGCACCTAGTCTCAAACAACAAGATCCAATTATTGGTCTCTCATGCGGGAGTCAAGGACTTCCTTCTAAACAAGGATTTGAATGAGAAGCGTGCAGGATGGATCACTCGTGTCATGGAATATGACATCGAGATTAAGGTCACTAAGCTAGTACGTGGAAAGGGATTATGCGAACAGCTAGCCTTGAGTCAAAGAGTTGAAGCAGGTGATGAAAAGGAGACTGTCTTGGTACTACAGGATGGTCAGGAACAGGAAAATGATGATGTGCCCACTCCTTGTTGGACTCAGAGTATGATACACTTCCTAAAGACAGGACTATGCCCTCCAGGAATGAGCAAAGCAAAGAGGAGATACTTCAGATTACAAGCTATTCCATATGAGCTTGTTGATAGTGTTTTGTTCAAGAAAGATATCAATGGAGTTTTATTGAGGTGCATTGGGACAGGTCAAATTGAGAGAGTGTTACGAGATTTTCACGATGGAGATTCCGGAGGACATTTCGCCCCACGAGTAACAACTCTCAAGATAATGAAGGCAGGGTATTATTGGCCCACAGTGTTCAGTGACTGTTATACATGGATAAGAAAGTGCAAGAAATGTGCACTCTTCACAGGAAAAGAAAGACTAGCAGCACTTCCATTGCACCCAATTTTGGTTGACCAACCATTTATGCAATGGGGATTAGACTTCATTGGGGTCATAAATCCAAACTCAAGCTAAGGCCACAAGTGGATTCTCACGGCAACGGACTATTTCACCAAGTGGACCGAAGCAGTAGCGCTCAAAGAAGCAAATGAGTCTAACATACTAGACTTTTATGAAGGAATAGTGACTAGGTTCGGTGTGCCGGCCACTATCATATCAGACAATGCATTGGCATTCATAGGTTCTAAGATTACAGAATGGGTTGTCAAGAATGGAATCTATTTGAGCACCTCTTCAAATTATTACCCGCAGGGTAATGGACAGGGAGAGTCCATGAACAAAAATTTGCTAAGAATCATCAGGAGGACTCTGGATGAAAACCAAAGAATATGGCATACTAAGCTAAAATCAGCATTATGGGCTGACAGAATAACACCAAAGAGGTCTACAGGTAATTCTCCCTACAAGTTGGTCTATGGGAAAGAGGCAGTATTGCCCATATCATTAGAATTGCTAGCATTGGAGCTCATGAAGCAGTTGGAGTTGGCTGAGTTCGAACCAATGGAGGCCAGGTATGCAGAGTTGATGGAATTGGAAGAAATTAGAGAACATGCAATTCAAACAATTGAGAAAGATCAGGCCTTAGTAAAAAGATGGTTTGATAAGAAAGCAAGAGCAAGGACCTTCCAGGAAGGGGACCTAGTTCTGAAATGGGATGCAGATCGGGCAAAACCAGGAAGGCATTCCAAGTTTGATGCCATTTGGAGTGGCCCCTACATGGTCACGGGATGTAAGAATAGCAATGCCTTCCAATTGTCTACATTGGACGGAGAAGAACTCCCGATTCCGGTCAACGGAATCTATCTTAAACATTGCTATTGAAAAGAGATAAGGATTTACCCTTGTAAATATTAGCCTAGATTTCAATTCTTCTAAGTGCGAATGCACATTGTCTTGTTGTAGTTAGGTTTTAGTTTCCCTAAGTGCTTTGGCACAGGTTTTGTTGCTCCTGGGTTGGTTTTCTACAGTTCAGCGTGCTCTCGGAAAAGGAGTTGCGGTATCAGGGTCGGGATCAGATATCAGGTTGGTTTCAGGTTATTGCTTATGACTCCATGCCCAATGGATCGCTAAAAGGCCACTGATCTTCTACCTAGCAGGCAGGTAATCCCGTTGAGTCGCCAAATTGTTGTATATATCTACCCCCCAGGTAAATATAGATAATGGCACAAAAGGAAGCATGTCGGAAGGGTTGGAAAACCCGACAGGAAGAAGCATGTCGGAAGGGTTGGAAAACCCGACACAAAGGAAAATCGGGTCTTGGAGTCGGAGAAACAAGTCAAGGAAGCATGTCGGAAGGGTTGGAAAACCCGACAGGAAGAAGCATGTCGGAAGGGTTGGAAAACCCGACACAAAGGAAAATCGGGTTTTGGAGTCCGGAAAACAAGTCAAGGAAGCATGTCGGAAGGGTTGGAAAACCCGACAGGAAGAAGCATGTTGGAAGGGTTGGAAAACCCGACACAAAGGAAAATCGGGTTTTGGAGTCGGGAAAACAAGTCAAGGAAGCATGTCGGAAGGGTTGGAAAACCCGACAGGAAGAAGCATGTCGGAAGGGTTGGAAAACCCGTCACAAAGGAAAATCGGGTTTTGGAGTCGGGAAAACACGAACATCAAACACATGGCGCGACATCCTCCAAACCCGATGCATATGCGAGTCCACTTTCCGACCCCGACACAAAGGGAAGCTTGGAAATAGCGGCGGAAACGGGAGTCGTGAAAACACAAGCATCAAACACATGTCGAGCCACCTCCCAAACCCGATGTAGATGCAAAGGAAAGCCCCGAACCCGACTGGAAACAGACCCTGACGCGGGAAATATTCAGATCGCCATAACTTTTCACAGGGAGCTCGGATTCACACAAGGTTGGACTTTTCGGAAAGCTCTTGGTGTCCTCTACCCAACTACGACTGGATATCTTTAATTGGGTGGGAACAAATTCTTAAAAATGTAAAATACAGTTCGCCATTTTTGGGTTTGTTGGGGTTCTTACCTACCGCCATAATGAGATGAGTTAGGTGCAGTCTTGGAGGTGGTTGGGGCAGATTTCGAATTCTTCTCTTCTCCCTCACTTTTTCCTCCTATAAATTGTAAGGAGGGGCTTCTTTAAAAAGGTTGGACATTCTTGTTCTTGCCCCTCCCTTCTTCTCTTTGGCAAGTGGAATTGTGGAGTTCAAACCTCCCATTTAGAACTGTAATGCAACTTTGCCTCTTGGCATTTTGCAGTGTATTGTGCCAGTATTTGGAGCAAATAATACATGCCTGTGGATGATTATCAACCCTCTCTGTGTTCATTTGCATCCCTCTGACCTTTCATTGTGAATTTTGTTATCTGTGCATGATCTTGCATTGCATCTAAATGGTTTGTGTTTATTGGCAAGGCACGTGTTCTTCATTCCTCGGTGCATCACCTCTGTAGTTTAGGTTTTATTTTATGCATCTTCCTACCCTGTCTCCTTGGCAAGTTAGATTAGGTTTTTTGAGTAAATCCTTTGCATTTCTACGTGTGCATCTGAACAGAGGAATAGGAACCGGCCTTCATCCGGAGAGCTTTTCTGATTTCGCAAGGTCCCACACTTGGGAAAAGCTCCATGTTATGCAATCGCACTGAGAGTCTCAACCCATCAAGTTGCAGAGTCACAGGGGTGCTGTGATTCGCCACCAACAGGCCCTTCTAAGATTTATGAAGAAATTCAACATGGTCAAGACTCGACATTCAATGGGTTTTTAGTTTATCATTATTATCGCAAATGGTAAGGATCCCTTCTAAGATACACGAACAGACATTATATTATCAACATTCAATGTGTTTTCCTTGCAACCGGCAATGTTCTTCTAGAAACTTCGTGGGAAAGGATGATGTATTTATTGGAGTGCTATCCGTTGTCACTTTATTTCTTGGCGTAGATTTGGTTTACAACTCTGTTGGTATTTCCTTGCGTGTATATTTTTTTTCTTGGTATCTAATAAAAAAGAATACAGGCAAAAATCAGGCTGCAGAATGGATGATGGTAGAAAAGGGTTGAACCATTTAGGTGTGAAAGACTGGCCAGAGAGACAGCAGGAAGTGATCACTGTGAAAAAAGATATTTATATTCATGTTTGGCAAGAATAAAACATAATAAACCTCGAGAAGCCATCACTAATAGGGCTGTTAACTAAATAATGTTGTTTGACCCGCTCTACCATGGAGTCTGCATTTCAATCTTCCAATCTGCTACTTCTGCACATGTTGTGATTGAATCCTTCACTAAGACTGCTCCCTGTATTCTGAAAAATGTAAAAGAAATTATGACATGGTGAGATGATATTGGAACTCATCTATGATATTAGGACATCATCAAGCATATGAATCTTTTCCATTCTCATTTCCTCTACACAAAGTCTTTCCTTCTCAGAAACAATCTATTTTTAGTAAGGATTGTTAACCTATTATTAGAGAAGGAAGACACTTATCCAACGGATGGAAGTCTGGAGGGGAACTAAGAGTAATCTGTTGCAGGCAGGAGCAGGGGATAAGTACTGCACTTATGTCGGTCATTCTTTTGTCCAAGACCCAGGGATGCTGGTGTTGTGAATTGGCTAAAAATGGTCAAGGCCAATATCAATTTAACTCACGAGAGTGATTATGGCAAAATTTATCAAGCTGAAGACAGAAGACACAGAGATGCCTTTGCTCAAGACAATCTGACAAGGGAAGTAACAGAAATGAGAGATTTGCTTACCCATTACCACAGACAGGTAATTAGCTCAGTTTTGGGGCAATGAAGCTTTGATGAGAAGGATCAACAGTTATTAGAACAAAATATGTTACATCATGTCATGAAATTTGTGATGGACGAAGGCATGCCAGATCTGCACGCCAGTGTTCACATTCTGCAAGAATAATAGTTAATCCAGTTTTATGATTTTTGTTGCATCTGTCTATTCAGACAAACAATCACTCGATGACATAAGCATTCCACCCTTGTCTTAGCATAATAAAGTTGTCAGTGGTGGATTTAAGTGAAGGAGAATGGCAGTATAACTATTTAAAGCTGCAAGCAGTTAGTGCTATAGGTTCTGCTATAAGTTCCACCATCCAGAGTACCTTGGTTTTGTGCTCTGTTTGACTTGAAAAGGAGAACAGATTTATGAACACTGTATTTGAAATACCCAGTGAGGTAGTTTATAGATCAATCTATTGCTTATAGCCAAATAAACAGTTAAACTGAGATTGCTCATGAACAATCAAACGTAGATTCATTGGAAAATGCAGAGGTACAGAGAATGTAAACATGCTGCTACACACAAATATTTACACAGCCATATTCCTCCCATATTTCTTTGGAACCAGTAAGCGAAAGATATTAGCAATAAACAAAACAATCACACGGTCAATGAACTCTGGATATAGATGAAAGAACAGACATATCTTTACACTTTTTATCCTGCAACAACGAGAGGCAGAGCTCAACTTCATGCTAAACTTGGATGTTATAGCATTATCTATCAAAAATGTTTAATATGGGAAATGCCCGAAAGGAATCAAATGTTCAGTGACGTAAGTTCTGTTGCTCTTTTCCATATGTGTATAGTGAAGTTTTCATGCATCCATAAGAAATGGAAAACACCTACATAAAACATGCATAGAATTTGGACCATATGAAAGAAAACCACATTCAAGATGTAATGAAAGAATGAAAAAAGTTACTGATCAATTTCAATTATAGTTCTGAAGATTCTAACACCAACCATGCATGAATCTTCAATTGTCCAAGAACACACCATGAATTTCATAGGGAGAAACAGAAGATTCACTCAAAAATTATTTTCTACTTACTGGATAAAACAGCTTCAAATTAGATACAAACGTGAAAAAAGAATTTATATGGCATTCAAATCTGTTCACTAATATGCATAGAATCAAGCTTGAATATCTAGACCTTTCTAGCCATAGGGCGCGCATCCTTAAGCTCCCAAGGATCTTCACTTCTGAACCCTACCAGGCTACCACTATGGACCAATGATCCTTGAAACCATCAAAAGCTCACACTGAGGCTTCACCAAATACTGCCTTTGGTGTCTTCTTCATATTCACATTGACAATTCTAGGCCTCTTCACAGTCAAATCCTTCCAGACACTCTCATTTAAATGGATCTGAAAAGTGGCAAAACAGAACTAAATGCCACTCAGTTCTAGTTTCCCAGAGATAAGCTTATAAAAGAAGCTAAAGGTAATTCAAGCCTTGTAATTCTAGTATACCAAGAGGTATTAGGGAGAATGTTGAATAGCTTGGTTCCCACAATACTTAAAGAGGATCACTAATTGTGATGGAAAAGCAATTGTTAATCCTCTCTCTACTTGGACATTAAAGTAGACTCTCAAGTTATTATCAAGGTTGTTGCCAAGGATAATTGCCAGCAATAGCAAATTCAGAGAATTATCCAAAACCCTACAGATGGCAATCTAACAATAGTTCATCTCATTGGAAATATTAGGAGTGAGGCCAGAGGGCAACAAAATTGCACTGTCTAATATGGGAATATGAGTGAAAAGGGGTTTAACTCAAATTTACTCATCATAAGTATATGAACGTATGCAACTTAATATTCTAAAACAAGGTGAAAATCCCCCTCATCATGATTAGGGAAGGTTTTAAATAAACTTGGTAAGGCATGAAACATGCCAACTATGTAAACCAGAATGTATTTATTGACAAGTCTTTAAGGCCTATGACAGAATTGATATATTAGAGAGGATTATCTACACAAAGATTCTGATTATATGCATCCTCTCTGATTTTCAAAACGTGAAAAGTGGGGCAGTATTGGGGAATCATGGATGTCAGGATTCAAATCTTGGACATTATAGAGGAAGGAGATAGAGATCGGTTGATAATGGGCTGAAAATCAACTTGAGACCACAAGTGGGTCTGCACAAAGGGAGAAGATTCGTTTTTCTTCTAATGAGGGATATGGGAACCCATTTCAGGAAGAGAGTGGTAGGATATGTAGTACTTGTAGATAAATATGCTCAAAAGGATGCTCCGACGAGTGGAAAGAAGTTCTGAAAAGCAGAGTTGAGAGTGAGGAACCAAGAAAGAGGCTTGGCTTTTTGTGCCCTGCAAGCTCAGCTGAGAGAGAGGATGGATAAGATCAGTTCTGCTCACAAAATAGCTGCACAATGCACTCCAGTCAAAGAAAAACTTGCTACAATGTGCACAAGACAACAGATTTATCAAGGTGGAGGTAATTATGACCTGCATAAGCACCAACTATTACGTTCATGAAAAGATAACTGACTTGGGCTCTTGTATTGCTTTTGAACATGCTTCTTGGAGGGTAAATATCAATTTTAGAAATTCTCCTCTCCTCCTTTATGTGCTTGCAACATAAATCTTTCCAACATTAATAATATTATCACCTTTTTACTTCACATATAGTAGGAATGATTTGAAAATATGATTACAAAGAGAAGAAAGAGACTCTGTTTTGATTTCCTTGTTTATGATAAGCTTGTTTCATGGGAATTTTTTCTTAAGCTCTTTGGATTTCTTTGATTTATTTTCCATAGTCTCAGATGTATGTAGGAATTCTAAGTCAAAATACCTGTGTTATCTTTGGATGGATATCGTTAATGACAGGTTTCACATTCTGACTATCATTATTTAGTAATTTACAATTCTTATAATGTTTGTACATGTGGATCCTTGCAGTTCTGTTGCTTTCTAAATTCAACCCTTCTTAATCAGAAGCAACCTCGCCTTTCCATTAAATTTAAATTTTGTTATTATAACCTATTTTTATTACATATTGTATGCATGTTTCCATGCTGTTTTGCACCCACGGGATTTTTAAAAATCAGCATTTGAGATCCATTTCCGTTTTCATACCTGTTTCCATTTTCTGGCAACCTAGATAATAACTACAGCAAGAACAAAACACAAGCTAAAAATTGTCATATCTCATGTAATGCAGTTCTGGCTGTTGTCCCTTCAGCCTATGATGCATGGGTTCACCCCACACCCTTCTGTACCCCCCTGGATACGTACCCGGTACGGATACATCCTGGATATGGTACTGATATGTCCCAGGTATGTCCAGGTACATACCGGGGCACGTCCTAGGTACTTTTTGACATATCTGGGGACATACCTGGGACATACCCGCAGGGTTGGGCAGTAGGACTGGAGGGGCTCTAAAAAAGATTTTTATTTTACTTTTGACTCAAATAAAGCTCAGTTCTATTGACTAGACTAGGAGGGCATGTCAACCACAAGGAAACCTGGAGATTGTTTAAAATCCCTCTAGTTTATTGAAGAGAAAATATACCAAGGATATCAAGAATGTTTGAGCTAATTATTTGGGATCATTGTAATTGGCCAAGGAAAGAAGCTATTCATCAAAATTTGGACATATATCAAAGCCTTCATACAAGTTATTTATGAGATCAAATCTCCAGTGACTTTCAATACTAATAGAAAAATTTGGAACCGCAAATTGCATAGCTTTAAGTTTTAAAGAGCATCTTTTCCCAGAAACAATCAAGGCACGACATGGACTCCTTCCCGCATCCTTAAGGAGGATTAGAAGGTGATTTTGGATAATATGAATGCAAGAACCAACCATTGGACTGACCTCTTTAGTTATCATTTGCAGGTTAGAGTTAATCTCATTAAATAGGTCCTCTAGGAGCTCCCTATATACATCTTTTATGGCCACCATCGCAACACAAAATTAATCTCAAAGGAAATGGATGAAACACAAAGGAATACAATATTCATATATCATAAAAAATGTAAAATCTTAAGTATATTGAATGTTTTGAACATTGATCATACTATATTTTTCAAGTTTTGTATTTCTTATGGACTAAAAAATGAAAAAATGAGTATATGTATAAAACATATATATATTTTAATTTTTAAATATATATGTGTGTACGTATCCAAGAAGTATTGTACCCAAGGAATTTTTTAAATCAACGCATCCGCGTATCGAATCCGTACCTGTACCCATATCCTGGCAACATAGGTAATTTGTATATTTTACGTATTTTTAATATATTTTGTACAAATGTACTCGAGCCATACCATACCTAGGGTCCAAAAAACAATAGTGAACCTACATACCTACATCTTAAACCAAACCCGAGCCCGAGCCAATAACCTCTGTGCGTATCAATAATATGTAAATCAAGATATATGTATAAACATCTTAATCATCAAGTCAAGACTTAGTCAACTAGATGTCACATCTAATTAGTTGGTGTCTTAAGATAAGGCCTATATATGCATGCACATCTTGACCTCGATTGAGCTAATCTTAATTCGACTAATCTTTTTCATTTTGGGAGTTCAATTGTTTGTCACTACTAGTTCCACCTCTATGTTATTCATGCTACATACAGAATGGCAATGTACATTATAACAAGGTTGATTAACAGAGAATTAGTTGATACATTGGCATTTATGTTTTCTTATTGTTAATTTGTTACTATTCCACAGTAAGATTTTGTGAGGTTTGTTGGGGATCATGAGATCGTGGTGGAATTATTTTGTGGAAGTCTACATGGTGTTATAGCAGGGTGCTTCCCTTCTCCTAGACCTTTCCACTCCATTCTATAGGGTTTTCCACTACCAAAGGTGTTAAATTTGCTGTCAAAGTGCTGCTCTTGGAAAACAAATCTGGGTTTAATGACCCACAGTTATTTTTTTGCTTTTCTCCTTTAATACTAACCAGGTTTTGAAGACGTGTGTTGCATTAGAAAGACGATTTCATGTCATCCAAGACGGAATTGCTATATTATTTAATCAGGCTGTGAGTAAGCGAAGCTAAAAATGAAACAATGCATTCTTGGGGCATAAAAACAACCCATACCCCCAATCAGTATTTTTGACATAACTCCCTCATGAAATTATTGTTAGGTTGGGAGCTCGATTCCACTCACAAGGGTATCTTACTTTTATTACGTTTGTTGTTATTTATGAAGTGTTTAACCCATAATTGTGTCACAAGGTTAGGCATTTTTTGGGCATGAAGTTTGAAAATTGCTGAACTTTATAGGTGGGCATTAAAATCATGAAAATTTGCATGTCCGAAAAGAAAAAAACACTAAAAATTTTTAACAACTCTATAAAGGAGGCATTTCCCTCTATCGAGTCCACATAACAAGATTTTATATTTGTTTCACCAGGGTCGAAGAGCTTTCAAATGTTTTAGCCTATGTGTTTAGCACAGCCTACGAGAAAAGAGTGGCATCAAGGACCTGCGAGTAGAAGAGTGGCATCAAGGACCTACGAGTAGAAGAGTGGCACTAAGGGCCTACGAGTAGAGAGTGGTGTCAAGAGCCTGCGAGTAGAAGAGTCGAGTCAAGGGCCTAAATGAGTAGCCTGTGGCATGGTGACCGACGAACCTTGTGCGAGTAACTACTCTGTAAACTGTCGAAACCCCAAACCATGTGCAAGTATTTGTGAACCTCTTAGCCTACTCGGGAGGAGCCTACGCCACAAGCCAACCTCCCATTGTGGTCGAGGAAGGTTTTGTTTCAAATGTTTAGCCTTTAGGTATTTTTTACAATTTAGGTATTTTTTAATCTTTTAATTTTTTTGTTTTTACTTTTTAACTTTTCATTAGTTTATTTAAAGGTTGGCTAATTTCTTAATTTTTTAAATTTTATTTTATTGTTTATTTCTTTACTTTTTAATATTTAGAAAATAGATTTGACATTTATAAAGCTTTTTTTCTATAAATAGAATAGGTTTAATGGGTCCCTTTCCCATGTAATTTAAAAAAAGATTTCCATAATACATAGCATATTGTTTTTAAGGAAAAAATCTTGAGGACCAACGCCATTGCAAGTCGATACAAAAGGCAACCTATGCCATCCTAACCGAAGACAAAAAACCAAACAATATGCAAGAAGGATACTCCCCATGCCAACTATGTTGTAGACCATACAGAAATCCACACAAAACATGAAAATTTTACTCTTTTTCGGGGTCACCAAACCCTACTTCATCCATGTTCGGCACCTTCATGTGACCACTAATACAACCTCCAAAGCTAACCCCCATAATCCACCTCAGAAGATCGTAAGCAACAGTAGCCTTATAGAATTCCATTTATCAATTATGGGACCAGAAGGCAATAGCGGTTGCTGCAAAGCCTGAAGATCAAGATTATGAAGCCATAAACTAGAGGAGGATGACTTTACATAATGCTACTTCGAATCTGATCCATAATCTCACTAAGCACAGAAAATCTGAGATTCCAACTCCCAAAGAGTGAGCCATGGACACCTGAGACACTTTGAGAATCTTCCCCCATGATAGAGAAGATCAACATGGCTGCTGACACAATTGAGATTTTCTCACCTCTATTCCTCTTATGCCCCCTTGAATGCTCCAACCGTAATGAAGGTATTAGGCAAAAAGCACGCTATGGAGAGCACACTTTAGTCAAGGTCAATTTGCATAGCAAGCATTGTCCACATTTGATTCCTCCGCAATGTCAACACAGTGTCACTGCGATAGTGCATCAATAAATGTAAGCAGTATATTGCCACCGAAAACATCATTGATGGCTATGCAAAATGCACCCAATCCTGGAAATGAAGATTAAATTCAACTTGTAATCAGCTGATTGGGGCGTAAAACGTTTCATCTCGGTGCTCTATTGCCTGTAAAAAAGAACCTAGGACGTAAGAACTGGTCCATGCCAACTGCATAAGCAACAGACGGTTGCCTGATGCATAATCCTGCAGAGAATAGCAACACAATCTATAAAAAAGGGTAGAGAGAGATTGAGAGATATCATACGCGAGTAAAGGATCAGCCTCGAACCATATGTTTCTGAAAACTATAACACCAACCATGCCAACACAAACTATCAACCCACACCATGTACAAGCATAATGGGAGGGATATAATATTGACACGTGTGGAAACATGAAGTAGATCTTACAAATTATTTGTCCCTACGATTCATGCCTTAAACACCACTTGGATTTGCCATTATACCACGCCTGAACAAGAATTTATATACAGTTCACTATTCCTGCTCATAATTTCTTCCTGCTATAATTTCATGTTTATCAAAATATAAAATCCTTTGTGGCTCAAACTTCTCAAAGTGACTATAGTTAGGCTGAAAATATTTCAGCTCTTTACTCCTTGTACAAAGACATTTCATGTTTAATGAAGGGGTTGATGCCCAATCACGGTTGAGAACAATTTCTTTTACAATGAACTGTGAGCACCGTCAACAAATTAAAAGTATGAAACCAGTTCAAGTAAGAAAATACAAAAGAATAACAGCATACATAATTGAATATTTGAAGAAATCAATGATTTATTATCAATCTTTTAAAAGCACCGTTGACTGCCTTATCAAAAGTTTCATGTCCACACCTTTGTTGAAAATGTTTGGATGATAAATAATTCCTGTTAACCACATAAGGAATTGGCCATCAGGCAAGAGCACTAATGCGGGCAACATTCAATGTGTTGAACTAATCCAAGCTTACCACTTAACACCAGCAAGTGATGTTGTATAACAAATGGCAACAGAATCATTTCCCAAATCAAATTCCATCAATTTTGATTGTACCTCTAAGAGAAGTCCCATATAACCAAACCTGCTATTGCATGCAAGGTGTGAACCAAACGCCCTCAGTAGGATAGTGAGAATAGAGACCTGGCAGTGAGTCAGTACACTTTGGAAGGGGAGGAAACTCTTCCCAGCTTTGCGTCTCAACATCATATAATACAACACTCTTTGACCTTTCTGATTCAACAAAATATATCATGTTTCCTCTTCCTGTTGCTTGAATAGATTTTGACCCTAGTCTAGTCAAAAACAAAATCCTACCCTGAATGGCATTCAACTCAGTCCACTTCATCTGCACAGAATCAAACTTGAATATCCAAATCCTCTTTTTAGCCACAGGGCACACATCCTTAGGCTCCTGAGGATCTTCATTACAACTTTCTTCATCGTCTGGACCGTCCCACCATGGACCAGCGATTCTCAAAACCATCAAAAGCTCACCCTGAGACTCCACCAAGTACAACCTCGGTGTCTTCTTCAGATTCACGTTGAACACTCTAGGCCTCTTCACAGTCAAGTCCTTCCACACGCTCTCCTTTAAATCGAACATCTTCAGAATACCCCAATTCTTGTGAGTAATGCAGTATAGCCTGTCATCGCTTAAGACAGCATCAGTAACGCCCTTGAGCAGCTTTGAAGAAGTATGATTATCTGAAACTGTCCACCAAGTGTTATTAGGCTGGTGTGTCCTCAACATCAAACTGTTCCTCTCATGTACAACAACCAGCAATCTGTAATCCATTGAATTAGGATTCATGGAAAATGTGGCCAATTTAACACGGCCTCTAAGAGCTGGAAGCTTGGTCCGGTTTCCATTAATGGGATTAAAAAGGTAAAGCTTTGAACGCTCGGGATCTTCTTTATACAGGCACAAAACGCCGCCAGATGCTGCAACACAGACTGTTCTCTGAAAGGCTTCTGCCTCAATTTTGTGCCAACTGTTCAATGAAAGATCAAAAAACCAGCGCCCAACCCCACCATTTTCCGTGCACTGCAACATCAGCCATGGGGTATCCGATTCATGGTAAGACAAAGAGAGCCATCGCCATCTCTTGCAAACTGCCCGAGCCCTAATTAGACCTGTCAACGGTAAACGCCCTACAATGATATCCGAAAGCTCATTAGGCAAAGCCCCCCAGATATCTCCATCCATATTTACATTTAGGAGTTTTCTCCTCTTATTACTGACCTGATAAGCCACCTCACACCTTCCCTCGGCGACAAAATTCATGCAGGTCTCACTTAATTCAGAATTGAGATTTTCCTGAATCTGCTCCACTACCGCAGATGACGAAACCCAAAGGTTCGGGGTCCCGTTCGAAACCCTAAGCCTAGGGTTTTCTCTTGAAGCCCTAGGATTAGCAATTTTATTTGAAACCCTAGGTCTAGGGTTTTCATCACCCATTCGAATCTCCGCTTCCTGTGACGAAGTGGGCATGACGGGTTTGCGCCGCAAATCGATTATTAACGGCTTTGGGCGAATTGGGTCTTCGAGATTAGAGATACCCAGATTGGAATATATGGCATCCATTGCCGTGCTTCTATAAATAAATAAATAATGGCATATATTTCAATTAAAATTGATATTTACACGGGGAATACCTGATAAAAACACACACCTTCTGTTTTCCCCGCGCTATTTGGAGCTGGTTATACATGGATCTGCTATAAACGAATTCGTATGGGGGAGAAAACGAGTAAAAATCGTGTTTTTATGAGAGACTTGCAAGGGCCGTAATGGAGTATATCCGGCATGTCCTTTTGCGCTTATTTTCCACGTTGCACGGCCATAGCAAATTAAGGGCTAATGATAAATGGATATATATTTTTTAATTCAAAGTTGGGTCATTACGGCCATTTAATGCGCTTCAACGTACATTATTTTTGAAAATGGTAAAAAATAAAAATAAAAAAACTACCAATCAATTTATTATTACGCCATAGGCATTTTTTAACCAAGAGTTATTTACCTGTTTTCGTCATCCTCCTTGTGCTGACGTTGTCGTCGTTCTCTGCTAGGTCCTATTCCATTGGTTTCTATGTTGTTTACGCTGCCTTTGTGCTTGTGCTGATTAGGTTGTTGTTTGTTATTCATTGGGGATGTGGTGCTTTGTGAGTGCCCTAGGTTGGTTGCCGAGAAGCCACGCTCCCCCTGCTACAGACTTGACGCCGGTTAGCTGTCCTGTTGGCTTCGCTTCGCCTGGGTCTTGCTTTTCCCCTGCCCACCTGTATCACCGGTGGTCGCCCACATTCCAAGGGTGTATTTATTTTTTGGTATGCATGTTGCAGTGGTTGTGTATGTTTTCCTAGTTTACAGTGGTTAATATTGTAGCATTTTGGAAGATTTAATCAGAGGTAGTTGTTGACATTTGAAGAGCAATTGGTTTCTTAACAAGTATGTAACTGGTCTTCTGTTCTTTTTTGTAAACCGTTCTTACTAGGTACTTAACTGGGTTTGTGTTTTATTTTTTAAGAGGTTGTATTTGCTTACGCATGTGTGTTCCTGCAATCCTCAATTTCCAGTTGTTAGTAGTATTTTAAACATACATAGACGTGTCATTTTACCGGCATATATATTTGTCATAGTTACCAGGAGATTTCAGTCACTTGATACAGTCGAGAATCCATAAATTTGCTTGCTTAGGCTTTTGGTTATCATTAGTTGATAATCTATTGAGTTACTTGTTTAGATCTTCCTTCAGAGTGGCAAGGATTGGACAGATTGGCAATCTCGATGTGGGTACCAGTGGAGAGTCGGTTTGGGTATCATCCTACTTCACGGATAACATTGCTCTCGATACAATATGGAGGTCGTGATGACTACATGGGGTTTCCTGGTTACTTCAGATTACATCGATCCTTGGTTGACAGCAGGGGAGATGGAGAAACTTATGGCGTGGTTTAGCGTCTGCAGCATGACAGGATAATGCTTGGGGTCAAGCATTTCTCGGGAAGGGAGGATTGTAATGTCCCCTTTTCCAATGCCCAAGGCCTAAGGGCAATGTTGAGTCCAAACCGTGGTCATACCCAAGGGGCTATGGATGTTGGGAGCTATTGGGGAGGGGCCACGTGGTTCTATTATTCAATTTTGCATTGAGGGTCACTTTTGGACCATGGCGACTTAAAGGGGAAAAACAACTTAAGTTACTTTTATTTTTATTGGCCCCTCCATGGAATGAAATGCATCTAGGGTCTATTGGGGCTTATTTTCTGAGGAGAAGTATATAAGGAGCGGGGAGAGTAAGGAAAGGAAATTTTTGGTCGCATACATTTTAGCCTCCTTCACATGCAACTGTTGTTGTGCATCTACAACTTGTGGAGTCAAATCCCACAGGGACCCTAGCTTCTGGTGGTGAGAGACTCATCCTTAGCTAGCAGGGAATTCTTCGGTAGTGAGAGATCTACCCTAGTTTGTCCATTTCAGAGCCACTTTCTAGGGTTGTGTGGGAGAGACATTATTGGAGGTTTTAGAGGAAGGATTTTGAGGATTTTAGGGGCATTTGGGGAAGATAATCAGAGGGGCTCCAGATCAGATTCACAGTAGCCATTTGGGCTGGGCTGGTAGCATCACTTTGAAGGCACCTCCATCATTTTCTGACCTCATTCCAAGTGAGGTTATTTGCAACCTTTATTTGGAGGATTTTCCAGTCATGGTCGTTTCAGATCTAAAGGTGGAAATATTATTTCCTATATATGTTCAATGTTATTTCCGGAGACCCTTAATTTTTGCTCTTGTATTTAGAGAGTAACGAACCTCGGAAGTTTTCTAGTTGTCTAGGGCACGTTGTGCTTTTTCTGGCAGCAGTTTAATTTATGTAAAATTCCAAAAATAGTTTTATTATGTCCTTTATAATAATATCAAGCTCTCTTTGAATTTTCAAGTAATTTGAGTGGATATTTTGGGAGATATTGATTTTATTTAGTTCGTTGTCCTTACTGTAAAAATCTGCATAAATCAGTATTTTATTTGGCTGCAAAATTTCAATATTTTGTGTTTTTTTAAGTGGTATCCCATAAGGGATATTACAGTGGTATCAGAGTTGTTGTTCCTCCATCTTGTGTGGTTTAAATATGACAGTTTGGAAATATCTCAATGTGGGTTTTATGAAGGAAATGTTCACCAACATGGTGAACCAACAGGAAACCACTAACCTTTATTTGAGTCAGCTCACTCAGAATTTGAATTAAAGTAGATCCAGGAACACCAAGGAACATGGTGAGAATAGTGATAAAGGGCGGCCAATAGAGGTGATTGATGAGGATTCTTATTGGAGGAAATACCAATCTTTGAGTAGGGGTTTCAGAGATAATATGTCATTTCCAGATTATTACATGATGAAGATTGGTAGCAAGCCCAAGTGAGATCATCATATGCCGGTACCTGAATTACAAAAGAACTCATTTGTATAAGAATCCTCCAGACAAAAGGGTATTATTTCCATTGAGTAAAATAATTACATTAGTGAAATATTGCTTGTTAGAGAAATTATTCCATCTCAGGAGAAGAAATTTGTTTATGCAAGCAAGGAGGATGTAATGGAAACTCTTAAAAAGTGTGAGGAAGGGAATAGTAGAGCTAGAGCTGCTAGGTTGATAGTGACTCAAGCAAGACAACACTTACAAGAGTTTAAGGAAATGATGAGGGTAATTGATGAAAGGAATTCTACACCCACGAAAGAAGACTCTATGGAGTAGATGGCACATGAGGAGGAGCATCACATGGACACTTGTGTGGAATTGCACACTGTTGCAATTTCCAAACTAACAACTCCTAATAAGCTGATTTATGAAGAATTTCAGCCCATTGTAGACCAAAATGCTTAGGATTTGTGGCAAAAAATTCAAATCATTTTGGAGACCAAGCTTGATGAGGATACTCCAAGGGATGGTGTTTTGGAGGTTTCTAAATCAACAATAGAAGGTGAACCTTTTGATGATATTCTTTATAAGGAGAGTCAATTCATCATGAATCACAAAGAGTGATGATGGTATTCTTTATTAAGAGGAATTTGGTGCATCAAAGTCAAGTCATCATGAAGACAAAGAGTGATAATCTTCTTTATGAGGAGATACAAGAGAAGAAAATATGCTTACATGATACAAGGGTTCATGGGCATTATAAGGTATGGGATCCTGATAATATGTTGCAGTTGTCCAAAACTATTAATTCTAATTTTGAAAACTTGGTGACTGATTTCATAAGTAAAAGAAGGAATTCAAATGTGTCTTTGGGATTACAAGTGTTGGCAAGCATGATTTCTTCATTGGAGACTTCGTTGCAAAAAGGGAGAGTACCTCTCAAGGTACTAGCATTGGTTCTATGATTGCTAAAAAGGGTAAGAGAATATTTTTTAATCATCTTCAGCCTACTGGACTATGTATAACAATAGTCATAATGAAAGGAGAAAATAGTAATATGGGACAACAAGCTCAAAGAGGTAAGAGTGGACATTCAGGGAAGCATCCTCCCCATTCTTCTATCAGGCCTTTGTGGCTTCATGAACCTTCTTTCTTGAAGGATCCAGAAGTTTCACAAGTACAACAGCCAATAGATAATTTGGATGAGGAGTCTTGTTGGGAGAGGAACCAGACCTTGAGTGAGCGATTTCGTAACAACATTCCATTCCAAGAATATTGCAAAATGAAGATTGGCAGTAGACCCAAGAGAGATCATCAGAAACAGGTACCAAAGTTATAGAGGAGATTGGGACAGATCTCCATTCCAAACTTGGATGGTTCTAAGAAGTGTACTACACCATCTTGGGTTCAGAAGTTGAAGACATACTCTGACTTGAATCCTATGCACAAGGAAGATGCAAGTAAGTTTGCAAGCTTGCATCTTGAGGGAGACACTCATGATTGGTGGCATCATGGGTTGATTACACAGGGACACATACCCATTACTACTTATGCAGAGTTTGTGTAGAGGATGGTGAGAAGATTTGATAGGAGGGACCCTGACAGGTATTTCAGGGAGTGGACTCATTTGAGACAAACTAGTCCCCTGGATCAGTACATCACAGATTTTCAGAGATTATTAGTCATGGTACCTGATGTCACGAAGATGAGGTTGATTTTGTTGTTCATAGCAGGTTTGACAAATGCTCTTCATTGGGTTTGTGAAAGCATTTGAACCTTCTTCTTTACACGAGGCTGTTAGGAAAGCTCGGGACTTGGAGTTATCCACTCCAAAACCAAGGGCTCCACCTCGCATTCAGCAAAGGGAACCTCCATCTGGATCAGATGAACATCAGCAAAGGGAGCCTCTACCAAGGATAGGAGGTGGTTAAAAATTCAATCATTTTCCATGAAGACAGAGATGAGTTGAGGCAAAAGAAAATATGTTTCAATTGCCACACACCTTGGGTTCCAGGACATGATTGTAGAGGTAGAGGGAAGGCCCAATTCATTGAGGTCTTCGAGGAGAGTGACAGTGACAGAGATGAGGAGTTAGAGACTTTTGGAAGATGGATGATGGAGATGGGGTTGCATTGGATAGTGTTGATGCGGGACAAGAGGAGGAGGCTTTTCCTCATGAGATTATAGCCACATTGTTTGGTACTCTGATGTACAAGGCATTTAGGATTATAGGATTTATGCATGGTCAACCGAGTTGGGGTACTCATTGATAGTGGGGAAACCCAAAAATGTATTGATGCCTCATTGTTTGAGAGGTGAGGATTACAGACAGAGGATTTGGAGGGCCTCAACAGGGTTGTAGCCAATGGAGATTCTATGAGGTGCACACGGCAAGTTCCCCAAGTGAGCATCACGATGGGTAACTATACAGTTACCAATGATCTCCACATTTTTTGTATGGGAGTGACCAACATAGTGTTGGGAGTGCAGTGGCTTTACTCTCTTGGTGAGTTTCAGTACTAACTTTTAGACGATGGAGCTGAATTTTAAATTCAAGGGCAGGAATGTGATTTTGAGGGGATTATCTACAGGAGCACCTAGGGTGGTTACAATTGAGGGGATGGAGAGGACATTTCCGGCATGGTGAGGATTTTTATTATTACAGATCGATGCAGAGCAGGATGGATGTGGATGTGACCAGCAATTTTGCACATGAGATAGTTACAGAGATTGGGGTTACAGGTTTAGATCCTCTGAGTTTATCTTTATGTTGGTTATCTAAGGGGTCGGTAAGCTGGACTCATTTTCTTGTTAAGTACTCCAAGAACTGACACACTTGTGAGATTTTAGATGGTCACATACAGGATAACACCTATAGATTGGAGGATGAGATGATATTCTATCATGGCAAATTATACCTTGTGTTAGACTCAGGGTTGAGGATGGAGATATTGCAACATGTGCATTGTTCTTTCATGACTGGACACTTGAGCTTTGATGAGACTTACAGGCTCATATTAGAGAGGTTTAGTTGGCATGGGTTGAGGGAGGATATCCCCAACTTCATACAAGGATGTACGGTTTGTAGTTATAAAAAATCGAGAGCTTACAGGTTCATCATGTTCTGAGTCAACAGGGGATAGCACTCCTATGTATTTTACTACTTCTAGGCACGGTGGGCATTTCACCCATGTGTTAGTCAATGGAAGGATGAAGTCGAATCAGTTACCTAATTTTTCAATAGGTTATCACTCATCATAGGAGGTGAACTATGTGGATTTGACATTGTCGGTTGACCATGTACTGGAATCTTGGGATTTTTCCCCCATGGGACACATCAAGATACATTATGAGGAGTTGTACTCTCACACCAATTTGGGTCATGTGGGAGAGTTGGGCACACTTGGTGCTTATACATGTTATTTCACAGGTTGATCTAGGGAATTCTATAGGATTCATAGTGGAATTTCATACCTAGGAGTTGATCGGAGAGATAGTGAGTGAGTCACATGATGTGGGCAACCTTACATTGGCAGTGATTGGACAGATTGGAAATTTCGGTGTGGGTACCAGTGGAGAGTTGGTTTGGGTATCATTCTACTTCACAGACACCATTTCTCTCGATACCATATGGAGGTCATGATGACTGCATGGGGTTTTTTGGTTACTTCATATTACACTGATCCTTGGTTGACAATAGGGTGAGGTGGAGAAACTTACGACGTGATATTTAAGCTTCTGCAGCATGACAGGATAATGCTTGGGCTCAAGAATTTCTCGGGAAGGGAGGACTATAATGTCCCCTTTTCCTCCACCAAAGGGCTAAGGGCCAGGTCGAGTCCAAGTCATGGTCAGACCTAAGGGGTTGTGGACGCTGGGAGCTATTGGGGAGGGATATTACAATCCACGTGGTTCTATTATTCTAAATTTTGTGTTTGAGGGTCACTTTTGGACCATGGTGACTTAAAGGGGAAAAAGTAACTTAAGTTACTTTTATTTTATTGGCCCTTCCATGGAATGAAATACGTCTAGGGTCTGTTAGGGCTCATTTGCCGAGGAGAAGTATATAAGGAACGAGAAGAGTAAGGAAAGGAAATTTTTGGTCATACATTTTAGCCTCCTTCACGTGTAACTGTTGGTTGCGCATTTACAACTTGTGGAGTCAAATCCCACAGGGACCCTAGTTTCGGTGGTGAGAGACCCGTCCCTAGCTAGCAGGAGCATTCTTTGATAGTGAGAGATATACCCTAGTCTGTCATTTTGGAGCCGCTTTCAGGGTTGTGTTACAGAGACATTATTAGAGGTTTCAGAGGAAGGATTTTGAGGGTTTTGGGGGCATTTGGGGAAGATAATCAGAGGGGCTCTAGATCAGATTCACGATAGCCATTTGGGTTGGGCGTGGTAGCACGTTGAAGGTGCCTCCATCATTTTCCAACCCCATTCCAAGTGAGGTGACTTGCAGCCTTTATTTGGAGGGTTTTCCAGTCGGTCCCTTGTCAGATCTGAAGGTGGAAATATTATTTACTATATCTATTAAATGTTATTTCCAGAGACCCTTATTTTTGCTCTTGTATTTAAAGAGTAACGAACCTTTTAAAGTTTTCCAGCTGTCTAGGGCACGTTGTGCTTTTTCTGGCAGCATTTTAATTTATGTAAAATTCCAAAAATAGTTTTATTATGTCCTCTATAATAATATCAAGCTCTTTTTAATTTTTCAAGTAATTCGAGTGGATATTTTGGGAGATATTGATTTTATTTAGTTCGTTGTCCTTATTGTAAAAATATGCATAAATCAATATTTTATTTGGCTAAAAACTTTCAATATTTGGTGCATTTTTAAGTGGTATCCCATAATGGATATTTCACGTTGCACCACTTCAGGGGATAGGCAGGGGTTTGGACCATGTCATTTACAATAACCTTGAAAACCATAACACATGATAACATGGCCAATGAATTCTCTTAACAGATAATGTTTTTAGAAAGTTGTCAGATAATAGTTGTAAATCAAACTCTTTTGCTTTGTTTTCTTTCTTTATGAGTTTAAGACTAGTGAAATTGCTCCCATGTCTCAATGTACTACTCAATAAGGAGCAATTCCTATCATTGTTCTAGCTAGTTATAGACATAGAATGCTGTAAGATGTAATGAAAGCTGGAGAAAAGGTGACAATAATGAAGAGGTGGTGGGTGCTAAAAATACCTAATGTGAGTATTTGCGAAAAATGGTAGAACACTGCTTAGTGCCTTTGTGTAAGTCCAATCGCCATCCTAGGTTGGTTGACCCCACACATATGTATGATAAAGCCCCAGGTCCCTCCAATTTTATTGAATTGGCCCCAAGTTTGAATAGCAAGAATATTCTCAGCTTTGCGATAACAATTTCTTTCAGTTTTCTATCAGTCTACTTCTCAATCTGAACTTTATATGCAATACCAACTTACATTAACATTTACTACCAGCCTTATCTTCACAAATCTATCCATCTACTTTGAATATTTTCTATGCTCCAAGTACAAAGCAATTGAGCCATAGTCACATTTGTCTCCACATTTCTTATGCTTTGGAACTCGCTGTTGAAGTATTTAGTATTTTTTCATCAAATCCAAAAAGATGAGCACTTTTTCATAAAAAGAAACGTTTGTTACCTATTTTCATTAAATTATATAACCATTAAGTACGTCATATTTAACTTCTCAATGTACTCCACCACTAGGGACCATGCTACTACTCAAAAAAATAGAGATTTCTCTGTCCATCTTCATCTGATCCAACATGCATAGCAATCTTTTTTGGATTTTCATTTTCTGGAAAATCTGTCGTTTCTTTTATTACCTATGTTTTGGATCTCTCTTCTAGACCCCACTTCAGGA
The DNA here is from genome assembly GCA_019776745.2 of Taxus chinensis. Taxonomy (NCBI): domain Eukaryota; kingdom Viridiplantae; phylum Streptophyta; class Pinopsida; order Cupressales; family Taxaceae; genus Taxus; species Taxus chinensis. The sequence continues at coordinate 661,623,417 of CM034151.1, read as the reverse complement.
CTTAGGATGTTATAAAAAAATTTGAAAATGTTTCCAGAAAATCAAAATCCAAAACTGTCAACCCGTGAAGATATTCAATCTCTGATGTATGATTGGTTTTCTTCAGAAGCTTTTCCTTGGCAGAAAGTGGCCTCGAGTGATAATGGCAAGGGTCCGTCACAACACTATGCGCACATATCTGGTCTTTGCTTGTCTATAATTAGGGACATAACACATAATAAGTTATAACTAAACACCATTTAATGAGGGATTACACGGGTCCTTAATTTTTACACTCACAAAAGACAACTTCAGAGCTATGTTCACAAAGACAAGTGATCATAAGAAATTAGAGTTCAATAGAAAGACCAGGAAGTTGTTTACCAACAAATAGTCACTGAAAACCATCAAGACATAGTTAAATAACTACAATTAGGTGATATTCGCAAGTGAATAAACCTAAATATTGGGCCCAAGGTATAAAAGACACAAAAAAATTCAATACAAAGGGTTAAGTCATGGGATTAAATAATAGTTTTTAAATCTTGATTCTTAACACACACTAGTAATGTGTAGAACAACCTCCAAGACCATTTTTAGGGAGAGTTGGAAGTTTTTTTTTATTATTTGGAATTGATATTAACAGAAATAATATTTACAAAAAGCCATGTACAAAAGAATCAGAAAATATACAATGAAAAATACAAAAAGGTTCTTAAATTTTCTTAAGAAAAGCATAAGGGCAGCCAGGTCAGGGTAATCTTTGGGGTCAAACTGTTTGGCTTCTTTAAACAGAAGATGACCTTTTGCCAACAATTGCATTCTGGCCTCACCTTGCAAAGCTTGAAAAAAAATCTCCAATTTGCCCTCTTCCTCTCTGAAAACATAATTGCATCTGAGGTTGGGAAAATTATAAGTTTCAAACGTGAAACAATTTATGTAATGCCCATTCTTCTCCAACACTGATTGAACTATGATTTCAATTTCGGTTGATTATAATCTTGAACCTTGCTGGTGTATTCTAGTTAGCATACTGATAAGATACACGGACATCATGATTACTGATTATGTTCTAATTGTTATTTTGACTGTATGGTTGTAGTGTGGACTTTGATGTACATTATTGTATATGATTTGAATTGGCATGATGTGATAGACAATATGATGTTATTAGAGTACTGATATGATGTGAATCATAATATCATTTGTATGGATTATATGAAATGGATTGACATATCATTATTTGATGATCTAGTTGCTACTAGATATATACTGACATTATGGAATTGATATATAGATGTTGATCATAGATGATTTAGTTTTATTTTGTGATTTCTTGCTAATTGAAGAAATAGTGGATAAAAAAAATATTTGAAATTGTGAACAATTGATGAATTATTTAGTTTTAGTGATGTTTAGTTATGATATTTGATGATGTTTATTGATATGTATATGTGTGCATTTTATTATCTCGATGTCGTTAATGTGGCCACGAGGCTAAAGGAGGTATTGTTTTGATTTTTGCAGGTAATTTGTAACACAACAAATAAAAGGGGATAGGAGACCAACAGTGAAGGAATTTGGGGTATTGGCAACAGGTCACCTTGGCAACTAGTGTAAATGTATGATGTTATTGTTGGATTAGTTGTTAGGAGGTCCCCATTGGGGGGGGTGGCCTCAAATGTGACCTTGGGTAAATTTGTGGTTTTCCCTTTTTTGGTTTTATTTATTTGTGAGTAATTGTATTTTTGTTAGTATTGTGAGTCACTTTTATTATTGTTGTTAAGTACTCCATTTAAGTTAATTAGACTTGATTAGTTAGTGTATTTTAGGATGTGACAAAAGGGGTAATTAATGTGAGTAGGTAGTCTTGGTTTGTGTTGGATTTGAAAGAATTTAATTACTTTTGAGTGTGGTGCACTCAACCTTGCATGTAAATTTCGGATTTTGACTTTCAAGCCAATTTTGGAGGCTTGTGGGACAAGTTAAGCTTGTCCCACACCTCTTAAAGTCACCCACCCACTATGCCTATGATGTGAGGGGCTTATTTTAGGCCTTTTTGTGTGTTTTAATGGAGAAAAAGAGAAATTAATTGCACTTTTCTTACAAGAGTCTTTAATTGTGTCCTTTAGGGGTGTGGGTTTGAGTTGGAGTGTGTAAGAGGGTTGTCATTCCCTCAACCACCAATTTATTGTGCTTTGGAGATTGGGTTTGACCTTGTGATGTGGAATGGAGGAGAAATGATGTGGCATCCTACATGGAGCCACATCACCTCTCTCTCCTCTCTTTTCTATTTATTCTAATTTGTTTGAGGAATTGGGGGTTACTTGTTTTTATTTTTGGACTCTTGCTTTTGGAGGAGAACTTGCTTTTGGAGTGCTTGTTGGAGTTGGAGATAGCTTGTGATTTCTTGGACTTGGAAAGGTTGGAATCTTTCTTGTGGATTGGAAACTCTTGCAATGGAAAGGTAGATCTTCACCCTTGTTTTCCTTTGCTATTTTGTTGTGCTCATGTGTGTGAATGATGATTGTTGTATGCTTATGGTTGTGGGAAATAGAATGGGTTTTAGGTTGTAGGAGAAAATGGAAATGGGATAACTTAGAGGGAGGCATAAGAGTTTTATTGGGTATTTTAGGAGGGAGTTGGGTTGGGATGTTCCACCTTGTTGATAAGTAAGATTTGTGTTTATCTTGTTTATTTCTTTGAGGGAGGCATAAGAGTGAGGGAGGCATAAGAGTTGTGTTTTTCTTGAGGGAGGCATAAGAGTTGTTGTAAGAGTTTTTTTTCTTGGAGGGAGGCATAAGATTTTCGTGGGTTTGTGATGGAGTTCTTGGAGGCTCAAAGGTGGACACCCAAACCCTTGGGAGGCATAAGAAGAATCCCCATGTTCCTTTCTCCTTCTTGGCTTGTGTATTAAGCCTTTGTACTTGGGAACTTGCATGTTTAAGTGATCTTGATGTTGTGTTTATTGTGTTAAATGCCTTGTTGAATGTCATTTTGGAAGCCATGTAGAGTTTCCAATGGTTGTTTTATACCCCTCATTGCTTCTTTGTTGGGGCTTGGGGGCTAATGAGGAAGAAGGCTTCTCTTCCTCATTGGATTATTGGTTGGGTGGAGAGTGTTTCCTACTCCCCCATTTTTTTGTTGTGTTTGATTTTGGGAAAATGGTGGAGCTCAAGTGAAGAATGATCTTAGTAGAATTTGGAGAAAAGAAGCAAGATCCCTCTTTGTAAATATTTCACCATGTTGTCTCCATTTGAATGGAGGGCTTGTAACTTGCATTTTTAAGAATTTAAATCTCTTGAAAATGTGTTGTAAAATGGTTGATTTGTATCAAGTTTTCAAATGTATGTATATGGAAAAAGGGTAAAGGAAAATTGCATTTTTACTTGAAAATCCCTTCAACTTGTAAACTTACTAAGATTGTTTTGAATGAAAAATTTGCATTTTAAATGTCTTAGTTCTTGTGAAGGGAAACTACCAAATTTTGCATTGTTTAAATGAAGTAGAAAACTTTTGAAATGGGATTGAAATGGAAATGAATTTCTTTCAATCTAAGTTGTTTTATTGCCTCCAAAGTGTGATATGTTTCATTTTAAAATATTGATAATCTTGTTGAAATGCACTTACTTGTTTTAAAATGGTTGTCCATTTATTTATTGTGAAGAAAGGAAATAGTTTCTTGTTTTATTGAAAATAAAGTATATTGAAAATATGGAATTTTTGTTACATTTCTTGTTATATTGAAGGAAAGAATAGAGAATGAGTTGATGTTATGTAATTTGAGTATGAAACTAGAAATGTTATCAATCTAGCAACCAATGAATGGAAGACACCTTTAGTTCAATTTATTATTGCTTTAAAAACCAACTTAAGTATTTATTAATAACTGTTGAAAAAATGCATGTTTGAAGGTTCTATTTTTGGGGAACATAAACCTAACCACCCTGTGAAGAGTGGCGGTTTCAGAACCACCACCCAACGCAATGGTGGTTGATGAACCACCCCCCAAGTAATGGGGGGTGGTCACAGGACCATCGGCCTATGTGTAGGGCGTGCGGTTTCATCACTTTTGATGGAAAAATAAAATTCCATCAGTGTAAAAAAACCCAGATTCAAAATTAAATGAAATCTAAGCTTAAAACCATTAAAAGGTAATTTCCAACAACTAGAAATGAATTGAAATTAATTTGTTTAAGCTCTCCAATATTTTTATGGCACCCAAATGTGTAAAATTCTTAGATTAAAGGAAATGGGGTTTTTTACCCAATGTTGAACTCAAAACAAGAAAATATTTTCATTAAATAACAAAACAGATCCATTGTAGGATCTCTACATTAAACAAATGGGCAATATTATACAATAGTATAATCTTTACAACTAAAACCATGAAAAAAATTCCATGGTTTCTCTTCTTATCTCATGGCTCCTCTCCTTCTCCTCTTCCAAAACCTGCAAATCAAAAATGAGAAAATAAGCCAAAGGAAAAGAATAAGAACACTCCATAGAGATGATTAGGGTTAGTGTGAAATCCCTAAGATCCAAGGGCCCTCATTGAATCCATCTAAGGGTTGTGATTCAACCCTACAAAATTTAGGTGAGGTTTAGGTGGGAATATAATTTTTAAATAAAATAGTATGTGTAACTTATGAATGGGGCCTCTTAAGGGTGTTAGGAGGTAAGTTAATTTGTGACCTTAATGTTTAGTTGGTGACTTTTAAAATTAAAAGGCCTTTGACTCTTGTATTTAATTAAATCAAATTTACTCAATGGTAATTAGACAACATTTTTTATACATTAGGGATTAAATTTATTTGTTTTAATTTAATGGGAGGGTAAGTTTAGACTTAGCCCTAGAATATTAAATAAATTAATGCAATAAGGGTATTTTAGCCAATGGCTTGTAAGGGTTAATTAACAAAATTTGACTGATTGTAAAAGGGGATTTAAGCCCGTAATGTTGGATTAATTAAATAATATTAATTGTTTGTTAATTAAAATGAATAATTATTGACCCTGAATTAAATTAAATCTAGTTGAAGGTATTCCCGTTATAACCTTGTTTAAACAAAAAAAATTATTTCGTAAATTTTTCCATAACTAATCTTTGGGTTTTGTGTGGAAATTTGTGGGCATTACACTTGGTATCAGAGTCCATGGGTTCAACACTTGGACCCTGGGAAAACATGGGAACCCGACAACCAGTTAGCAAACTTGAACCTCTATGATTAAAATAACAATAAAATAATAAATTTGTTTGGATTGTTGTACTCGCCTAGTGGCATTTTATCGAACCCGGTTAACAAGAAATGTTGAATTAGATTGATATTCTTGTGAACTTCTTAGTGTATTAAAACTTGGTTTCCCTTGCAAAGATGTTGTTTGATGAGCCCTAGATCTTGATTTTAGTCATGTGATGTGTTGACCCCATAGAGACTCCTCCTTGTTTGGAATGCTAATTTGTGTGGTGTGACTCTTGTGGATTAGTGCTAGTGGTTGTGTTCAGGGGTCAGTTGGAGGAAATTAGAAGTTGATTAGTTGTTTAGAGCTCCCCTTCCTTCAGTGGTTAGGTGAGTTGGTTTTGGTTGTCACTTTGTCGACTTAATCCCCATATGGGAGAGTAGATATCAAGACTTGGTGTCGCATTTGATCTAGTTTTGCTATGCATTCTTAGATCTGAGCTCGATGTATAGTACCCCTACTGGCAGGCCCATGAAGGGATGTGAAGTGAATGTGATGTGGAATTTTCTATATTTTATATTCATAAACTTAAGTTATTTTATCAAGGACCAACATTTTATTTTATGATTCGATTAAGAAGCTTTGAAGGCTTTTTTATATATTTTATCTTATTGCAATATTTTCAAGGATTGCAATGTGGCTACCTTAGCCATTTTATTGATTTCTGAGATTTCTTGGATTTTACTTTTGATTGGTGACTCGGAGCTCATTTATCTTGTTGGCTACTTGGCTAAATGTTGTCAAGAATGTTATGTGATTCTTTCTTGTTTGTTGATGAGCTGGTTCTACACTGTTGTATTGTGATCTTTCGTCATATGGGGGTACACCCTAGGTGCCTTGATTATCTTCTTAGGTGCTTCAAGTTATGCCTTTGGTTTTGGAAGGACGGAACCTTGTGTGTCTAGGATCTAGGAGTGACTCTTTCGTTACTCAACCTTTCTTGAGAGAGAGAGTTCTCTATGTCATGTAGTCTAGTTGGAGTTTTGATAGCAGTGGTTGTGATTCTCTTACACCCTGGTAAGAGTTTTGTTCCTCATCAGAGTAGATGTGTTTTGGTTATGGGCTTATGGATTGTGTTAGGATTGGATTAACTCTTGGATGATTGTAGGTTTTAGTGGATAGTGTTTTGTTTGGATGTGATGTTCCATGATGACATGCTAAGTTTTAACATGGTTTCCTTGTTTCATTTTAGAAAGGATCAACAGTTGGACTTTATGTATCTTGGTAAATATGGTTAGATTTAAGCCCATTCGGGAAATGTGCTTAATTAAGTGTACTTATTTTTTCTCTTGATGACCCATAAATAGATCTACCCTTGCCTTAACATTTTAAATTGTTTATGTATACCACTCTATAATCTATTAAGTGTTGGGTTATGTTGAGACACGTATGGATGCCTTGGGGTCTTTTTGGACCTTGCTCTTAGAGATTTTGGTTTTGTAGATCTTAAGATTTTAATCTTAGTTGTGCTTATGTCATGCCCTTTCTTTTTAAAAATCTTATAACTCTTGGCCATAGAGGCCATGTTTGGGTAAATTAGTTGATTTTCCTCTTGTATTTGATGTCTTCTGGATGGAAAATGTGGTGTCCTTGGAGTAAATATTTCCCTTGTCACCTTGTTGCTTGGTTGAAGGTATCTTGTGGAAGTATGAGTTTTGGTTGGAAACTCTCCTTGTCTTATTAAGTGAACCTATTTTGAGTCTAAACAAAAAACATTGTTTTCTTTCCCAAACTGATCTAAACCTCTTAAACTCATAAAAATAAATTTGCATCTTTAATGGGATTTTTCATCGTAACTTATTTTGATACTTGTGGAGACCCACTTGGAGTGCATCAGTGATGCTTGTAATTCTTTGGTAAACTCTTGAAATCTTGGTGTGTTGCATATTGGTTGATTGATCTCTAGTTCCTATAAAATTAATGATGTGATATGTTGATTGGTCTCTTGTTCCTATAGAATTAAAAATGTGATATGTTTATTGATCTCTTATTCCTATAAAAGTAATGATGTGATATGTTTGACTCTTCCTACTCATTAAAATCTAATTGGTAATATGATTAACCTGAACATAATAAAACTCTAATTGAGGGGCTTGGACTTTGAAACTTAACAAGTAAACTGGAACATTAGGAAAAGGAAAATGGTTCCTTACTCTAATCCTGGTGGATTAATAGAAGAAATAAAACTATGTGAAAATAACAAGAACTTTGTTCTTTTACATTCCCTAGAAGTAAGATAAATTATCTTTCCACCTATATAGAATGGCGAGATATCATGCCAACATTGGTGGTGTGCCTTAATGATGCAAAATATGTGATATCATAATAAAAGGAATGCATTAATTAAGAAAACTTATAAGAAATGTGCTTAGTGAGTGTAACTATAACTTGTGACTTATAGTTTGGATTATGGAATGAGTAAGTTTATGAGTTTGAGCACAAAATGTATAATTAAACAACCCTGATTGTATAAATGGCTATTGCACACCCTAAATTTATAAAATACATAATTTAAAAAGTTTGAGCTAATTGAAAGGTTTCCTTGAGCTACTGTAGGATTATCTAATCTCTTTTGTGGCCTAAGATTTTGGGGTGTGATATGGTTGAGTACTTGCCATACCCCTTGTTATATAAAACAATAAACATATGTAAAATGGTTATGACACAAGTATATGTCAGGTCATTTTTGGACCTCTCTTTGAGTAGTGCAAAGTTTTACAAATACATAAAGATTTTATCCCTCTGTTAGTGTGAATTAATTGATATGTTTGTGTTGATGGGCCCTACGTCTCATCATGCCAAGGGTGGTAACTAATTGAACCTTTAAGTCTATCCACCTACCCCAAATTAATGAAACACCTTGTTGATGGTGATGTGTTCTAGTTATGTTGGACTCCCTTGAACATAGATGTGTGTGTTTTCCCCTTGTAGGAGTTTTTCGGGTCATCATACCCTTGTTTCCTCGTAGCTCGACGAGTGTGATTTGTGGCCTTTTAGGAGTGGTTCTTTATCTCTAAGTTTAAGAAAGGTACTTTCCTTGTGTGCGGATTAAGTCTTGGTGACCTAGGTTTATTAGTAAATCTAGGCAACATATGTTAAGGATATGAAGGAATTTTGGGAAGTTCTCTTTTTCTTTTCTTGGGAAACCTTGATGTTGCTCGTCCCATTTTGTCCTTGGGAAGAGAAAGTGCAAGTTGTTTTTGTAAGTTGTTACTTGAGTATTGGTGTGATGCGCTAGTAGATTGTAGTTGGACCCCCCTTGTTGCCTATTTTCTTTTTCTATTCCCTTGAGTGTTTTTGTGTTATGATTTAAGCATGTGTTCTCTTTATGATTATTTTGAGCTTGGGCCTAGGACTTAAAATAAATAAATTTTGTTGTTATATAGGTGATTGGTGTCTCTTGTGTTGATATGCTAGTTGGGCAAGGATTTTATCTTTCAAAGTGGAAATATTATCTAAGTGTTTGAAGTTTCTAAAAGGTTAGTGTTGTGTGTTCGATTTTGAGTGCAAATTCAAGTTATAGAAAACCTTGTGGTCAAGATTGTGCTTAGTATTACCATGAAAATTTAATTGAGTCCTTTCAAGTTATAAAAGTTCTTCCAATGAATAGCCTACATCCTTGTAAACGTTTATGCTAATTTAGGTGTTTTCCTTGTTGTTAAACCTCATCTTGTGTGATCTTAAATTTGTGAGGCCTATGAGTAGGCATGTTTTCTCATGCAAAATTGAAGGTCAAGATTGGTAGTTGTTAACCTTGTTTAAATAACAAACATTGAAGTGTAACCCAACCTAAGTGGAAGTCTTAACCTTTATTATTGCAGTGTGTTGTATCCATGGGTGGCTATGTGGTCATCCCGAGTACATGGATTTCTCCCTATTATTCCTTTACCTTGGTGGTTATTCTTGATATTCCATTGGCAATTTCCTACTTAGATGCTTTGTGATGTAGCTTGGTTGACCACGTAGAGTTACTCTATAGAATTAAATACTTGCAAGCTTGCTTGAAGAAAGTTTAGTATTCATGCCTAACAATCTCCCTTCTCCTTATTGAATTGCGTTGGACCAAACTTGGGTTCTGTGAACCCACTTTTGTTTTAAATAAAGAAAACCCGTAGAGGGTGTGACTTCTATTCATATGCATTGTTTCCCTACCTCTTTTTCGTGACTTCCAGGAGGAAGTTAAATCTAAGGGGAGGGGGATGTAATGCCCACTCCTCTTCAACACTGATTGAACTATGATTTCAATTTCGGTTGATTATAATCTTGAACCTTTTTGTTGTATTCTAGTTAGCATACTGATAAGATACGTGGGACATCATGATTACTATTGTGTTTCTGATTGTTATTTTGATTGTATGGTTGTAGTGTGGACTTTGATGTACATTACTAAATATGATTTTATTAGCTTATTTGATAGATAATATAGATGTGTTAGACTTTTGACATGATGTGATTTATACGATGGATTATATGCATGGATTGACATAGTAGTAATTGATGATCTAGTGCTACTACTATACTGAAACATTGGACTTGATATATAGATGTTGCTAGATGATTTAGTTGGTTTTTTTATCTTATTAAAAATTGATGAATTAGTAGAATCGAAATGTTGGAAATTTGAACAACTGGGGAATTACTTGGTTTTAGCGATGATTTAGTTATGATATTTGATGATGTGAATTGATATGTAAATATATGTGTTTTATTATCTTGATGCTGTTAATGTGGCCACAAGGCCAGAAAGGTATTGTTTTGATTTTTGCAGGAATTTGTAGCACAACAAACAAAAGGGGATATGAGACCAACAGTGAAGGAATTTGGGGTATTGAAACAGGTCACCTTGGAAACTAGTGTAAATGTTTGATGTTATTGTTGTTAGTTTGTTAGGAGGTCCCCATTGGGGGTGACCTCAAATGTGACCTTGGGTAAATTGTTGTGTTTTCCCTTTTTGGTTTTATTTATTTGTGAGTAATTGTATTTTTGTTAGTATTGTGAGTCACTTTTATTATTGTTGTTAAGTACTCCATTTAAGTTAATTAGACTTGATTAATTAGTGTAAATTAGGATGTGACAAAAGGGGGTAATTAATGTGAGTTGGTAGTCTTGGTTTGTGTTGGATTTGAAAGAATTTAATTACTTTTGAGTGTGGTGCACTCAACCTTACATGCAAATTTCGGATTTTGACTTTCAAGCCAATTTTTAGAGGCTTGTGGGACAAGTTAAGCTTGTCCCACACCTCTTAAAGTCACCCACCCACTATGCCTATGATGTGAGGGGCTTATTTTAGGCCTTTTTGTGTGTTTTAATGGAAAAAAAGAGCAATTAATTACACTTTTCTTACAAGAGTCTTTAATTGTGTCCTTTAGGGGTGTGGGTTTGGGTTTGAGTGTGTAAGAGGGTTTTCATTCCCTCAACCACCAATTTATTGTGATTTGGAGATTGGGTTTGACCTTGTGATGTGGAATGGAGGAGAAATGATGTGGCATCCTACATGGAGCCAAATCACCTCTCTCTCCTCTCTTTCTTATTTATTCTAATTTGTTTAAGGATTTGGGGGTTACTTGTTTTATTTTTGGTCTCTTGCATTTGGAGGAGAACTTGATTTTGGAGGGATGTTTGGAGTTGGAGATAGATTTGTGATTTCTTGGACTTGGAAAGGTTGGAATCTTGCTTGTGGATTGGAAACTCTTGCAATGGCAAGGTAGGGTCTTCACCCATGTTTTATTTTGCTAATTTTTTGTGCATATGTTTGTGAATGAATGGTTGTTGCATGTGTTATGTTGAGGAAGTAGAATGGCCCTTAGGTTGTAGGAGAAAATGGAAATGGGGATATTTTGGAGGGAGGTATAAGAGTTTTTATTAGGCATTTTAGGAGGGAGTTGGGTTGGGGTGTTTCCACCTTGTAATAAGTAAAATTATGTGTTTATCTTGTTGTCTTATTGTGGGAGGCATAAGTTGTGTTTTCTTGTGAGGGAGGCATAAGAGTTGTTTTTCTTGGAGGGAGGCATAAGATTGAGTTTTGATTGAGTTCTTAAGGTTTTAAGGTGGACACCCAAACCCTTGGGAGGCATAAGTAGATCCCCATGTTCCTTTCTCTTTCTTGGCTTTAGTATTAAGCCTTTGTGCTTGGGAACTTGCTTGTTTTTTTGTTAATTTGGTATTGTGTTTATTGTGTGAATGTCTTGTTGAGTGTCATTGTGGAAGCCATGTAGAGTTTCCAATGGTTGTCTTATACCCCTCATTGCTTCATTGTTGGGGCTCGGGGGCCAATGAGGAAGAAGGCTTATCTCTCATCATTGGATTATTGGTTGGGTGGAGAGTGTTGCCTACTCCCCCATTTTGGTTGTTGTGTTTGAACTTTGGGAAGACTGGTGGAGCTCAAGTGAAGAATTATCTTAGTAACACTTGGAGAAAAGAAGCAAGATCCCTCTTTGTAAAAATTTGACCATGTTGTCTCCATTTGAATGGAGGGCTTGTAACTTGCATTTTTAATTTTCTCTTGTAAAATGGTTGATTTGTATTGAGTTTTAAAATGTATGTATATGGAAAATAGGCAAAGAAAGGTTGCATTTGTTACTTGAAAATCCCTTCAACTTGTAAACCCTACTAAGATTTTTTTGAATGAAAAAAAATCATTTTAAATGTGTTAGTTTCTTGTAAAAGAAAACCACAAAATCTTGCATTGTTAAATGAAGTAGAAACTTTTAAATGGATTGAAATGGAAATAAAGTTATTTCAATCTAATTTTATTTTATTGCCTCTAAAGTGTGATTTATTTAATTTTTAAAAGATTGATAACCTTGTTTAAAGTATACTTGTTTCTTAAAATGGATTGCTATTTAGTTATTGTGAATTAAATTGTTGTTTTTTTCTATTGAAAAGAAAAAATAGTGAAAATAGTGAAATTATGGTTACATTTCTTATTAGATTGTAGGAAAGAAAGTGGTTTTCTAAAATTATTAAAAAGAGGAAAAATCTCCTCTTTGCGAAGTATATTAGGAAATATGGAAGTTTTTGTTACATTTCTTGTTATATTGAAGGAAAGAATAGAGAATGAGTTTATGTAATGTAATTTGAGTATGAAAATAAAAATGTTATCAATCTAGCAACCAATTAATGGAAGACACCTTAGTTCAATTTATTATTATTTTAAAAACCAACTTAAGTAGAAGAACTGTTGAAAAAATGCATGTTTGGAACGTTCTGTTTTCGGAGAACAGAACCGTCGCCCTATGCAGAGTGGCAGTTTCAGAACCACTGCCCAGTGCAGAGCGGCGGTTAATGAACAACCCACCAGGCGGGGTGGCGGTCACAGAACCACCATCCTGCATATGGCAGCAATTTCGTCATTTTCGACGGAAAAATAAAATCCTTTTGTTAAAAAAACCCATGTTTAAAATTAAATTAAATATAAGTCTAAAACCATTAAAAGGTAACTTCCAGCAACTATAAATGAATTGAAACTAAGTGTTTAAGCTCTCCAAAAAAAAATTATGGCACCTAAATGTGTAAAAATTTTATATTAAAGGAAATGGGTTTTTTCCCCAATTGTTGAACTCAAAACAAGAAAAAAAATTCATTAAATAACAAAATAGATCCATTGTAGGATCTCTACATTAAAAAAATGGTAAATATTACAATAGTAGAATCTTTACAACTAAAACCATGAAAAAAATTCCATGGTTGCTCTTCTTGCTCTCATGGCTCCTCCTCCTTCTCCTCTTCCAAAACTTGGAAAACAAAAATGAGAAAATAAGCCAAAGGAAAAGATAAGAACACTCCATAGAGATGATTAGGGTTAGTGGGAAATCCCTAAGATCTAAGGGCCCTCATTTAATCCATCTAAGGGTTTTGATTCAACCCTACAAAAATTTAGGTGGGAATATAATGTTTAAAACGAATCGCATGTATAACTTGTGAATAACTTTTGAATGGGGCCTGTTAAGGGGTGTTAGGAGGTAAGTTAATTTGTGACCTTAATGTTTAGTTGGTGACGTTTAAAATTAAAAATCTTTTGATTCTTGTATTTAATTAAACCAAATTTACTCAATGGTAATTAGACAACATTTTTTATACATTAGGGATTAAATTTATTTGTGCTTAATTTAATGGGAGGGTAATTTTAGAGTTAGCCTTAGAATACTAAATAAATAATGCAATAAGGGTATTTTAGACAATGGCTTGTAAGGGTTAACTAACAAAATTTGAAGGGAGTCCTGGAAGAGGATTTAAGCCCATAATATTGGATTAAAATAATATTAATTGTTTGTTAATTAAAACGAAGGAATTATTGACCGTGAATTAAATTAAATCTAGTTGAAGGTATTCATCGTTATAACTTGGTTTAAACAAAAAATATATTCCGTAATTTTTCTCCTAACTAATCTTTGGGTTTTGTGTGGGAAATTTGTGCCTGCAAAGAAAACAACACATTATTCAATGGTTTCCCCAAGTCTTTTCACCTTTTAACATTCCAATTTCATGTCTCTAACATTCTTTCTATGTTGTTACACGCTATTCCTTAAGTTGAACGTTTGGATAGCATAAAAACATAGTGTAGAAGAAGACACCTTGCTCCATATAAGAAAACAACATAGACCCCACATTCACATAGTTAAGAACTGTGAAGAAATTATTCATCAATATTATAGCACAAATATAGTGGACTCTAGATTGACTATATGATTTAAGTTGTACATGCTTTGGGATATTCATCTAGAAAAAAATACTATAAATTTTTCTACCATTTGATTCGAGGATTTATTTAGGTTTTTAGTCGATGGGATTAGTAGAGAAGGCACACTAATTTTTTATTTGTGATACATATGGGACTCGATAGCATGTTGTCTATATGTTATTAAAGGAATCATTTAATAACATGTTGTCTATGCAATTTGTGTAATAAAACACCGAGATTGTCATCATATTGGCTTTGTATTAATAGGATTTCATCATTATTATCATACTCACTTCAGATTACGTGGTTATCTACATCATCACCATATAATGGATAATTCAATATATTATCCTCAATATGATTTTTCTTAATGTGATTTTTTTTATTTGATCGCTTGTTTTGGATATGATTAATTTTTTTTTTATTCAAACAGGTTTTGAAAAGTGGTTAAAATCATGTACAAATAATGACATATGTTATTTAGATGGGTGTACACAGACGAGGCTCTCCAATAGGAGTTTCAATGCATAACTTAATTACTCGAGCTCCAACCATTTGACACCGTTGTTCAAGTCCGAGATGGTAAGCTTCAACATCAACTCAATGTTATTGAATAACATAGAGCCAAAGGAGCCTAGATCCAGGCTCGCTTGCAATGGTTGAAGACTAGTGACAAGGCCTAAAAAGGGTTCTTCAAAATTCTCAAAGCTTAGAATGTTAAGGAGCAAAAAAATATGTTTAGCTTTCCCATGCTCGCTTCACAATCCTTCTAGAAATTTATTTTTCCTTTTTTGACCATTATACTCTTGTGTTTCATGCGCAAGAGCCTTCTATTGAAAGCACTACCGCTTTGCATCAATATAGTGAAGTGGTTCCCTGTAAGCTTAGCCCGTAGGATCGAAAGCATTGTGATGCTTCTCTTTCTCTAGAGGAGCTTCATAATACCCTTTTTTATCTTGTGGATGGAAAATATACAGGTTTGGATGGGTTTCATTGTGAATTTGACAAGGAAGCATAACACATTGTTGGGCCATATCTCTTACAGGTTTACAAGGAAGCCCTGTAATTGCGATCCCTTAGGAACTATATTAATAAAGGTAATATCAAATTCATCCCCAAGCTTGTTAATACAGAGCTCATTACCAACTGGTGGCCCATAACGCTTCTTAATGTTTCCTATAAGATTCTATTGAAGGCTCTTTCTATTCGGGTGAATTCTTTGCTACCCAAAATTATTCGATCTGAATAATATGGTTTTATCAAAGGCCTTTTAGTTTTGGATAATCTTATTTTTGTTTGGGAAGGGTTGGAATGGGCTTGTACTTCTCTTCAGAAGGTGGTTTTTCTCAAAATCAATTTTGAAAAAGCTTATGACCGTATAGAATGACCTTTCATTCTTTCCATGCTTAAAGCCTTGGGGTTTGGTGATTTCTTCCTCAATGCAGTTAGCACTCTCTTTGTTGATGCCTCATCTTGTCTCACCATCAATGAACACTAGTCTTCCACCGTTGGGTTATTTTGATCGATAAGGAAAGGTTTCCCCTTGGCTCTGACTCTTTTTGTCCTGGCAGTGGAGTGGATGCTTTCGGTTACCTTATTTCCAACAGAGCTACTCAAGGGAAATTAAGAGGCATATATCTTCCTGATCATTAATCCCAACTCATCAATGACCACTTTGTGGATGACTCTTTTCTCACTCTAGCTGAATCGGAACACAATGTCCAGGAGGCACTTTCTTACTTGGATATTTTATTTAAATTGTCTAACTCTAAAGTTTAGTTTTCCAAATCATTGGGTTTCCAATAAAGTGTCTCGCCTATGCCTGATTGATTAATAACCTATCCCTGACACTAGATTCAGTGAGGAGAATGATTATGCTTTATAGGAATTCCTTTTGCCTTTGACAATGAATATTCCACCTTATGGAATTTATTTGCTGATCGGGTTGAGCAGAAAGTGTAGAAATGGATCTCTCATCCACTGTCTTTGGCCGAGAAATTCATAAGTTTGCACCAAAATTCTTACTGCTACTCAGGTCTACTATGCAGCTTGTTGGTTTCCTTCTTGGGATTCCTTTGAATAAGATGGCTAAGCTCTTGCTAGGTTTTATTTGGTCTAGCTATAAACAAGGTTGATTTTCAATCGTGTTTCTTGGGAGGTTTGCACCCTTCCCAGAGAACATGGTGGTATGGGCGTTATTGATGTCTATAGGGAGAGTATCTTCTCTATGCATGCTAAGTGGGTTGTTCGTTATATCTAGGGTAACCAAGATCGGCAAATTTTATTACGATATTGTATTTCTTTGGGAGCACCATATAGTAAAAAATGCTAGAAAAATATAGGTTTTCATACTCTTCTTATTACTAGAGTTCCAGTTAAAATACATGGCACCTTTGTGGTTAAAAGCATTTGGAAAACCTTTGAGATGGTTAAACCTTTAATGCGGTGGGTTGGTGATGGATTTAGAATATGTATCTCTTTTAATGAGCATAATTTATGGTGGTTGCCCATTTTTTCTCTAGATGATCTCTTGCTGGTAGAAAAGACCAACATTAAAGCAACGCGGGTAGATCGCAAAGGCATCTCCATTATCTGGGATCTGGTTTCCTTTCAGGACTACCTCCCTTGGATGACTCTGAAACAAAATTATAACCTTGCTAATTCTAATTTTCTCTCAATCTTATCAATTCAATATTTCTTGCCAAATGTTATGCTGCACAAATTAGGCCTTCCGCCACCTCAGGCTTAGTGGAAAGATTGGAGTTGGAACGTGGACATTCCAATGTTACAATACAAGTAAGGAGTTATCTACTCCTTGTTATCTCCTATTTTGTGAGATTTAGATAAAATCAATACCAGATGGTCATTACATTCTTCTCATGTCACCTAGTTAAAGCGTCTCCAATGGGCCTGGAACCCCCTATTTGATTCAAAGCTCAATTTATTTCTTTGGTGTCTGATCTATCAAGGCCTACCACTAGGGAAAAGATTGAGTCATATTGGCATTCCTAATCTAGTCTGTAGTTGTTGTGGTCACCTGAAGTCCTTCAAATATGTCTTTTGGTTTTTTCCTCATGTGAAACATGCTTGACATTGGATTCAATCCCTTTTTTCAGCCATTTTACCCTGAGTTTTTTGATTGGAGAGTTGCTTTGTTTGGTGACCATACTACTTGGCCTTCCTACATTGATTCCCTTTGGCATATCTTTTGTTCTATTATTTTGTTTCAACTCTGGAAAGCTAGGAATACTGCCTTAATTAATCATTGTACTCTTTCTACTGAACTAACCATTAACGAAAAGGTGGCTATCTTGTCTTCTATTCACATGCAGATTCAGGCACAAGTGCAGAAGGGGGCACTGGATTTTGCTCATCTCCAGCAGTTGTTTGATCACTAGGGCAGTGCACCCTATACTATGAGCCAGGTTCCTCCGGATGATGATGATCGATACCCCTACCTTGCTAGCCACCTCATAAACACCATGGTCGATCCCGCAATCACTCCAGAAGCATCTGACCATCTCCACTGCCATTTTTCCTAAGGCCCTCTTCTTCTAGTCCTGGCTTGAGCCTGCTAGCACGTGGCAAGGCGGTGGCTGGCTCTTCCAACTGGGGCTCTCCACCTAGTAGGGATTCCAAGTTTGGTGGCTCACTACCCCTTGGGTGGGGAATTATGGTTCCGCTCAGCGTTTAGATGCCTAACCAGGATGGTTGACTGCTCAATCTACCTTCAGATGAGCCACGTACTCTCTTGGATTTATTTTTCCACTAGATGATCCGCCTCCTCCTCCGGGTGCCATGACTCCCTATGCCTAATTTTACTATGGGTGAGTGCACACGAAGTTGGGGGGGCCAAAAAGTGGAACAAGAAATTGAAAAAAAGAAAAATGCGTATGCATTTTATTATAATGCGATCACGTTTTAAATTCTCAGGTTTGGGATTTACCAAAGCATAACGCGTACGCATTATGTCTGCTATAAATTAAAAAAGAAACAAGGCCCGAGCCTCTATCATTTTATCTCCCTCAAATGTGAGTTTTAGAGCTTAACTGTGCCCTCACATTTTTTCATTCAGCTGGATCTCAAGCTCAAAGGATCATTTCTGGATCACCGGGAAGATCTGAATCGACGATGGCACCACGGAGAAGAGGTAGGCACAATTCTTTTCTCAAAATTGTATTGAAATATGATAATTATAGATTAAAATTTGAATTGAATACATTTTTTTATTGTTACAGTTCGAGGTCAAGGGAATCAACCACAACCAAACCCTGTTATTCCTGTCATCCCCTCCCAACCCTCCCACAATTGCTCAACATCCCTTGGGTAGTCAAGAAGATTTAGCAGCCCACATAGTTGAAAACAAAATTGAAATTGAGGATTTAATCAAAACAATGAGGGATTCACAATCTACAAACCCCCACCGCGCCTCTCTTGCAAACACATTGGAGGCATTACTTGCTCAAGTTGATGGTGACAAACGGGGAAAATTGATCATTGGACAACTTACAGAGAGGGTTGTAGGGTTTATTATTCCAACAAATTGTCATATGTGGATGTAAAGAAAAAATAAATTACAAAAGACCTCATATGCGCCTTATTCATGGACCCCTCGCACTAATTTTCCTGTTCCGTTGTCATGTAAACAGTTTCCCATCCATTGGTGCAATAATAATTTGATTAAAAATAATTTTTGGGACTGATGGTGGATGGTGTTTGATTTTCCACCTTGTAATAACAACGAGGTGCCACTATACTTTATGAGGAAACTCTATTGCGAGTTTATCCTCAACGAGATCCCAAATTATTTTGATTTCTAAGATTTCTAGGGCTGAGGAAAAGGATCTGCACAAGATTGACCAGGTGCACAACGTGCACCTATTCAGCAGGGTAGAGTCCCCGCACAGAAGCCCCCTCACCCTGAGATTGTCCCTCAAGCAGTGAAGGAGACAGTAGAGATTGATACACTCCACACACTTCAGGGGCTATCTGTGACCCTTGTTCGACATACGAGGGAGATTTCTGAGCCAGATGCTCGCAAAGGTACACAGAGTATTCCCTCAAGGAGTACTAGCATGAGGCCACATCTTTTCTCTGTCATGTGGTAACATATGTTTGGGGCCCAAGGAGGATGATACTTTCATGCGTACTGATTTTGGTGAGTTGGTGCACATTGGTGCTAGGGGTGCACACGATAATGTCACTATGTCAGATGTCCTTTTTGAGTGAGACATTTGGATTACAGTCATCGGCGTCACCTTCGTAGGTATTTGTTATGTTTTATTATGTGTGTTACAAAAAGTTTGGAGTACTTGATTTACTTATATATATGTGTAAATTTTTAGAAATAATTGTATTTGTACATGTACATGCATTGATATTACAGTGCGCAGGAGGTGCATCTTCATCCCGACCACAGGTGGTGAGCACCATGCATACACATACATTCACAGAGGTAATTTAGAATGTTAATTGTGTAAAATTTTCACACACACACACACATATATATATATATATATATATATATATATATATATATATATATATAGTTTTGAAGTCAAATATATGTATGTTCTTGTATGTCCATCTAACTCATGTGATACATGTTTGATAAAGATGTTGACTTCACTAGACACCCCACCATCTCTGCGACAAGTAGAGAAAGGTGTTGCCGCTGCGATTTCATCTGCGCAACAACTCACTGAGGTATTCAAACAACATGTAAATTTTGTTAAATTTCTCGTGTAATTCATATTATGTTAAATTACATGTTAGTAATGTCTTTCATTGTAGAATTATTAAATTATGTTAATAATGTCCTTCATTGTGTATATGTAGGAGTTACCTGCGACAGGTAGCAACCCTGTTCATTTGATTCACAGGCGTGGTGGGGTAAAAACAATAGTTCTATATTGATAAAATTAGTTAAAATATTGTCATTACACATACATGTACTTAGTTCTATTTTTCGACTAATTCTGATGTTATATTTTTTAATCTTATGTGTATGTAGGGAACTTCAACCCCCTCCATTTTGACTTCGAGGGCACGAACTCCTCCATCTCGTCATCTTCGTACCCCTGTTCATACTCCAGGAGCTCCCGATGACTCATCTAAGCATGAGATGCAAATTCGGCGTGATCGACAACTTGTGGTAAGTTTGTGTATTTATGTAAATACTTTCATTCTAGCATGGTCTTAAATACATGTTGAAAACATATATAAATTAAGTTTTGACAAAAAAACATTGTTTACATTTACAGGCTCATCTACAGGCAAGTATTCAGTGGAAGAGGACTCGTAGCATGGGCTCGGATGATCCAAAGTCATCTCATAGATCTCCATCTTCGTCTAAGGGAGGGCCTTCTTCAAGCAAGGCCAAGAGAGGGATAATTTTGATGATTAGGAAATATATATGTCTTACACATGACATTTTTTTTGTATGCCTATGTGCATGGCATTGTATGTACTGCCTATATGACATTTGAACTTGATGGTATATGACCTATTTGGGCATTTTTATATTTATTATGCACATTAAAATACTATTTGGAACTTGATAATTTTTGTATGAGACCTTACATTTTCTGAGATTATTTTTGCATGAAACTAATATGATGTGCACTTGACAATATTTAAGACATTATGGATTATTTTTTCATTTATTGGTGGTGTACATGTACTAGCATTTTCAATGTATAATATGCATCAAACTTTGGAAATCAATATTTATATAATGTATGTATATAAAGAGTTACCTAATATGAGTAATTATTCATTCAATTTATCAATGTGTATATGTGTATTTACCTTACTTGCGCTTCTTCTTGCTCATGAGTCTCTTTGTACTGGTTCCTATCTTATCATGCACTTACTACATTCTTCTATGCTTCTTAGTCTTCTCCCTTGTTAAAACACGCGTGAGATCGTCACAATTTGATGCCTTTCATCTGTTGATATTTTGAGAATGTCTCTCCATATACATTACTCCAATGCTTGAGAATGTCTCCAGATGCAATGACATTCTGATTTGGACACTCAATGATTCTTGATTGTCTAATCCTGTCCAATTCATGTTATTACCTCTAAATCTGTATGTATTTCAATGTTTGTTTGTGAAATCACATCACACCCTTCACTATGCTTGATGACTACCCCTATCCTTTTGAAGGCACTTTTGAAAGCATCCATGGGTTTATCATAGCATAAATTATCAATGAATGGAAGGTCACTAAGTCGTAGGCTAGCTGACTCCCATCAGAACTAAACAAGAAATATTTACTAGGCGATTGATAACTCCCGTGTGTTCTTAGACATTTCCCTATCAAATTCATTCTTAAGCCAATTTAGTCATTCAGGGCTCTTAAGGGCTCTACACCCGAACGAGGTAGTCCGAAAGCACAGGAGAGCTTGATAGGGAACCAAAAAAAGCCTTCCCTAGCATTCATACAGGCCATCTGGACGTGTTGGCGTAGTTGGTTCAGCGCCAAGAGCTTCCGTTTGCAAAGTACCTGCGTCTGCCAAGCCTTACACTGACTCAGACTGCACTATTTCCATGTGTTTGCAAACAATAGGACAACGAGAGAACTGAATGGAGATGGATAAAACCACGATTTCTCTTTCATAGAGGTCCCCCGACCATGGAGGTGTTAGGATCTAACAAGACATCTTTAGGTGCTACGGAGCTCTACCAGAAATCACCCATGTGAAGATATAAGCGTGTTTTGGTCTCAGGGACTCTTAAGGGATCCTATGCCCAGACGAGGTATTCCAAAACCACGAGGGGTCATAGGGAACCAAAAAAAAAGCCTCCCATAGTGGATTACCTAGCCACCTCAACATGTTTTCTTGTAGTTGGTTTGGTGCCAAGAGCTTCCGTTTGCAAAGTATTGCGTCTGGCAAGCCTTATACTGTTCTCAGGGACTGCACTATTTCACCGCATTTGCAAACAATAGGACAACAATATAGGAGCTGAATGCATATTTGCTAGATTATGCACGGAACCATGATATTATCTTTTTAGTGTGCACTTTGCTTCATGATAGATTTACGCATTTGACGAGATTACTCTATAGTGCCATCCTTTTCTGATAAATCACTCGTCGAAGACTATAGCGTACTTTCAAATACTAATCACGTGAGTTCTTCTGGGCCTAATCCCAGGACAACTTTAGAGTCACAAGATTTGTTATTGTCCCCTGCATTAGAGTACGATTGTGGCATAGTTTAGGAACTAAATAACAAATCTTTCACTAGATATATAATCAATTAGCAAGTCCCACAACGTTTTGAGATAGTACACAATGTTACCAATTACGCCGTAACATTCAATTAGTATTGCGTGGTAGAAAAACATCCACACTGACTCAGATGCAGTATGCTCACCTGTCTTGTGAGCAATATGCCAATGAGAGACTCATGACCTTGATCCATTAGGAAAGAAAGGCTCTATACATCCACATTTTTTTTGGCTTATGCACAATGTGCCTTGACATGACAGGTACACCTATCATGGCATTGTGACCTCGTGATGGTATATGACTCTATCCTCCCATAGAATTTTTATCAAGATCATGAACTGACTTAAAGATGGTAGCTATTTTCATCACTTGATGATTATACATTAGGGAATTATGTAGGAAACTTACATTTTTGAGATTACTTAGTCATGAAAACTGCAGAATAGATAGATGATACTTGAAAAAATTTCACCTTACCTTTATAAGACCCCATATGTTCTTGTCGTATTTGATTCTGTACATTGTATCGCTGCCATTTCTCAAAGTCATAGAAAACTGCATCACTACCACTGGAAGCTTTCAATATTGCACTATAGTCGTACGTTGGGTGCAAAGAATGGGATAATCTGAGAACTAAATGGAGATGTATTCCCCCCCATTGCAATGTGTATAATTGTATAAGGGGTCCCAGACTTGGAGCTTTAAGATTCTAACGTTCATATCTCTAACTGGTTCCTATGCTGCAGTATGATGAACTCACCTGTTCAAAGATATGAACGTGTTTTAGTCTTAATGATCATCTTAATGGGCCTACGGCAGTCAGAGGTCATCTCTGAAAGCATGGGGATCTCCGTAGTTTTCTGATATTCTTGATATAATTTCTCTCCACTATGTTCACCAAAGCCACCACCAATGTGCTTGGTGTAGTTGGTTTGGTGCAAACTGAATGCATTTTGTTTGCAAAATGGATTGCGTCTGATCAGCCTTACACTGACTCAATCTATGTAGTATTTCACATTGTTTGCAAACAATAAGACATCAGAAAAATGACTGATGAGAGATGGATACCTCCTATCCTCCTGATAGATGCTTTCGTAGAGGGATCCAATGTGGAGGTTCTAATCATAGCACAAATTGTCAATAATTGGTTAAGCTCACGGATTCATGAGAAGATGTTCTCCATTCAAACTAAATATAGAAATGGATTTGGGCCTTAAGCTTTAAGGGACTATGTCCGGGTACAACCGTCGAATGTGTCCCACAAGAAAGCCAAGGGGAGCTATATGGAATTTTTCAAAACGAAGTATTCCATCTAGTCATTCAGAAGTAATCTTAAGGGTCTATGCCCAGATAGTTAGTTTGAAAGAATGAGGATCATTTAGGGAACCAAAAGTTATCCTGACACCTTATACATTCACTAGGTCCACCTAGACATGTTGGCATAGTTGGTTTGGCGCCAACAGCTTATATTTGCATATGTATTATGTCTGGAAAACCATTATACTGACTCATAGGGCCCTATATATATTTCATATGTTTGCAAACAAGTTTTGCTAAATACATTGAGAGAACTGACCATGGAGATGGATAAAAACATGATAATAGATTTCTTATAGGGCCTCGACATGGAGGTTCTCAGCCATCTGAAATGAGATGTCTTCTAGGTGCCAATAAATTTTGAGAAATCACTCATGCTCGAATCTGATAATGTTAAATTTGGTCTCAAAGTTGTGCGTCTTAAGGGCTCATCCGGATTAGGTCAACCCTTCATTGTAGTTTTTATCGCCAGTACAAATCCTTGTTTTATGAGCCACCCCAACATGTTTGATTTTATTTGGTTGAAGAGCTAGGATTTGCAAAAATGTCTAATTCGGATTTATGACATATGACTCTGACTTACCCTATTATCACATGTTCTTGGCATCTCATAGGAATGGATTCCAGCTTAAGCTACCAAATATGATCCTTTAGAGCTTCCCATAGTTTGGAGGTTTAGTATTGCGAAACGTATCTACAGCCTTATAAGAGTACTTCACGTGATCTGTTGTATTGGCTAATGCAACGTGTTTGACAACTCAACACAATTTCGGGCCTAGAGCATGTTCTTCATATGAATCATAAATAACGAAATCACGACCTAATATAATAATAACTTACAAATGTAATCATTATCATATACAATTTAAATGGCCACCCTGAATTCCTAATATGGCCTTTAGTTGGTTTTGCGCCAAACAGCTTTTGTTTGTCAAAAACATTGGAGTCTGACAACCTTATACTGACTCAGACTGCACTATTTTACGTTTCAAACAATAGGACAACGAGAGAACCAAATCGAGATGGATAAAACCATGATAGGAAGAGGGCCTCAAGGTTTAGGATTTGAAGAGCTCTAGGTGCCACAGAGTGTGGAGGTCTAGGATCTAACAAGACATCTCTAGGTGCCACAAATTCATTGAGAACATTGGTGGTTTCAAAGATAACCATGTTTTGGTCTCATCTGGGCTCTTAAGGGCCTACACCCAGATGAGACATAGTACCAAAAGCACGGGGAGCATAGGGAACCAAAGAAAAATCTCACCTAGCATTCACGTAGGCCACTCTGATGTGTTGGCATAGTTGGTTCAGGCGCCAAGAGCTTCCATTTGCAAAGTATTGCGTCTAACAACCTTATACTGACTCAAGACTGCACTATTTCGCGTTTGTAAACAATACGACAATGAGAGAACTGAATGGAGATGGATAAAAACTGTGATAGATTTCGTGTAGAGGGCCCTGATGTGGAGGTTTAGGATATTGACGAGACACCTCTCTAGGTGCCATAGAGTCTGAGAAATCACCCGTCGAAGATATAGCGTGTTTTGGTCTCAGGGCTCTTAAGGGCCTACGCTCGGATGAGGTAGTCTGAAAGCACGAGGATTGCGTAGCGAACCAAAAAAATCCTCCCCTAGTGCTTTGCACCTAGCCACCTTGATGTGTTGGCGTAGTTGGTTTGGTGCCAAGATCTTCCATTTGTAAAGTATTGCGTCTGACAGCCTTATACTTGACTCAAACTGCACTATTTCGTGCACGTTTGTAAACAATAGGACAATGAGAGAACCGAATGGAGATGGATAAAACCATGATAGAATTTTGTAGTCTGGGCCCTGACATGGAGGTTTAGGATCTAACGAGATATCTCTAGGTGCCACGGAGTCCCGAGAAATCACCCGTCGAAGATATAGCGTGTTTTGGTCTCAGGGCTCTTAAGAGACTATGCTTGGACGAGGTAGCCTGAAAGCATGGGGAGCATAGGGAACCAAAAAAATACTCCCAAGTGCTCCAAATGTAGCATTCACCTAGCCTGACAGATTTTCTGGCATAGACGGTTCAGTCCCATGAGCTACCGTTTGCAAAATATAGTGTCTGGCAGCCTTACACTAACTTAGACTACACTATTTCACGTGTTTGCAAACAATAGGACAGTCGAGAGAACTAAATGGAGATGGATAAAACCATGAAAGGATTTCTTAGAGGGACCTTGAACATGGAGGTTTTGGATTTGACGAGACATCTCTAGGTGCCACGGAGTCTGAGAAATCACCCGTCGAAGATATAGCATGTCTTGGTCTTAGGGCTCTTAAGGGACTACATGACGTGATTTCTCAGACTCCATGGCACCTAGAGATGTCTCGTCAGATCCAAACCTCCATGTCAGGGCCCTCTACGAAATCCTATCATGGTTTTATCCATCTCCATTTGGTTCTATCGTTGTCCTATTATTTGCAAACGTACGAAATACTGCAGTCTAAGTCAGTGTAAGGTTGTCCATTGCCAATCACCTGAATAATATAGGTGGTTCATACAATATAGGTGGTGAAATGATAATTTTAATAAGAATTTTTGTTTTTGAAATGAGAATCCTTTCTAATATTTAATTTCTCTTAGTTTCACTTGGCTTCGAGAATAATAAATTCTCTACTGACAGTGCCAACCACGTGAAGGTGGAAGCTTTTTTGGCACCACTAACCTACATAAACATGTTAGTAAGAAATTAAATAGAATTTTAAATCATACATAATTTAAACAAAATCATTTAAGTAAATATTCAAATTAAATTCATGAAGAACATACCTTTGAAAATTCAATCCAATGAACCGCAAGGATCAACTCTACTCTTGACAGTAGCAAGAATTGCTTCATGATCTGATTCATGAACCTTCCATAGATTCTTGTTTAATGGCCGACCTCGATATTTGATCAATTTAATATTTGTTGCAAGGACCAAATGTGAATAGTGAAGTATCTTTCGATGTACTTCATAGTATTCAAACAACCAAATGTTTGATTTTTTGATAGGATATCGTCGAAGCCAAGTTCCAGTGACTACCACTGACCTAGTGGGATACTCAAGGTCTTCACCATCAATGACTGTGGAAGTCAATTTTTTTTCCCCTCTACACAACGAGACAAGAAGTAGTTTGTTCCCTCTTCGTTAATTTTATCGCAATAACTGTACAAAAACGTGCCCTACATCACAAAGTAAAACTATTTCAGTCAAATTTAAAATACATTAAGAGTTGACCATTTAATAATTTATAAATCTAAAACATGGCATGTACATATATGTATGTACCTTGTTGCACTAAATCAGAGACTTGGTCAAAGTCAGGTGATGTTGTCATTTGATCTAAAGACCCTGCAAGTTGTAATGCTCATAGAACTTGATGTGTGTTGAGTGGAATTAGAGGTCTAAAAGTCCATTCATCCACCCACTGTTGTGACTCACATTCATTCCACGCAAAATCAATGCATGATATACAAAAACATGTCATGCACCTAGTATAAATAGTCCAAGCATTTACATCTGAACTACAGAATGAGTGCATATCACTTGATCCTACAACTATCATACAATCTTCAAAGTTTTTGTAGATGGTGTTCCTCTATCAACCAAAAATATCTATGAACCGTTGATCTCTCTTGAGATTCATGGCCCATATTCTTGACACACCAATCAACAATATTTTTTGCATCTATAAATTTAGCACCATCCTTGAACTTTAACTCTTCTCTTGCAAGTGCTCTTTTCACACATGCTCCTGCACCATCATGCTCTCATTTTCCATGCCCTACCTTTAGTAAAAATCCAGATATGTTGTACATTTGTTTCTTTAGTGCATCCTACTTAGCCAATAAAACATCTGTGCATTCTTGAATTATGATGTGCAGTTGTCTCGACCAAATGTAATTTTGATCAAAACTAATGTTCCTCTCATTCAAGTTCACATAAAACACCTATGAAACACCCTTATACATATTCTGTAGAATGTGTCCGATCATCACTGATGTAGAAATGAAACTCTCTTAATATTTTTACCAATTTTTCTCAGTGCTTTCTGGAGAGTGCATGAGATGTTATATACACAAAAATATACAACTTGCACTGAGTTATAATATTGAGACTGAACCTCCATTTGTGGTTGCAATGTGTAATTCTCTGCGAAGTCAACTACTAAAACAATAGTACCAAGTGGGAATGTGTCCTTGCTTAACTTGAAATGTTCATTGTAACCATCGAGCTATATGTGTGTGCCTTGCATACTCATAAAAAACTTTCCTCTCTGAATTTGATGCATATATTCTGATACAAGTAATTGTTTTGTAACAACCTCACACCTCTTAAATTCTTTTCTATCTTTTAATTGATATGCCACTGATTTATATTTGGTGAAACCAACCAATTCTTTTCCTATTGAATATTTACTCTCCTCATGGATGTACAATATTCATCTGATTATATAACAAAGAATCCATGATACATTGCACAGATATAATAGATTCAAATCAAAACTATCTATATTATAAACTATGAGCTTTCATTAACAACTTCCCCATAATTTCAATACACTCCAGTTTATTTACGTGAGATGTCAAAATAACCCAATCCCTTACAACAATATTTGTGGGACATATACATCCATACACTAATATGGTTTCAACCTCGTACACAATATAATGTAAACACTAACTTATTTTTTATTATTCTAAAAAACCACATTCACTAATGTATTTTACATTTAACATGATGCCCTACATTTACATAGTAAATGTAAAACTCACGTCAAATTTATTGATACATTAATAATTGATCACATGGGTAATTATTCATTTCAAAGTTAAAACATTGAGCATACTAATGTATGGATTTTTCATTAATTCAGATACTTAGTGCGAAATTTGTTTGAGTTATATCTGTCATTTGTATCTGCAACGATTCACGCTGACGTAGTAATGCTCGATGATTTTTACTGATATGGTCTTCAAGGACAATGAACAACCTCTAGATGGTTTTCTACAAGTGGTCCAACAACCACACAACAGATTATTTTGAGACAGTACCAACAACCTCATGGATAGTCATTTCTGGATAACTAACAACCATAAAATCATGGATGATGCATTATATACAAGCCCAACTAATCATGTTACTTATCTCACTGCAAGTACATAACATAGTCTCTACTAAATTTGCTTGCTCGTACATACATATGAAATGATTGCATACGACACTGCCCCGAATCTTGTGCATTGTGTCATAGTAACCCTACCCTCACCATTGAAACCTTTCCACTTAATTCATGTTCCTCTAACACTGCCAAAAGGATATCTACTGATAATGTTGAACTATCCAAGATATTCACACGGCCCTGAAAGCAAATGACACCGTCACCATGTCACCAAAGCTGTTATGCGGCCTACACATCGTAAACTAACCTAACGAGAGGTCGCTATAACTTGGTCCTTGACCAACCTCCCATTTAGCCTCCACCCCTCTTGAATTCACTTAGTATACGAAATTCTTCATAATTTGACACAAGCTCACAACTGTTATTTGTCATGCTCTAGTTTCCCATGGCTATTTTGCTGAGTAAAATTCTAGTAAGTGCTTTGTACATAACCATCTATCTATCCCTGCGCATCCGGTATTTATTCAGGTAACTGCATCTGAATTTTTACTCTCCATGTATGGAATTTCAACCCATTAAATTTATGTGCAGGTGTCTGACCTGAATGTAATGTTGACTGAAAAAAATTGAATGCAGATTTGAATTACCTCTGATTCTCTGATTTCTGTATAAAGCACCTGGAACACAGCCCTTGCACTGTAACTGTTGTATAGTAGAATTGTGTCACGTTCATCCCAAACATGTGAGACTCACAGAATGAGACTTCATCAATTTCTACTTCCGTATTTTTGTATATCATCCCAGATTGAGCCTTCCTTTGCACGCAAAATTTTTGGAGAAACCCAGATGCATCAGAAACTAGTAAGTTACGAAAATCATTACTTATGCTTCTAGACACTAGTTTGTGAACCTGCTCTGATCCTCCATAATGATTATGAAGCTAACTCCTGGATCTAATACCGGCAGCACCCTGCATGAAACCTTCATACACCATACGAAAATAATTGCCCCAAAGACAACTCACTCTCTGTACTTCTCTATACCCTATATGTCCTTGCTTAACTTCTACCATTTCTAATACCCATAACCATTTACAAGCAACCTCTATGTGTAAAAGCCCCTAACAATCACTGCAACCCTACCGATTGTCGGTCATATACAACCATACCGGTACCGGTTTTATAACTGAATTCAACCTTACCAATATAATAAGTCACTGTGACTTATACAGGTAATTGTTTTACCTTATTCAACTTACATCTCTTAAACACATACTAATTTCCATCATTTTACTATTGTAACTATGCATTTACTGAGTAAATGTACTTTCAATAATTTACCAGTGAATAACAAACAACATGTACATTTTATTATTGGTAATTTAGTCACTAATATGCTATTTCCTAACGAATGGATACAACTCGTTCAATTTTGGCAAGCCACCACATACATTGCATGTTCCATCCAAACATGTATTTGTTATAGAATAATTTGTCTAGTTAATTTTTCACAAAATATTGTCGAAATAAATTCCCTTGTAATCAACCATTTTGGTGGTACATTTAATCCACACTCCTGCAACATGATGTTAGTATGTAAAACACAACGTATTTGATAAAAAACATCATAATGCTTTGAAAATTCAACATGATGCCTGCAACAACAAGTGGTACGTGAGTGATTGATTTTCACATAAAAGGGTTTGATCATTTCAAAAAATCTTTGGCTAATGTTAATTTCTGGATTTTCATTCTTAAACTTAGAGAACAATTGTGTTTGAGTCATATCTAAGAAATGTTTTGCACACAATTCATGATTACGAGAACCTATTCTTTTTTTTACTATATCTCTTCTATTCAGTGACACCCTTGTGTTCTCATTCCAAAATTTTACAATTAATTATTTTAGAATATTAGATGTATTCTTGTCTTTTCATGGAATTCAGCTAGAGAATTCCCAATAGTAAGTGTTATTAACCGATTCAAGACGTTCACATCTCTTTATTGCTTTTATTAGTATTTTTTTGTTTAGCTTCAAAGCATTGCTTGTTTTTCTAATCAAGCATTTATTAACTATTTTATCACTTATTATACAATTAGTAAGTGCACCTCGTGTAGCATTACTATCTTTGGTGCGTCTTTTGCCACCTATAGTTTGGTATGCTTTATGTATGTTTTCAACAATTGATGCATTTTGATCAACAACATTAGATGTTCTTAACCCCAAGGTCTTCATTATAGGTCTCATCTTAATTAATTTCATCAATGTAACAAATAATTGACATCTTTGTATGTCATTTAAATTCTCAAAGTAATTATCCCAAATTCCACTAGCTTTTCTTCTCGCATTTCTTTCAGACATTTTGTTAGGCATTGGTTTTATAATGTTTTCATCAATTTCAATTAAGTGAATTGGTTTTTCTTCACAAAATGGAAGGAGGTGTTCTTAGAGGTGAAGATTCATTTACAAGGTTACTTTCTTCATTCAGTGTTTTCATACAAATTTCGGGGTTAACATTTGGATTCTCAGGTAAGGGTTCAACAATTGGATTCATATCAATTTCTTCATCCATACCAACATTATCATTCAATTCAATATCATTATTCATTGCAAAATCATTATTCTCTACATTTTCATTATGTATTTCATCCCCATTTTCTAATACATTAGCTACATTTGATATAGCAGATGTACCTTGCCCTGCACGAAGTTTTTGCATTCTCTTCAATTTCTTTATTCTCATCTCTTCCAATTGCTCCGTGTCTTGTTCTTGACTTTCCTCTTATCCTTAACTCAAATTTTATCACCCATGATTAGAAAAAATCAACTAGTGGGGTAGGGGACAAAATGAACTACTAAAAAATTGTGCAAGAATGTACATGAAAATTGACAAACCAAACAGAATGTATGTAGAATTCCCGTGAAAGAGATGAAAGGGACGTTGGGGGGCCACAATATATAAACAAAGAATAACGTGTACACTGTTATGATTTTTACCTTTTCCAACACATGCCTCAAGGCTTGGGATCCGGTTTGGATCCCCAAGCCTGAGGCATGGACCTGCACAAACACAACAAACCACATGTTTTTGCAGAGAAAATGTAAAAATCCAACTTCCTCCATGATAAATCAACATAAAATGATCGATTTGTTTAAAAAAATTATACCACGACGTAAAGCAAAGAGTTTCTTCTTTGTATAAATATAATTTTTCAATTTTTCTAACAAATATAAGGTTTCCATATTATTTATTTTCTTAACTATGCCTTTTTATAGCTATTTTTTGAAGTTTAAACATGTCTATCTTTTTTTGTGTATCTTTTTTTTGACTCATCAAAATTGAATAAAAAATTTTAGGCACAAACTAGGCATAATTCTATACATATTAAAAAAAATCTAATTTTTGATATTTTTTGAGGTAGTTAGGGGGGGGGGAGGCACGGTCGGAGCTCTGTTATTTTTCAAAACATAA
This sequence comes from Taxus chinensis, assembly GCA_019776745.2. NCBI lineage: Eukaryota > Viridiplantae > Streptophyta > Pinopsida > Cupressales > Taxaceae > Taxus > Taxus chinensis. The sequence goes on along the minus strand of CM034151.1, from coordinate 661,591,356 downwards.
AATTTTTGTACTAGAAAAATCATAAATAAAAAAATATTCGCTAAAAAAATCTAAAATAAATTCTAACACAAACTAGATGCTCCTAGATATCTTTCTACCAAAGGGTTTTCAAAAATACTAAATGGTGCTAAAAAAATGGTGGGGGGCACGAAAGTCACTCTATTATGTTTTTTAACAAAAACAAGGAGCACATGTTGGTATTTTAGTTGTTTGACCCACTTAAACTTATCCATTTTCAATAAATTTAGTAGCTTAGAAACTAGACTCAAAATTCTACGATTCATATTTCTACAACATCTTCCAATTTTGAGTGTAACTATTTTAAAAAACTCGTACAAGTTGAAGTTTTTTATTTTTCAGAAAAATGCGTCCACTTAAGACCCCCTTTTGGCCCCCCAGCTTGGTGCACTTACCCGCTAAAATCCGCCTCTAACAGTAAATCCTATGCTAACCTCTGCGATAGATTTACCGCATTTACAATAGAGCATGATGTGTTATAATCAGCTCTACTACCATGATGCCTCACCTTCTTTGATCATAGTGACTGGGCTCCCCATCAACTTGCAAAAGGATTATTCCATATATTTTGCACGTATGTTAGGCCTAAACCCTTGCATGGAGAGACAGTTTTTTCTAGGCGATATCCATATCGTGGATTTGAGTCACATCACTTTCACACTGATCTGAGTAAATATATGAATCCCTCAAACATTCTTCCCCTAATATCACCATGCCCTCCTACTCATGGACTATTATAGGCCACTAGAGACATAGGTTTTAACTGATTTCTTAAGCAATAGAAATGAAAGGCACATGACCCTAAATTAGAGAGAAAAAAAGTTTTTTAAGTTGGTAATTCCAACAGAATCACTTGACCATCGTCGATTGTTTTACAAATGTAGTAAATGCAACATGTGGTTATACAACACACAAGATTATTGAACAAAAGTGAATAAGATCAAATTCTTCTAATGATTAGATATACATTGTAGACCTCCTGGACCCAGCTTGAATGGACCAAGACTACATTAAATTTACTATATTAATGCACTAATCATTACACTCTGAGTGTCAGTAACTTTTCCAAATTCAAGGCTCCTAATGATGCTCGAGATAGATATCTCCTCAACCTATTGATATTTTCATACATTGAATACCAACCCTGACATGCATAAATCTGAAGTCTCCTTATAAATGAATCCCCTTGATCTTCATCTTATAGAGTTGGAGTTATGCATGACTTGAAGTCCTACCTATGGTCCTCGTTACATGCATTGCCCACCCAGTGGTAGAATGACCCCGAGTCTCAATCCTGCATACATGACGGCCAAGATTCGATACAAAAGGCTACTTTGACTGCTGGATAGCTAAAACTGATACTTACTTTTTCTATTAATTGACGCTAGTGGCTACAAACTCAACTGGTGGTTGACCCATACCAGCAAAAAGTCTCCTCTAGCTCCTGACGCTGGTAATTGTTCAACACATTGTTTGCATGTATTTTGATTAGCTTGCAGGTCGTGGCAAATCTTGCTCACATGCCTGACATTTTGAGGTAACATGGCCACCGCATTGCTGCTAATCCTGGTGGCTGCTCAGAGGAAGGCCGACGCTATGAGGCTGTTCTAATAGTTGTCCCACTTGCTGAAATCATTAAATCGATGGTCGCTGCATATTCACTACGGTATCATTGTTGCTGACATGTTAGAAGCAACTCCCTATTATAATTTGGTCATGCCTATCAGTATGAAACCATGGGTGTAGATCATGGCCAAATGCAATTTTTCAAACGTAGCCACTATTTGGATCCTATATTTTTTCAACCTAACATGTATATTTACCATAAGATTGATTTAGACCCTCATGAATTTTAGTAACGATTGTTCTAGAGATAAAATTGCATGGCTTGGTCTTCATCCTTATTTAATCATAAGGATGTTGTACATCATATTCATGATGAATGGTAATCCAACTTATCTACCTAAGGTAACTTTGTCTATATATTTATTTTCTAATATAATGATAAAAGGGACTAAATTCGAGTGTCTTAATGATCCTTCCAAATGTTCAAATGAGTTTGTAGTATTTAGAAGGTTTGGGCTGACTAATATCTGACAATTGGGTTCATATAGGAATTCAAAATTGCACTATGTACTATAAGTTACCCTTAAATAGAATTTCCATTCATTGAAAGGACAATTATGTTCTTGTAATAATCAAACTATTTCACCTATGAAGGGTTCAATGCAGCAGTATGGGTTAACATTGAATAGTACTATACATATTTATGTGGTAATTCTTGGAAATACAGTGCTCTCGTCCTCTATCAATGGTCGGTAATGCACCATATATTTTAACTCACTTTCTGTAAATTAAAATTAGATTCAAAATGGTAGAAATAGTGCATTGTGCACGATACAACCAGTAAGTATGATATACCTTCTCCTTTTAAAACAAGCAAAAAGAATAAACAATATCATCCCAAGTATGAGATGTCATGTAGAAAATGTTTCACTTACATAGGCATCATGAAAACAACTTTGTACACAAATTTGTTGTTATGGGATGAAAACGGGAAGAGAAGTAACGATTCTTGGGAATGTTTCAAAGGAATAAGGATAGGAAATTGTCAAACAATCATAGAAGAATAATCAAGAAGCTTCACTGAGCCTCTGGTTTTTAGGTAGTAGAAATAATTTTTAACCCCTCTGAAATAGCGTAATGAAGATGTGCAAGATTTCTTGGAATGTATATTGGTTTGGCAAATACTTCAATCAACGCACCAATCACAACCTATACTCATGCCAATAATTGATAATTCATTCTACAAACACTAACACCATAATTAATAACAAGTTTCATACCAAAAATAGATATTGGTAGTTTCCATTGATGTTAGGTGGTATTGATAGAAAATGTATGAGTGGTGAAATGAGGCTCAGTTTACATATAAGTGCTCAGTGGTGTATTGAGACATAATCATGATGGTTTTAGGAAAAATGGTTTCATCTGTGAAATGTCAACGGCTTGGTTCAGTGAGGTAAGATGACCACTAGAAGTATGGATATCAAAGTGTTGGCTCCCTCTTGCTTGAAGGCAAGGTAGACATTCTATCATTGTGCTCACATGAATGATTATAGTTGTAATCTCTGAGCCTTTGGAATAGAGAATACTATAGCCAAAACCATGTTGGGAGTCGACAGTTGTAATTGGCTCATTTGAGGCCCTAGTTCCCATCTTTCAGAGCCTAATGAGGTGTAATAGTTCAATACAGGCCATGAAAATACTAAGTAAGCATGGAAGTAGCCTAGGAACATTTTCCCCTAGGGCAATGTATGAGCATCCAAAAGGTTTCTAGTTTCCATAGGCAATCCTTAAGGTGAATATTCATAAATATTCACACTGACACCACTTGTCTATATCCAGGACTAACATGGAATGTCCTAGACCCTAAATTAGATAGGTTTGACTTATACAGGAAGTAACTGTATTACTAATATTAACCTATGGAGTCTAGGAGAGAGGTTAGTCTTTTAACCCCTTGCTTCATGTCAGGTTTCATTTCAGTTTTAGAAGAGTGTTTGTGGAAGTTATGGGACAGTATTGTTCCTAAAACTGGCTTCTGGAGAGGAATAAAAGCGTGTGAGTACCCTACCTTCTTAGCATCTAAGAAAAAATCCCATGTCAGCCTATGATTCATGAAAAATCATAGAAGTAATTTTTGAATATAATTCCAATCCTGGAGTGTTTATCAAAAAATTTTAAGGTAACTATGTAGGAATAACATGACTAGATTATCATCATTCTTCTAACCTTGTTTTTCTCTCTCTCAGGCATCCTCTTGAATCGATGGAAGTATCAATTTGGTTTTTTGCAGTATTCAATATCTTGTTTAGAGATAATTCAATATTTTCAAGGTTGATCAATGATGCTTCCATGTCAGTATTATTATCACTTCAAATACCACAAGTAAAATGTCCATTTTAGTACAAGGTCTACTTAACGTGTGCTTAGTTACATGTCTTACAGGTATGATGTGGCAAAGACTACAAGTCTTGAAGTAAATGTGACATATAGAGTCAAATGTTGTTTGTTCCCGAAGCTTAATATATACCTCTTCTCCAATTTCATGGTGAGTAATTTATTCTCAACATTATGCTTAATGACAGTTTGATAGTGCTCATGGACCTTCATGGTTCTCAAATATTCCTCCTAAGATCAATAACAATAGCTTGTTGGATCTCAAGGATGCCCTCCTTAAGTATGATACATGCCTTGTATAGAAAATGGTCTTAGGCAAATATTGGTTAGGTTTAAGCAGGCATTCAAGGTGCATAAGATCTTTGTAACAATCATTTAATCGTTTCATCTTGATTAGACCAAGGTCCACATACAAGGTAAATTATTACTGTTACACTTAGGGATTCAAGACATCATGTTAAAGGGCTACATAATAAACGGCTATATATGCCAAAAACAAGTGAACACATCGTACATCACATACACATTATAAAGGAGGCCAAGATGCAAGGGCATATAATAAACAAGCAATAGTTAGTAGGTCTCATGATTAACATCCTGCCAAGCTCTATGTTTGGTCATAGATGTGGACTGAGTTCCACTGTGCCACAGTCTATGCGTCTAAAACAAGTGAATGTGAACTTTTGGCTTGTAAGATTTACTCCTTGATTGCTACTGAATTAAGGTCTATTAATTTGTACTTCATCTGGCCCTCTTATGCCATTCCAAATTACTTAATCTACCACCTCAATATGTAGTCTTCCACACTTGTTTGATCAATCATGATGCATTGTCCCTGAGATGAGATGCCATGTTGTACACTGCTAAATCTCACATTGCTGGGAGAAATCTCTCTCTCTGTCTCTCATAAGTTAAAGAAATGGATGGAAAAAGTGTGTTATGCTTATCACAGGCCACATGGTTCAGGTTGGAATTTTTACATTTTCAACAGTCCATGTTAGCAGACCCTCTATCTACAGGTCTATTCATTTGCGAATACATTATTCAAAAATCCAAATTTACTCTTAAGTGGTACTAGACATATCTCAACCCTATTTAAACATTATCTCTGTCTTGAGCTCGTATTTTGGATTTTATAATATTTAAGGTCAGTTGAAGCCATTCTCATGAGATTTCATGTGACAGAAATACCTCGAGACCAGTTCTTCACTCAGCTTCTGATGAGTGCGTAGCAAGCAAATTTAGTGCACTCTCTTTTACTTTGATAGGCATGAGAATTCTTGTAAAGCTAAATCCATGATATTGGTACCAGGCTTGGAATGGAACTTTTAACTATGCGTTGAAGAGGTTTTTAAGAGGCATGATAGTGGTTTCTTCCCAATCATATCTACATAAGAGGCTTGTAAAATGTAGCTGTTGAGTGTCATGACATATAAATGTATCTATGAGTCTTGGTATCGTAATGGTGCAAATGAACGTTAAACGTGAAAGGGAATACAAGAAATTATTAGCTTAAGCATTTACAAGTAGTAACTCCTCTACAGCATTTGTGTCAAAACCCTACAAGTAATCATATCTTGAGCTCGCAGAATTCTAAAAGGTCAGTCTTGCATACGTTAATCCAGGGGTTAGTGGATCAATTAAATGGAAACTAAAATGAAACTAAATAGGTGTCATTTATCAAACCACAGAACTCTAAGTAAGCAATGAAATAATCTTGTAGGTATGCAGGGAGGTAACTAAGGTGATCTATGCACATATGACAAAATATCATAATAGGAAATAAACTAACCAATACCATCGCTTGTTCAGAGTATAATGAAACCTTGACAATTCAATACTTTTTTTATAAATGTTAACAATAATTTAGTCAATTTTTCTAAAAAGTACAAGAACATGAAAAATCAATTAATAAAATTTTCTAATTCATTTATTTCGTAGGAGTAATATTATATTAATATATATTTTAAATTCTAGTTTTTTCTAGCATTGTGTGATTTACATGAAACTTCATACCATTTAACAAGGGAAATATTTTACAAATCGATTTAATATTTTCCTTCTTCATTTCTCAAATTAGAAAAATATATCATAATGCAACTACACATTATTTTTTAGACAAATGATATTAAAACTTCTTTTTCCATCTACAAATATACATATAATGTTAGGATGTGCATAAATAAAGTACATGTCACGAGCATAGAACAATGTTCATCCACTATGGCCTACCACTTGCATCCACATGGTGTCAACACTACATTGCCATGGAATCAACCCCCATATATTTAGTTATGAAATCATACATCTGGAAATGTTTTTTTTCTTTTGTCCCCCAAACATACTCTGTAATTTTTTTGTTCCATTTGAATTAAGAGGTTTGTGAAGATAAACAAATGAGGAGAGAAAAAATCAATCCATATAATGTTACAGATCCATGATTTCTCATATTTTAGGAGGACGAGATATAAGAAAAGAGAGAAAAACTATACCTTTCCATGTCATACCACATTTAATGTAAGATTTAGTCTTAGAGAGAAAAATGATTAAGAGAGATACAATTTTATTATTATTTCTTTTATATTAACTAATTTATTAATACCATTAACATGCCGAGGTCAGTTATATGAAAACAAGAGTCTTTACCAAACACAAGAAATTTCTATTTTAAATGGAGTGGCTAGATGGAAAAAAGGGTGACCTAAGGTCAAAATCACAATGCATCTCAAATAGCTGAAACATGCTACGAAACAACTTCTAAAAAGGGTGAACACTAAGAGAAAGAGACAAAGGTATCTCCTGACCTCTAGTACTTTAAACTAGGAATACTCGAGAATTAAGGATGGTAAGAATATATGCACGATGCAAATTTTAGAGGTGTAACTCTAAGACGAAATGTCATAGTTTAAAATATGCATTATTATTTCAACGTAGTTCAAATGGTCACAAAATGGCCTTGTAAAAATTGTATATGGGTGACCCAATTTTTTTTGGATACTTCCAACCTATTCCCATATATTCCAAGATCTCAGGGAACCAAACTAAATTAGGATTCAACTCACATAACTCATTTTGGGAGTGTCATTCAAGAGGAAAATAAATTGAGTTTGATCAGCTTATGCCTACACCTAGTAGGTTATGTAGGGTCGAAACATGAATGAAAAACATATTTTCCAACCATCATAGTGAATTCAAACCTTGTCTCACCATTCTTCATATAACATGGAAGGGTTACGGGGTAGTAACCAATGTTTTCGTGACCCGTAGTTTAGTTTGGCGGGGTAATTTCAAATCGAGTGTTCATGCGTACGAGTAGGCGTATCCTTCATTCGAATCATTATAAATGTGAGATAATTCATAACTAAAAGACTCCACATCATAGATTAGATAATGTTTTACATTTAATCAAATTTCTCCATGTATTTGTTATGTTTGTGGAGCTTATTTGCATGTTAGAATGTGGTACACGTTCTATGTGTTACACTCGGGTATTTTTATGGCAGTCCCACTCACCGGTGAGCGGGTCAGGGTGGTTCGGGGGCGAAGCCCCTGAAGAAAATTTTCATGGGTGGTTTATTAACCCATGGGTAATGGGTAACCGTTATGGGCTGTTTTTGGGCCCATGGTTTTTTCGGTCTTTTGCCCATTGTTTTGATACCCACGGTTTTTGCCCTTGGTTTTGATACCCACGGTTTTGTATCAAACTGCTTAAGCAGTTGTCTATTTATATGGTCTTATGCATACAATAGATGAACAAGTAAATGTATTACATATGTGTTTTGAATTCGGGTGTGAATTCTGTAGAGTTTGTTGAGCATAGCTCCAAACAGATCTGGGTATTGTATTGAGAGAGTGGAGGCTTGTAATAAAATCTGAGCAAGTGATTCTTGGTGGATGTAGCCCAAATTGGGTGAACCACATTAAATCTTGTCTCTCTTTGTCATGTTATTTATTCTACACTTTTATTTGAGATCTGTAATATTTTCTGCACATTAATTTCTACTGTTACGATTCTGTAAGGGATTATTCCGCATATTTTATCTCTTATTTCCTAACAATTGGTATCAGAGCCTGGTTTGGTTTTCTGAAGTGTTGAATCGTAGGGAAAGTTTTATCTTGAGTGGGAGCTATGGCAGATGATGGAAGATCTAGGGTTGATAAATTCAACGGGCATAATTTTAGTCTTTGGAAGATGCAGATGGAAGATTACCTTTATCAAAAGGATCTTTATACTCTGCTATCTGAGAAGGTGAACAAACCCTCGAGTATGACAGATGCGGAATGGGATTTGTTGGATCGGAAGGCTTTTGGAACGATTCGGCTGTGTCTTGCATCTTCGGTATTATTTAATGTTTCAAAGGAAAAGACTACAAAAGATCTAATGGATGCATTAGGGAAGTTGTATGAAAAACCCTCTGCCTCTAATAAGATATTTTTAATGAAAAATTTGTTTAATATGAAGATGTTTGAGAATAGTTCAGTAGCAAATCATTTAAATGATTTCAATACGGTTGTGAATATGCTAGCTTCGGTTATAATAGAATTTGATGAAGAAGTTAGGGCTTTATTAATTCTATGCTCTTTACCTGAGAGTTGGAATAGCTTGGTAATGGCGGTAAGTAACTCGGTTCCAGCTAACTCGAAGTTGAAGTTTGAGGATGTTGTAGGGGTGATTCTAAGTGAGGAAATGAGAAGAAAAATCTCTGGGGAATCTTCTACTTCAGGGAATGCTTTGACAGTGGAAACTAGAGGGAGACAGAAGAATAAAGGAAACCGTGGAAAATCGAAAGATCGGGCAAAGTCAAAATCCAAGAACAAGATTGTATGCTGGAATTGTGGAAAGCTTGGGCATGCAAAGAAGGACTATTGGGAGCTTCGGGATAAGAAGAAACAACAGGAAGAAAACAAGGAGGCAAATGTGGCAACCGGTAATGTATGTCAGGATGCTTTGATTCTTTCTTTGCACAATATTACTGAATCTTGGGGTTTAGATTCAGGGGCTTCTTTCCATGCTTCTCCACATAGGCATTATTTTGTTGATTATGTTCAAGGAGATTTTGGGCATGTTTTTCTTGGTGATGATGAGCCTTGCAGCATAGTTGGAAAAGGTTCTGTTCAGGTTAAGATGCAGAATGGGAATACTTGGCTATTGAAGGATGTCAGACATGTGCCTACATTAAGATGAAATTTGATATCGGTAGGGCAGTTGGGAAGTGATGGTTATACTGTGATATTTACAGCTAACTCTTGGAAGGTTACCAAGGGTTGTGGTGGCAAGAGGTAAGAAGGTTGGAACCTTGTATTTAACCACTGATAGTACTAATGATTGTAATCTTGTGGCTTTAAATGCAGATACAACATTATGGCACTATAGGCTCGGTCATATGAGCCATAAGGGCATGAACATCATAAAGAAGAATTTTCTTGGATATATAGAAACAGGTTTGGATTTCTGTGAGAACTGCATATATGGGAAATAGAAGCGAGTAAGGTTTCTCAAGGTTGGACCTACGAAGAAAGAGAGTAAGTTAGAGCTGGTACATTCTGATGTGTGGGGGCCGACTCAGGTATCATCTCTTGGGGGTTCAAGTTATTATGTTACTTTTATTGATGATGCAACAAGGAAAGTTTGGGTTTATTATATTAGAAACAAATATGATGTATTTGACACTTTTGTTAAATGGAAAGCCTTGTTAGAGAATGAAACATGTATTAAGCTAAAATGTCTTAGGTCAGATAATGGAGGGGAGTATTGCAGCAATGAATTTAATGATTACTGTTCTAAGAATGGAATCCGTAGGAAAAATACGGTTCCAGGAACTCCACAGCAGAATGGGGTATCAGAAAGGATGAACAGAACAATAATGGAACGTGCTAGCAGCATGAAGTTACATGCAGGACTGCCTCTTTCTTTTTGGGAAAAAGTGTTGGGCACAGTGGTGTACTTGATAAACAGAGGACCCTCAAGTGCCTTGGATGGAGGCATACCTGAGGAGGTTTGGTATGGTAAGAAAATTGATTATTCATTTCTTAGAGTCTTTGGATGTGAGGTGTTTGTTCATATAAACAAGGATGATAGGACCAAGCAAGAGACTAAATCAGAAAAATGTACTTTCATTGGTATGGGTGGTGATGAATTTGGATATAAATGTTGGAGTATTAAGGAAAAGAAAATCATTCGATCTAGGGATGTAGGTCTTTGATTAGAAAGTCATGTATAAGCAGCAGTTGCAGGAAAATAGGGAAGAATCCAAGAAATAATATGCAGCAGTAGAGGATCTTCCAGATGGGAATTTGACACTATGAATCAGTTCAGGAACCCCCTCAATAGGAACCCCAAACTCGTATATTAAGGAGGTCTTCTAGGGTAAGAAGAGAACCTGAACATTTTTCTCCTTCTCTTTATTATTTATTACTCATTGATAGTGGAGAACCAGAGAGCTTTGATGAATCAATGCATGTAGATGCCAGGAAGAAGTGGGAGCAAGCCATGGATGAGGAGCATCAGGCTCTCATGGAGAACGAGACATGGGATTTGGTGAAGCTACCGGAAGGTAAAAGAGCATTGCAGAACAAGTGGGTGTATAGAGTTAAATATGAATAAGGAGGAAAAAAAGATATAAGGCCCGGTTGGTGGTCAAGGGGTTTGCACAGAAACAAGGTATAGATTTTGATGAGATTTTTTCTCCTGTAGTAAAAATGACTTCTATCAGAACTGTTCTTGGAATAGTGGCAGTAGAAGACTTGCACTTAGAACAGTTAGATGTAAAGACTGCATTTCTTCAAGGTGATTTGGAGGAGGAGCTATATATGTAGCAACCAGAAGGATATGAAGTCAAAGGTAAAGAGGAGATGGTGTGCAAACTGAAGAAGAGCCTGTATGGCCTGAAACAAGATCCACACCAATGGTATAAGAAGTTTGATAGCTTCATGATGGAGCAAGGTTATATTAGATGTCATTCTGACCATTGCGTGTATATAAAGAAATTTGAGGATGGAAGTTATATTATCCTATGTTTGTATGTTGATGACATGTTGGTTGCAGGTAAAAACATGTAGGAAATAAAAGTACTCAAGAAACAACTAAGTGAATCCTTTGATATGAAGGATTTGGGGGCAGCCAGACAAATCCTTGGTATGAGGATAACTCGGGATAGGAAGGAACGAAAGCTGACTTTATCTCAGGAAGAGTACATTAAGAAGGTATTGGATAGGTTTAACATGTAGGATGTTAAACCGGTTGGGACTCCTTTGGCAGGCCATTTTAAGTTATCAAAGGAGTAGTGTCCCAAGATAGAGCAAGAAAGAAACCAGATGTCCAAGATACCTTACTCATCAGCAGTTGACAGTTTGATGTATGCTATAGTGTGCACTAGGCCTGATATTGCCCATGCAGTGGGAGCTATGAGTAGATTTATGAGTGATCCAGGTAAAGAGCATTGGCAAGCAGTAAAGTGGATCCTTCAGTATTTGAGAGGGACCATGGGGACAGTTTTGTGCTACAGTGGATCAAATTCCACTTTACGTGGTTATGTAGATTCAGACATGGCTGGAGATGTTGACAGTAGGAGGAGCACGAAAGGTTATATTTACACTGTAGGTGGGACAACAGTGAGCTGGATTTCACGACTACAGAAGCTGGTGGCTTTATCAACCACGAAGGCTGAGTATGTTGCTGCCACAGAGGCAAGCAAAGAGATGATTTTGCTACAACAATTTCTTGAGGAGTTGGGGCACAAGCAGGAGGAATGTAAGCTGCATAGTGATAGTCAGAGTACTATACACCTAGCTAAGAACTCTGCTTTCCACTCCAGGACAAAGCATATACAGTTGAGATATCACTTCATCAGGACAACTTTGGAGGAAGATAAGTTGAAGTTGGAGAAGATTCATACCAGTCAGAATCTTGTAGACATGATGACCAAGGTGGTCACAAGGGATAAACTAAAGCTATGTTAAGCTTTGGTTGGCCTTCGCAGATGATAGTGAAGGGTTGAGAAGATTGCTCAGTGGAAATTAGTCTCCAAGTGGGAGATTGTTATGTTTGTGGAGCCTATTTCATGTTAGAATGTGGTACACCTTCTATGTGTTACACTCGGGTATTTTTTACGGTGGTCCCGCTCGCAGGTGAGTGGGTCAGGGGGGTTCGGGGGCGAAGCCCCCGAAGCAAATTTTCATGGGTGGTTTATTAACCCATGGGTAATGGGTAACTGTTATGGGTTGTTTTTGGGCCCATGGTTTTTTCGGTCTTTTGCCCATTGTTTTGATACCCATGGTTTTTGCCCTTGGTTTTGATACCCACGGTTTTGTATCAAACTGCTTAAGCAGTTGCCTATTTATATGGTCTTATGCATATGATAGATGAACAAGCAAATGTATTGCAGATGTGTTTTGAATTCGGGTGTGAATTCTATAGAGTTTGTTGATCATAGCTCCAAATGGATCTGGGTATTGTATTAAGAGAGTGGAGACTTGTAATAAAATCTGAGCAAGTGATTCTTGGTGGACGTACCCCAAATTGGGTGAACCACATTAAATCTTGTCTCTTTGTGTTGTGTTATTTATTTTGCACTTTTATTTGAGATCTATAATATTTTCTGCATATTAGTTTCTACTGTTGTGATTCTGTAAGGGATTATTCCACATATTTTATCTCTTATTTCCTAACAGTATCGACAATGCTATCGAGTTCGAAATGATACTCTTGCGGGGTAAGGGTTTGTGCATACCAACATAACATTTAAGTGATATCAAATTTTTAAAGTTTCCTTAATTTTAAACACTTAAAATCCCATATGCTAGTATAACATGAAAAAAAAACTATAGAGGAAGAGAGGAATAATCCTATGCTTATTTATGACGAGGTAGAGAAGGAGAGGTGTCTAGCTGACTTGTGGGATACCTTGACATTTCATCAAATAGTTTGTGTGTGTTACAAAACCTTCAAATTCAGTGCTGATGGTTGTTGATTCTTAATTTATGCCCTCAAAAATTATTTTCATAAACTTTCCAAAGAATTTTCAGTATACCCTATTTGAGCATATCATACAATCCATGTATTTCATGAGTCTACATTGGTTGAATGCATTGTGAAAAATAGTTTACGTGCCTTTTGAGGTTGCATTCCTTCAAGACACTTTGTCAAATGTTTCTCGTTCCAAGTCCATGTTTCCACATTTTTCATACATATCTACCTAACATCTACAAATACAACATCTGACAAGAGACTCATTCCAAATATCCATTATAATTTGATGTGAATCCATGCTCTGATTTAAAGCTCCCATTTTTGTAGCATGATAGGATGCTATCATAGCCTATGGAACCTTAGCTTTACCCTATCCAGTCACATTTACTATTACAAGTTTTAGGATCTCCAAAGAACCCATCTTTCCAATATCCTAAGACCATTGAATACCACAATTTTTTTAGAAATAACCAATTTTTTGTTTGACGGATGTGTTAAATCTATTCTCAAAGCATTTATTTTGATTAAAAGCAGGGGGAGTGATGGAAAAATCTATGGGGGTTGTCCCTACTCCTTTAACTGCATCTACGTACCCAAGCCATAATAAAACAATATTGGCACCTGCATAACTAGCTGCACTCCCAGCTGTCCAGATGTGTGCAACATAAATAAATGACAAAAATACCCTCTTATGGCATTGGAAGAGAATGTACAACAAGAGGGTTTCACGTAGAGGAAGAGTGAAAGAGAAAAATCTTGTCGAGACATAAGTGGGATAACAGAAAATGGAACTTTCAATGTCTTAAACAATACAACAACTACTCATAATAAAAGAGAAAGAGTAGGAAAATGAATTGATGGCCGTGAAAGGTTATAATGCATGTAGCATAGGTGCACAAAATAAGAAGAAAAATAAATAAAGCTAGACATTACACCGAATTGAAGTCCCTCATAATCCTCAATCTTCTTCTTTTCTTCTGCATACAATAAACAAAAAATTAGTAGGATGTAGTTTCCTGTCCACTCAGATACCAAATGAACCCACTTCAGATATAACTATAGATCAGATTAATCAATTTGTATATTGTCAAATGAGGAGATATTATGTTTACGAATTACCTCCGTCTGCGAGGCTGATTTAACCAATAATGGTAATGAATTTTGAACGGATGTTATAAAGAGCTCCGTTTAACACAGTTCCCCGTCATGTTTTACTTATTTAATTATGAGGGTACACAACTATTATTTACCATTTTTATTAAAGCATATCTTTGACTTCTACACTGGCTACGACTATCCAATTACCACTAAATTTACAATATTGACTTGGTTTCACTGTGGTTATGCCTCTAGATCTCAAATAAAGTGTTTGTCTTATTATGTAAGGAAAATGAAAGGCCTGAAATGACATTTAGAATGTGTCACTGCATATTAAGGGAACCAATTATTTTTGCAACATGCAAATGAAACCTCTAGCCAAGCAATTCACATGCCAAGTGTTAGCTTCTACTTGTCTTATGTTGTTAGGCATGGCATCTGGATTTTAGGGATACTAGTCTGAGGGGAAAATTAACGCAATTGAACAAGCATTTACGTTTGGATAAACACTTTACATGCATCAACCAAAATCTACACAATTCCCAAGAATATTTTATGCATAGTTCATGCTCCTTAAGAGGTGCCATGACCAAGTTGCCATGTAGAGGTGGTAGGTAGATGTTAAAAAAATTGGAGGGGCACTACATCTCCCTCCCCTTATAAGAGAATCATCCTCGATGCGACACAATGATTAGGTTAGGAAAAGTGATAGGTAAGTAATAGAAGGTCAACAATGATAACATCATTTTGTGATAAGACCCTATCGCTAACATGTGATCACAAGGGAATAACAATTTTTTGTGATTTTCTTCCATTACATAAGTTCTTTGAAGATTGGTAGTTCTCTCTGCCATAGTGAATCCAAACTGAATTTCATTATCCAAACATGTTTTATAGTGTGTTATCATAGGAATATTTTTTAGTTTTTAGTTTTCTTAGAAGCACAAGTGGGTTGGTCTGATTTTTCATAATCTTTTTCATTAGTCACTAGTTTCATCTCATTACTGAACTATTGTTTGACCAATAGATTGCACTATTGTTTTATAGGGTTTTCAATAATACAATAAAACACGAGGTCGTCCTAGACCTAAAACCATAACATAGACCAATCCACATTTACATGACATTTATTCAAACAAGACCTTTATCCCAAGTAAAGATCAATTCCAAAACAAGGAAGTGTATAAACATAACATTCACCACATTAATGTGGAAGAAAAAATTATCTAGACATAATTATATGATGACATAAGTAGATTACCAAAACAACACCACCATTCTTCACCAAAAGGAAACCACACACCTATGAGGGGAATGTAACATAACACCTCAAACATAGTCCCCCACAACATATAATCCATATAAAGATGTATGTCTTGAGGTTTGGATAAGACATAAGAAAAAAGGGGTATTTCGAAACATACCCATAGTCCGGTCCCCAAGACAAAAACTAACATTATCACTATGTAAAATGCCTTATGACTCCAAACATAACAATATTTGTCACTAAAATCCATAGTTTGGAATCACAACCCTTCCTCAAAGAATCTAAATGAACCAAGAAATTTTTTCAAGTGTCCCATATGTATGCTTTTCAGTGAGTCATGCATTCCAAAATTACAATATTCTCAAGTAATCCAAAGTATGAAAGAGTGCATAGTATCAAGCTCAACCCCAAAGTTTTTTAATGAATAAATTATCTTTTTCTGTGGTGAAAATATCATCCTAGGAAGTAAGGAGCAACAAAAAAGAATGTCAAATCCACCAACTATAATGCATGTCACAGAGGCAACTCCACCAAGAAAAATATGAGTACCATAAAGGTATCTCAACCATAGAGGAATAAGTATTATATGTATCTCCACCATAGGAGGACTGAATATCATAAGTTTCACTCCATCATAGGAGGACTGAATATCATAAGTTTCACTCCATCATAGGAGGACAAAGTACCACAAAAGTCTCTCAACCATAGAGGACTAAGTATAATATGTCTCTCCACCATAAGAGGAGTGAATATCATAAGTGTCCTTCTACCATAGGAGAAAAAAGTACCATAAAATTATCTCAACTATAGAGGACTAAGTATCATATGTCTCTCCACCATAGGAGGACTAAATATCATAAGTTTCACTCAACCAAAGGAGGAATAAGTACAATAAAATTCTCTCAACCATAGAGGACTAAGCATCATATGTCTCTCCACCATAGGAGGACTTAATATCATAAGTGTCACTCCACCATCGGAGGACTAAGTACCATAAAAGTATCTCAACCATAGAGGACTAAATATCATACCAAGGTACGTGCACCAAGTTGGGGGGCCAAAAAGTGGATAAAAAACTAAAAATGAATAAAACATGATCACGCTTTGCAATAATGTGATCGCGTTAGTTTTCCCAGGCTCAGGAATTCATGAACCTAAAATGCGTACGCATTATAATGTGCCTGCGTTATAGCACATATGCATTATAAATTTCCCGCATTATAACGCATACGCATTTCTAGTGCTATGAAACACGTACATTTTTTAAACTATATGAAGTTTAGGAGGGCCAGAAAGAGCCATATTTCTTTTATTATTTCTTTATAATTTTATTATTTCGTATACTTTACATTTATTTTAGTAAATATAAGAAGTTAAGGTCACTCTGCACCTGATGGAAGTGGTCCTGTAGCTTTGATAATTATAATCTAAAAGTTAGTTTTTCAAAATCTAATTTGGTAAGTACTTACTCATTTTTAGAATTTTAGCAATGACCCAAAACTTTCAAGCCATATATATTGTAACACGTACATTTTTTCAGCTATATGAAGTTTAGGAGGGCTAGAAAGAGCCATATTTCTTTTATTATTTCTTTATACTTTTATCATTTCATATACTTTACATTTATTTTAGTAAATATAAGAAGTTAGGGTCACTCTGCACTTGATGGAAGTGGTCTTGTAGGTTTGACAATTATAATCTAGAAGATAGATTTTCAAAATCTAATCTAGTCAGTACTTAATCATTTTCAGAATTTTAGCAATGACCTAAAACTTTCAGGCCATATATATTGTAGTCGGTATTTGTTTTGTGAAAAACATATAGTTGTTTTAGTAGGTTCTTTGACCTTCTGGATACTGGATTTCGGCCCTACCACTACTTGAATTGGTACATAATTTTGAAATTTTGTCCATAATTCACTTTAGTGACCACGAAATCAACTCTATGATGTTTGTCTACTTCTTACTAAAATGATATCCTCACTTTGTAGATTGATGATTTCTCCCTGAATGGGATTCTTGTCCTATGGAAAAAATGAGGTGATTGTAATGTGCCTCCTCCTTAGGGCTTAAGGATGAGGGTTGAGGGTTTAGGGCTTACAATTTAGTGTTTAGGGTTTAGGTTTTTTGGGCTTAGGGTTCGGGGTTACGGTTTACGGTTTAGGGCTCATGGTTCAAGGGATTAGGGATTATGGTTTAGGGTTTAGGGTTTAGGGATTCAGGGTTGAGGGTTTAAGTTTTAGGGCTCAGGGTTGAGGTTTTAGGGTTTAAGGTTCAGGGTTCAAGGTTTAAGGCTCAGGGGTTGAGGGTTTAGTTTTTAGGGGTTAGGGTTCATGGTTTAGGGTTCAGGGCTTAGGGATTGGGGCTTAGGGTTTAGGGATTAGGGTTTAGGGCTCATGGTTTAGGGATCATGGTTGACAGTTTAGGGTTTATGGCTCATGGGTTTATGTTTTAGGGTTTAGGGTTTAACACTCAGGGTTTAGGGCTTAGGGCTTAGTGCTTAGGGTTTCAGGTAATAAAAATAGGGTTTAGGCTTTAGACGTAGGGTTTAGGGTTTAGGGTATAGAGATTAGGGTTAAGGGTTTAGGGCCCAACGTTTAGGGTGTACAGTTTAGGGTTGAGGGATAAGTGGTTTAGAGCTCAGGGTTTAGAGTTTAGGGCTCATGGTTGAGAGTTTAAGGTTAAGGGTTTAGGGTTTAGGGTTTATGGGCTCAACGGTTGTAAGGTTTAGGGTTTAGGGTTGAGGGTTTATGGTTTAGGGTTTTAGGGATTTAGGGCACATAGTTTAAGGGTTTAAGGTTTCAGGGTTTAGGGCACAAGGTTTAGGGTTTAAGGATCAAGGTTTAGGGGTTAGGGTTTAGGGCTCAAGGGTTTAAGGCTTAGGGTTTAGGCTCACCCATTTACTCACTGTAATGTTCTGTGTCTTACCCATTCTTATTAGTATTGACAGAGAGTATTCAACTAAAAAGGGTTCATCTACTTCGTAAGCAGAACATTCAAAGGGAGTCATCACAATTTGATACCTTTCATCTGTTGATATTTTGAAGGAGGGAAATTCCAGATATCCAAGAACAATTCGGTACAAAGAAATGTTACCCAATACAACTATCTTCTTTTTCCCATCACATGGGAACTATTTCACTCACTGTAATGTTCTGTGTCTTACCCATTCTTATTAGTATTGAACAGAGAGTATTCAACTGAAAAGGGTTCATCTTCTTCGTAGGTAGAACATTCAAAGAGAGTCATCACAATTTGATGTCTTTCATTTGTTGATATTTTGAGGGAGGGAAATGCCAGATATCCAAGAACAATTTGGTATAAAGAAATGTTTTTGATGTTCTTTTGAATAATTATTTAAGTTACAAGTTGTCAGGAATGAAGGTTTCATTCAAAGAACAAAGCTTGATATGTCAAGTGCTTGTGTAAGCTGGCAATTTGAGAGGATTTCTGAGGTTCAATTTTATTTTCCAAGATGCATTACTCCAATGTTTGAAAATGTTTCTCCAGATGCAACGAAATTATGATTCAGACACTCAATGATTCCTAAATGTACAATCCTACCACAGACCCCAGTAGTTCCTTGATCCTTGGATACATGGAGACATAATTACTTGGATTCCATTTATAACGATAGAGATATTTGTAAATTCGTGTTATGACCTCTAAATCTGTATGAATTTCAAGTTGTTTGGAAATCACATCACACCCCTCACTAGGCTTGATGACTATCCCTATCTTTTTGAAGGTACTTTTGAAAGCATCCATGGGTTTATCATAGAAGGAATTATCAATGAATGGAAGGTCACTAAGTCATAGGCCATCTGACTCCCATTCATAACTAAACAAGAAAGATTTACTAGGTGATTGATAACCCCTTTGTGTTCTTAACCATTCCCTAGTTGTTATGCTTATTTTGAACACTTCAGGAAGTTCTGTCAAATTTGTCTATCCATTCCAGTAGTCAGAAGAGATTTTCTCTTTCTTTAGAGGAGAGGATACTGCAGGCAATTTGGTTCTGATCCTACACCTCGGCGTTGGTATATTCTCTATGTTTCTTCCATTTCCTTTGAGATTAAAATTTTGTGTTGCGATGGTTATTTTTTCAAGCTTCCAATGGGTCATCCTAGCTTGCATAATACCATACATGGAAATATGAGAAATGTGAAATTTGTTTTCAGAGTGTGAAGAAATTGACATTCAAGAGTGCAAGTACATGTGGGGAGAAATAGGTTTGGCAAAGATGTGTAATATGCATTGCAAGGCACAAGGGTAGATGTCATATCCATTTAGTTTCTTGTCCCACCTCTCATAAACAAGGTAGTTGTACAAGAAGACTCAATGATGGTTCTAGGCACAAGACTAGGAAATATGGTCCTAATATTGATATTCAAAAATATGAACTCACTCATGAGACCTACTGGAAATATATGAGGTTTAGGGGTTAGAGCTTAGGGCTCCGGGATTCAGTGTTTAAGGTTTAGGGCTCAGGGCTCATAGGTTTAGGGTTTAGGGTTTAGGTTTTAGGGTTCAGGGTTTATGGTTCAAGGTTTAAGGTTTAGGGTTTAGGGTTTAGGGTTTAGGATTTAGGTTCATGGTTTAGGGTTTAGGCTTTAGGATTTAGGGTTTAGTAGTTTAGTGTTTAGGGCTTAGGGTTTAGGGTTTAGGGTTTAGGGTAGTAGGGTTTAGGGTTTAGGGTTTAGCATTTAGGGATCATGGTTTTTAGGGTTTAGGGTTTAGGATTTAGCATTTAGGGCTTAAGGTTTAGGGTTTATGGTTTAGGGCTCAAGGGTTTAGGGTTTATGGTTTAGGCTTATGATTATGGTACATGGTTTAGGGTTTAGGGCTCAGGGATCAAGGTGTAGGGTTCAAGGCTTGGGATTCAGGGTTTATGGTTTAGGGCTTAGGGTTTAGGGTGCATGGTTTAGTGGCCTCAGGGTTTGGGTTCAGAGTTATAGGGTTAAGGTTTAGGGGTTAGATACTCATGGCTCTCGATTTAGGGTTTAGGGTTTAAGGCTCAGGGTTTAAGGTTTAAGGTTTATGGTTTAAGGCTTAGGGATCAGGGTTAAGGGTTTAGGGCTTAAGGGTTTAGGGGTTTATGGATTAGGGTTAAGGGTTCAAGGTTTAGGGTTTATGGCTCAAGGTTTGGGGTTCAGAGGTTATATGGTTTAAGGTTTAGGGGTTAGAGCTTAGGGTTCTAGATTTAGTGTTTAGGGCTTAGGGCTCAAGGTTTAGGGTTTAGTGTTTAGGGTTGAGGGTTTAGAGTTTAGGTTTTAGGGTTTAGGGTTTAGGGTTTAGGGTTAAGGGTTAAGGGTTTAGGGTTCAGGATTTAGTGTTCATGGTTAAGGGTTTATTATTTTATAGTTTAGGGTTTAGGTCTCAGGGTTAAGGGTTTAGGTCACAAAGTTCAGGTTTTAGGGTTTAGTGTTTAGGATTTAGGGCTTAGGGTTTATGGTTTAGGGGTTAGGGTTTAGGATTTAGGATTCATAGTGTTTAGCATTTCTAGGGTTTCGATTTTCAGGGTTTAGGGTTTAACATTTAGGGCTCATGGTTCATGGTTCAGGGTTTAGGGCTTAGGGCTCATGGTTTAAGGCTTAGGGTTCAGGGTTTAGGGTTTAAGGATCAAAGTTTAAGGTTTAGGGTTTAGGGTTTAGGGCTTAAGGATCAGGGTTTAGGGTTTAAGGATCATGGTTTAGGGTTTAGGTTTAGGGTTTAGGGTTTAGGGTTTAGGGTTTAGGGTTTCGATTGTAGAATTTAAATGCTAAAAGCTTTAGGCTGAATGCTGAAATCCTAAAAATTACCCATGTACTGACCAAATTATACTATAAAAAATATCTCCTAAACCATGACTAATGGAGTTGTGAGACTAGTTCCATAAGGTCGCAGAGTGATCCCTAATTTCTTATATTTACTAAAATAAATTTAAAGTATAAGTTTTTCATTTATTATTATTAATATGAAAAAATTTTGTATACTTAAACATTTATTTTTATAAATAGAAGCACGCCAAAAGCTTACATATAAATGTTCATACTATGAAGAACGTGTTACAATGCATACGTTATAGTGCATACGCGTTTAACACATATGTGTTTTTATGAGTTTTGTGTTTTTTCTTTTTCCAAGCCATGCCTCAAGGCTTGGATCTGGTTTGGATCCCCAAGCCTGAGGCATGGACTTGCACAAACACAACAAACAACGTGTTTTTGCAGGAAAATGCAAAAATTCCACTTCCACCATGATAAATTAACATAAAATGATATCGATTAGTTTTAAAAAACATTATACCATGACGTAGAGCAGGATTTCTTCTTTCTAAAAATATATTTTTTCAAATTTTCTAACTAACATAAGGTTTCCATATTATTTATTTTCTAACTATGCCTTTTTATAGCTATTTTTTGAAGTTTAAACAAGTCTATCTTTTGTCGTGTATTTTTTTCGGCTCATCAAAATTGAAAAAAAATATACTAGCCTAAGCTAGGCCTAATTCTATACATATTCCAAAAAAATTAATTTTTCACATTTTTTTGAGGTAGTTAGGGGGGGGGGCACACGGTTGGAGCTCTGTTATTTTTCAAAATTTAAAATATTTGTACTAGAAAAATCATAAAAAACTACATTGGCTAAAAAAATCTAAACAAAATGGAGCCCAAACTAGATGCTCCTAGCTATCTTTCTACCAAAGGGTTTTCAAAAATACTAAATGGTTCTTAAAAAATGGTTGGGCGCACGAAAGTCACTATGTAATGTTTTTTTAACAAAAACATGACCACTTATTGGTATTTTAGTTATTTGACCCACTTAAAATTATTTGTTTTCAATAACAAATTTTAGCTTAGAAACTAGACTCAAAATGCTACAATTCATGTTTCTACAACATCTTCCAATTTTGAGTGTAACTATTTCAAAAAACTCTTACAAGTTGAAGTTTTTTATTTTTTAGAAAAATGTGTCCACTTAAGAACCCTTTTTTCCCCCCAGATTGGTGCACTTACCCACCAAGGGCATGTCACTACAACACCATGCATGCAGTCATGACACCTTTGGAGTAACCCCTTACAAAAAGATAGATCCAACTCATAAAACAAGCAAAAAAATCCACATTACACTCTTGACGACATTTAGCCAAGGGTATTCAAAATCATAAGCTTCAAGTTCTAGGAATAAAAAAAACTAAGAAATCTTAAAAACCAAAGAAAATGGCCAAGTACCCGTATTCAAACTTCCTAAATCTTGCAAGAAAGTAAAAATGAACAAGATTCTCAATAAATCAATTAAATAAAATGTTGGTTCTATGGAATTTCGAAATTATAAATAAAATACATAGAAATATTCACATCATATTCACTATGCGACCTTTAATAGTCACAAATAGGGGTACCGAAAACATCGATTGAAAATCATGGCATATAATCATGATACTAAAACAATGATGTAACTAGAATAATGTATGGCTGAGTCAAATCTGCCATAAGATATCTATATGGCTCGAATAAATACAATTGTATCCAACAATAACAATATACCCAAATAATCTCACACTGACCAGGAACAAAAGCTTCTCTTCTAAAAATGTTATCACTTAGAAATTCACGTGATTAATAATGTCAAATATTCTAATGGCGTTTGTTGTGGTTATCAAAGGGTTAGAGTTTGGATAGCATGAGATGAAAATAGATTTGGTCAATGCATTGATGCAAGATTGAAGAACATAGAAATTTAATGATTTGAAAGAGAAGTCAGATCATTGTAATTATTTAATCAAGATGAGTTAAAATAATATCCATAATGTAGTATGCAAGGAAATGGGAAGAGTTAAAATCCAGGTAAATTACATTCGAAGGAGGAAACCAAATCTATGAAGTTTCAAATACTTTCATTTATAAGATATTGTATTGTCAAATGTATGATGCACTGTCACAACTATGGAAGGATAGAACTCATGAATGAAACAAGCAACTCCTGATATATTTCATAACAATCTTCCAAGTGTCATCCACATTGAAACTGCCCAAAATAACTGCACTATGCAGTACATATACCATAATCTTAAAAAATTTGTGGTTTTTGTCACAATACAAGTCTATAAAAGGAATTGAGGACCCACTATACGATATGCTGGTCAAGAGCCACATAACACAACAAGTGGACCCAGGTACATCACAATGACTCCAGATAACACAACCATATGAATTGACATGACACATAGGCTATGCACACATAACCAAGTACACAAGATTCATTTTAAATAAATCCCTAGAGGCTCAAGTGTTTAAACCTTCACTCCGATACCAAATGTAATGCCACACCAAATTAGACACTCAAATACCACAATAATATTTTCAGAATAATTCTATTTTGCTTTTATTTGCTTGTTACATGACATGAAAAGAGCCAAAATAGTGTAACTTAAGGTCACAAGAGACACTAACACAAAACATGGACCCACATAGACATTAGGAAAACATTAGATCTCGCGATTAACAAACCTACTCACAAGGGATGTACATGTGTTAAAGACTCAACTCCACAAGAGAATCCTAAGGCTAGAAATATCCTTCATGGTTACATCTTTGTTATGATTCAATTTCATCGTTTAACCTTATAGATTGAGTAATATTTAACATATAGGCAAATATTGTTGTTCCTAAAGCTACATCTTAAATATTTCATTTTACATCATTGTTCAAACCAAATTATGCTTATGAAATATGTGCTCATACCTTAATATTATATATATTTTCCATTTTAATAATTTTTTTTGATCTCAATGATGCCCTCCTTAACTTTTATTTGTTTTAAGATCATCTTAGGCATTTTAGTTACTTTTTCATCATTTAAGGTGCATAAGACCTTTGTAACAATATTTTCATAGTTTCAACTTGATTAACCATGTTCTAATTATATTTACGTTGTTACATAGATCTCATATTAACCTTGTTTATATAACATTTACGATTCACATAACTCTTACTTTCCACTTAGGCATTCATGACATCAGAAGACTTGCATTGTTATTTACCTAAAAAAAGGTGAACCGTCATACACAGATATAATTACTAATGAATTCAAGAAGAAAGGGCATGTTTCAAAGCGTTCGCAGTTTTCATGGTTTACATACTTATAACTGCTTGTTTTCTTAGATATCCCTTCTTCAATAAACCACAAGCTACACGCACAAGCCATATGTCATTGTCTCAAGATTTGTTCCTTTATTGGTATGAGTTATGCTTTTTCATATGTATTATCTAGCATGGTAAAATTCCAAATATTAATTAACAATTAAATACATGTCTTCCACACTCGTGATCCTCATGATGCTCATATTTGAGATGAGAAGGGATGTTGCCAAAAATAAAGCTCCAACACAAAATAATTCTCTCTCTCTTTTTCTTATAAATAGAAAAAGGGGTTAACCTTATATTAAGGGAGTGGTTTTGGTTACTCTTTACATTCCCAATGTCATCTTAGTAGACATCATTTCTATTATTCATTTGCGAATACTATCTACACAACAAGGTAATCAATCTACAAGGAAGTCTACTAAGAAGGTAGTTAAGATATTGTCATGCTTTCATAAAACCAAAATACCAAGGACCACTTTGACTAGCTTACGACAAGGTGTACCATGTTCACACTCATTTACATGATAATATATCCTTGAGTTCCAAGTAGGTACCGAGTTTAAGGAACTTTTAACTAAGTGTAGCATTTCAAGAGGCATTAAGGTTATACAAAAGGTAGCTACTTAATAGGTTTTCCAATGTACCTCTCGAGTATCACACCACATTAAAACTAGAGCCTCAAATCATAAGGTGCATATGACCGTGACATGAAATGGTACAAGGGTTTATTAGCTTAACTATGCAAGGATACATAAAGCATTTATATTTAAGGTGGGGTCAACATATATTAGGGTCACAAAAAAATATATTTCCCATTGATCCAATGTAGTGGTTCAATTAATAGATCATAACACAATCAAGGTGAAAATGTCATAGGGAGGAATTTAGGAAGTAATCACATTTTGATATGTTTAGAACTGACCTTCCTACCACACATGATGAAATATCATAATAGGAAATAAACTAACCAAGACCAACGCTTTTGAGAGTATAATGAAATCATAACAATTCAATACCTAACTATAGTTTTTGATAAATGTCAACAAGAATTTAGTCAATTTATTCTAAAAAGTAAAATAACATGAAAATTCATTTAATAAAAGTGACTAATTCATGTATTTACTAGGAGTAGTATTATATCTTAAATTCTAGTTTTTTCTAGCATTGAGTGATCTACATGAAACTTCATACCATTTAACATGGGAGATATTTTACAAATCGAATTAATACTTTCCCTCTTCATTTCTCAAATTAAAATAATATATCATAATGCAACTGCACATTCTTTTCAGACAAATGATATGAAACCTTGTTTTTCCAATTATAGATATACATATAATGTTAGGATGTGCATAAATAAAGTAAATGTCATGAGCATAAGACAATGTCTATCCACCATGGCCTGCCACCTGCATCCACATCGTGTCAGCACTAAGCTGACATGGAATCACCCCCCATGTATCTAGTTATGAAATCATACATCTGACAATGTTTTTTTTCTTTCATCCCCCAAACATACTTAGTCATTTTTTGTTCCATTCGAATTAAGAGGTTTTTGAGAGAGAAAAAGATGAGGAGAGAAAACATCAATCCATACAATGTTACATAACCATAATTTTTCATACTTTAGGAGGACAAGATATAGGAAAAGAGATAAAATATATAGCTTTCCATGTCATACCACATTTCATTTAAAATTTAGTTTTAGAGAGAGAAAGGAGAGAGATACAATAGTTTTATTATTTCTTTCACGTTAACCAATTAATTAATACCATTAACATGCTGAGGTCAATTATATGAAAACAAGAGTATTTACCCAAAAAAGAACTTTTTATTTTAAATGGAGTGGCAAGATGGTAAAAAGGGTTACATAAGATCAAAATCACAATGCAACTCAAATAGCCAAAATAGGCTACAAAACAACCTCTAAAAAGGGTGAACTCTAAGTGAAGAGGCAAAGATATCTCCTAACCTCTAGTAATATAAACCACAAATACTCTGGTAAGAATAGATGCACAATGCACATTTTGGAGGTGTAACTCCAAAGCGAAATGTCGTAGTTTAAAATCTGCATTATCATTTCAACGTAGTTCAACTGGTCACAAAATGCCCCCTTGTAAAAAGTGTATATGTGTGATCCAAAAAATTCCAGATAATTGCAAGCTATTCCCATATATACCAAGATCTCAGGGAACCAAACGAAAGTAGGATCCAACTCACATAACTCATTTTGGGAGCGTCATTCAAGAGGGAAAAAATATTCATAGTGAAGTCCAACCTTTTCTTATCATTCATCATGCAACAATGAAGTGATATAGGATGATAACCAATGTTTTTGTGACCCATAGTTTAGTTTGGCGGGGCAATTCCGAATTGAGTTCGTACGTATACAAGTAGGTGTATCCTTCATTTGACTCATTATAAATGTGAGATAATGTATAACTAAAAGATTCTAGATCATATAAGATAATGTTTTACATTTAATCAAATTTCTCCACATCTCAGCAATGCTATCGAGTTTGAAATGCTACTCTTGCGAGGTAATAGTTTGTGGATACCAACATAACATTTAAGTAAAAATAACGTCTTAAATTTTTCTTAATTAAAAATACTTAAAATCTCATATGCCAATATAACATGAAAACAAAACTAGAGATGAAGAGAGGAATAATCCCATTCCTGTTTCTGATGAGGAAGAGAAGGAGATTTTTCTAGCTGGATTACGGGATACATATACATTTCATCAAATAGTTTGTGTGCATTGCAAAGCCTTCACATTCGGTGTTGATGGTTGTAAATTCTTACTCTACGCCCTCAAAATTTATTTTCTTAAACTCTCAAAATCCTTTTGAGAAGATCTTTTTTGAGCGTATCATACATTCCACGAATCTACATTAGTTTTATGCATTCTAACAAACAGTTTGCATGCTTTGTGAGACCGTATTCCTTCAAAACATTTTGTCAAACTATTCACATTCCAAGTTCATGTTTCCACATTTTGCATACATATCTTCCCGACATCTGTAAATACAACATCTGGTAAGAGACTCGTTCCAAATCTCCATTATATTTTTATGTAAACCAATTCTCTGATTTTAAGCTCCTATTTTAGCAGTGTGATAGGATGCCAGCGCATCAGGTGGAACCTGAGATTTACTCTAGCTATTCACATTTTCTTTTACAGGTTCTAAGATCTCTAACGAACCCATCTTTCCAATTTCCTAACACCATTGAATACCACGAAGCAGTAACCAAAAACAAACAAACAAACATTTTGATGGATGTCTTAAATCTATTCCCAATGCATTTATTCTGATCACAAGCAAGGGGAAGTGCTGGCAAAAGATGTGGGGGTTATCCCTACTCCTTCAACTGCATCTACATACCCAAGCCATAATAAAACAATACTGGAACCTGCATAACTAGTTGCACTCCCAGCAATCCAGACACATGCAACATAACTAAAGGATAAAAATCACCACTTCACGCATTGGAAAAGAATGGACAACAAGAGGGTTTCCCACAGAGGAAGAGTGAAAGAGAAAAATCTTGTAGAGACATAAGTGGAATAGTAGAAAAAGGAACTTTCAATGTCTTAAACAATACAAAAACTACTCAGAATAGAAGAGAAAGAGCAGGAAAATGAAGTGATAGCTGTGAAAGGTGCTGCAAAGGTTACAGTGCATGTAGCACACATGCACAAAAGAAGAAGAATAAAAGTAAATACAGATAGACATTACACCGTAATGAAGCTCCCCATAATCCTTAATCTTCTTGTTTTCTTTTGCATACAACAAACAAAACAACGACAAGAATTAGTTTCCTTTCCGCTCAAATAGCAAATGAACCTGATTCAGATACAACTATAGATCCAGATCAATCAATTTGTATATAGTAAAATGAGGAGATATTACGGCTACATATTGTTTCCGTCTACAGGGATGATTTAACCAATAATGGTATTGATTTTTGAACAACTGTTAGAGAGAGCTCCATTTAACACAATTCCCTGTCACGTTCTGTTTATTTAATTATGAGAGTACATAACTCGGCTTTACCATGGTTAGTAAAACATAGCTTCAACTTGTGCACTGGCTGTGACTATCCAATTACTACTAAATTTACAATGTTAACTTGGGTTTCACCATGGTTACACCTCTGGATTTCAAATAAAGTGCTTGTCTTATTGTGCAAGGAAAATGATAGGTTTGAAAGGCCCTTTAGGATGTGTCGCTGCATATTGAGGGAACCAATGCTTTCTGCAACCTACAAAAGAAACCTCTGGCCAAACAGTTCACATGCCAAGTGTTAGCTTCTACTTGCACGCTGTGTTGGCAGATAGGGAAGATGGATTGCAGGGATACTAGTTTGAAGAGACAATTTGCATAATTGAACAAGCATTTCCATTTGGATAAAGACTTTAAGCGCATCAATCAAAATATGCACATTTCCCAAGAATATTCCATGCATTGTTAAGGCTCCTTAAGTGGTGTCGTGACCACGTTGCCATGTAGAGGTGGGAGGCAGATGTTACATAAATTGAAGGGGCAGTACATCATCATACCGATACACACTGATGAAAATGTAAATCTAAATTCTGGTGTTGGATGGATTACAATGGGTAAAAAGAAGAAAGTGAAATTGGTCAATGATCCCCTTAAGATGCATTTAAGATCCCATGGGAAGGAGTCTCAGGGATAAGCTGGTTGCTTGTTTACTTTTGTTTTTGTTTTGTTGTAGGTTTAGTTGTATTTTTGTCTGTCCCTCTTTTCCACTGAAAGAGGTTGCTCCATTTATTCCTCATTGATAAATCTAGAATAATGGCAACCAAAAGGTAACCATGGCCTCCAAGATCTTATTTTTACTCTTTCATACCAATTCTATTCCTTTCACTACCATCTTCGCTTCTCTATGCATGTTTATTCTTTCTTGGATATGTTACATATAGGGCAATCCCACACTGTCCAGCTCGATCTTCCACATTTCTACGCATCCTCCCTCACCCCACTTTCGCCCCCATGAAACTTTCACTATCCAATAGTCCATGCCGTGTTCTGATCCATAACCAATTATTGTCACGCCGTGATTCACACGTGTTCCACATTTACCACTGAATATTCCCTGTTAGCAAAAGCAAGATGGAAGGATAAAAAATTATAAATTCTCAAACTTTTTAGTTTGTGGAATACACTCCTCTAAATAATTTATAAGGACACTTACAGATTTGTATGCAGACCAGTCCCTCCCACTAGCATCAATGTCCGCACTGACTGGTTGTTGAGCCACAAATGTCTTCATTGATTTTTCGTCTCTGCTAGGTACATTTATATAGCCATTAATTGTTACCGCATGTTTCCTTTCCTGCCACACGCACATATATATTTATATTATTATTGTTATTATTATTTGTATTTCTCAGTTAGAATCATCCTTTGCCAAAGAGAAACAAATAGATTAATTGTTTTTTAAAGATATAAACTTTGAAAAAAAAACTGATGAGGAATAACATATACCAACGTCTTGTTACAGACACCTCTACCACCGGTATAAGGGTAATCAGCCTCTGTGGCAATGCCATCATTGGAAATTATATAATTAAATCCAGCTCCTTCAGTACCTGCAGAACAACCGTGGTTCTCTTTAACGCATGCATCTAGCTGTTGCTCCGATAGAGAAATCAATTTTCCGGTCACAATCTTATTGATTGCTTCAACTGATGCAACTGTGCTGAAAGCCCAGCAATCCCCTGTGAGAAAACACTTGTAAATCTAGTCAATCCATCAAAACCCAAAAACAAAGTTTAAAATAGTAGGACACACACACACACACACACATATTTCTATATAATTTTTAATGATAAAAATTGTAATTTCAATATATTTTTATTTAGAAGTTCATACGTAAAGAATGTATGCTAGTGTCTAGTTGTAATACATTCGAAATTCAGGAAATTTTTTTTATTAAAAGCGATCAAGATAACATAATTTTTTTTCTTCTTTACAAACTTACCTGCCAGCATAGAATGACAGTGCTTGCGATGATAATTGAAGACGAGGGGAAAAATACTGGTTGTTGATGGAGAGACCAAAGAATATTTAATGTAACGAGTAGTAGATATTTATATCAAAACTCTCCAATGTACTATAGTGAAAAACTTCCATGAATTTTAATTTGCAACTTTAAACAGACAATGATTGGAAAAACTAAAGATCATATATGTTTTTAAGATTGGATCAGGTATAATTTTTATTTGGTGGGGGAGGGGGTTGGGGATTCAACCAAATAAACAGATGTGATCTTTAAGCTGAGTAAGTGATTGTTAATTTGAAATCAGCGGAAATAAAATCAGTATTTTCAAACATATAAAAATTAGCACTTACCGCAACCCTGACCCTGCATTTTAACTGGTGTGACGGCCCTTTGCTTCCTCCAGTCTACTGAAGAAGGTAAATTTTCGTCAACTTGGGGATAAGTATAACGAATGCTTGTGTTTTTTGGACCAGGTGTTATCCTACCAACGGACATGTTCTTGAATTCTTCATGACTGAGGTCTGAGAACTCTTTCAGGCCCAGCACATACGATAGATATTGTTTGTTTCGCTCGTTGAAAATGTCCAGCCTATTTTGTTTCTCATGATAATTGTTGTAGGTCTTCCCATGCTCGCTCACCCATTGTTCGAATCTCCCCTGAAGTTTTTTTTCCGAGGACAAATCATGAGTCGGGGAAGGTATGAATGACAGCTCTTATCAATCTATAGAACATTACGGGATAAATTCAATACGAAACAACTTCTTTAGGCAATAACTACCCGAGGAATTAGTCACCGTATCGGATTCTACGGCTGGCCCTATCCATCACGCACGTTCGTGATGGAGGGCAGCAAAATTGAACCGGTGACCTCCTCCACAGCTAAATTTAGTATGTGGGTGTCAAAAAATTAACTTTATCATTGACTGCAAACGTGCGTGATCTTTAGGCTGATCCGGATTCTACACAGTTAGAGCCTTTTGTTCGAACCTATGGTGGGTTGTACGATTTTCAATTTCCTTTTTATAGCTCTAATTATTATTTTAGCAACAAACCATCATGGGTGCGGGAGTTTTAGTTAAGGTATTTAAATCTGTATAGATA
Source organism: Taxus chinensis (assembly GCA_019776745.2). Lineage (NCBI taxonomy): Eukaryota > Viridiplantae > Streptophyta > Pinopsida > Cupressales > Taxaceae > Taxus > Taxus chinensis. Next base: position 661,559,783 of record CM034151.1, on the reverse strand, counting down.
TCTTGAATAGATGTATCGCAAAAAAGGAATAGATATTATTCTACACGTGTTAATTATGAATTGTCTTAGAAGGTTCTACATTGATAATTTTTTGATGAAAAGGGATTTATATTATATTAATGTAGTAAGATACAAGATATTTTTTTTAAAAAAAGTGGGCGGTATAAGAGCACGCCCCAAACTACAAACAAAGCTAGGCCAAGCCTAGAACAACAAGAGTCAAACTAGGCCAGGCCTAAGAGAGTACAACAAAAAAGGCATTGCCTAAAAACATTAAAAAAAAAATATCAAGTAGTAGCAGAAAACATGCTCGACGCAGGTGGATCCCGATCATTTGGCCACCCCGAACCAGACAAGTCCTTGCTAGCATCCGGAAGCTCCCAGCCAGCAACAATTTCTTCCTCTGGGTCCACTACTTCGTGCGTAGGAATGGTGAGGCTGAGGCGAGGGAATTTGTCTGATGATGGTAGAGGTGGTGGTGGGTGCTAAGCATCTTGTTGTGAAGCAGCGACAGAAGGAGAGCCCCACCCATGCTAGCGATGTGGCGAGACCCAACCTTGCTGGTGAGCCGACGAATGCGGTGGAGAGCCCTGGCCACGAAAGCGAGCTGACGAGTGACTACGCTGATGTAACGACCCCAGAGAGAGGCGAGTGCAACTGAAAGCAAGACGTTGAGATCAGATGCACCAACCACCACAGGCTGAAGGCGAGGAGCACCTGGTGGGAGACAAAGGCACTTGGGCAACATTGTATGGAGCTTCCCCCCAATGGCGCAACAGGGTCTGGAGGTGATCCACCTCTAGTGCCACCTTGTTTTCCTGAACTTGAATCTGCAAATTCACATTGGAGATGACCATGGAATTGTTATAAATTGAGAAAGATTGATCAACTACAGAATTAAAAAAGAAAAAAGCATTTCTTTCTTTCGATATCCAAAATAAAATCCCCCCTCTGAAAACATGTCAAATCTTGGTGAACATAGGCAAAAGTTTGGGATTATCTCCCAAGAGGATATGTTGCCTAGTGAAATAGTGGGGTTGTGAAGGAAAAAAATCAATGGATCCAGTTCCAAGGCAATATGAGCTTTAAGACAGAACCAGAAGACATGCAAAAGTGTTTCCAAATGTCCACAGAAGGGGAAGTTAGGAGTCAGGATCCCAATTTGAACAAGACGAGCCTCAATAGGAAGGCCTTGTTGTAGAATACACCAAAGGAAATGAACAATTTTTGGCTCCACACATATCGTCCAAACAATTTCAAATTGCCTACCCCAGGTAGACATAGTGGCATGAATTCCCCAACGAGTATTAAGTTTTTCCACCATGGGCAAATGGGGCGAGAGCCAACAATAGTCTTTTTTGGCTTTGTAGTTACGGAAAGGAGTATCAACATACCGTTTCCAGTCTGTCCACCATGGGTGAGAGGAATGCGAAGCAATCTTATGCAACATGTGATTAGGAACCGAATTTATCACAATAGTGAAAGTATGCTGATCTTGGATGGAAAGCCGAAATAGAGCTTTAAAATCTGGCCAAGAGAACTAGGATTGAGCGTTCTTACAGAAGAAGTCCTCGATGGTGCAAATTATGCACTTAAAGAATTTGAGCGTGGAGATTCTTGGGACCTCTACTAAGAATTTATCATGGGATTGAAAAATCGACGACCACCAGAGAGATTGCTGATTGAGAGAAAGCCCATTACGAAAGCCATCCCTCTTCAACAAAAGCAAGGGGTTTACACATTCCCACTCTTTCCAAATACTCTTAAGCACAAAGGTGCCAACAATTATGACAGACACAAGAGTGATGAGAAAATTGACAAACCCTAAGGCTTTCTACGTAGGGAATCCATAAGGAGAACCTTCTGCAATGTCATGCCATATGAGAACTTTCCAAGTTTTTTGGATAGTAATGGTTCTGATAATCCACTTAGCACAAAGAGCTTTGCATTGACGTTGAATGTGAATAAGAACAAGGCCTCTAGAATTGCGAGGCAATCAATAGATATCCTAGGCTACCTGATGAGGCTTAAAAAGCAAAAGGAATACCTAACTTTTTTTAAAATCTCACCATGTTGCAGAATTTTCCAATCAAAGGTGGCAAACAAGTCTGGTGCGGGAAGGAAATATTTCATGTAACATTGGTTTTTTTTCCATTGAATGGCTGAGCTAGAAGTTAGGAAGAAAGTATCTAAACATTGCATAGCATTGCGACATTGAGTAGTTGTAAATTGGGCTCATCAGGTAGGGAGATTCCACGAACAAGACCATGTAGTTTGGCATGAGCTAAGAGATAACCAAAGCCTTCGGCTGCCAACACATATAGTGCAGGGGCAAGAGGACATCCTTTTCTAATAGAGAAAAAAATACCAAAAGGCTCTGAGTTGAGGCCATTAATAGAAATTTGAGCAGAGGCATTTACAAAAAGCATATTGACCGATTGAATAAAAATGGGTCCAAAGCCAAGGGCCTGAAGCATGGCGAGAATGAATGGCCATTCACTATGATCATAAGCCTTCTCAAAGTCAATCTTGATAAACATGGTGACTTGATGAGATCCACGAGCCCATTCTATGCCTTCCTGCACCACGATTATTTTATCCAGGATGAAACGTCCCTGTATGAAGCCTGTTTTCTCTGACTGAATAATAACAGGAAGAAGATTGCATAATCGTAGAGCTAACACTTTGTCAATGATTTTGTAGGAGACATTCAGCAGTGTAATCGGCCATCAACAAGTGATTTTCTCAGGAACTCATTTTTTAGGGATAAATTTGATGTTTCCCTTATTAATGTGTGGCCTTAGGGATTGGTTCTGAAATCCTTCAAGATACACCTGAAAAAGGTCTTTCCCAACAGAATCCCAAAGAACTTTATAAAATTCATAAGGGAATCCATCATAGTCGACGCTTTATCATTAGCCATTTGTAGAGTGGCTACATGGAGGTCTTCAATGGTGAGGATTCTTTCGCAGATCACCTTCTAAGATTTTGATAGTTTACGTGGCACAACACCCAATCATTGATCAAGAGTAGATCGGCAAGCTGCAGTGGGTAGCTGAGATTAAAAGACAAGTTTGTAATGTTGCAAAAAGGCTTGCAACATAAGTTGCAGGTCAATAATCTGAGCTCCGTTGTCCATGATAGCTGAGCTATGTTGAGAAGGATTTCTGGCTTGAAGAGAAAGAAGAATTCTTTCGAAACCTAATCTCCAATCTTAAGCCAATGCATTCGAGTCTAGATCTGAGCGCCTCTAGCATTATAGTTATCCACAATTTGGATTTTATTCTGGAGCGTTCCAACTTCTAGTTGTAGAGCGTCAAAGAAGGCATCACCTTGAAGCGCCACTTTCACCCAGATGAGAGGTGAGGTGTTAGCAGTGTATGAGTGGTGCTGAAGTTTTTGTAGCTGTTGGCAGTATATTGTAAGAAATCTGGTAGTCTGAGTTAGCACATCTTCCCACCATTGTATCCAACTGTCTTGCATAGGTGGATGAAACCGATGACAATGATTGGATCATGGAATTAAATTCCAAACCTGTTTGATATGATTAATAGTGGGGCCATGTTGCATCAATGTAGTATCAAGAAATAATTGGCCTTTATGAAAAAAGGGGCGCGCATCATGCCAACAGATAAAAAATCATATAGGAGAGTGGTCCGAAAGGAAAAATTCAGGAATGACCTCCAATGGCATAGAACAAATTCTATCGAACTCAAAGAAAATTAGAGCTGACAACATGGCCCTGTTAAGTCGTTTAAGAACGTGATGTGTCCCTCCACGAAGATTGGTCCACACGTACTAAGCTAGAGAGGTGGGAAAGCAAGATGCGTTAGGATAAAAAAATCCAAATTTATTACTCGTGAAGTTCCACGCTTCCCTTTCACTAGGTGTCCACCTCATAGGCAAGTGGCCACATTTACCACTAGCGGATTCAACAATATTAAAATCTTCACTTATTACCCAGTAGGCATTGCGAATGGAGTTTGCTATCCACCGCCACAAATCGGCCCTTTCTGCTGCATCATTCGAGGTGTAAATATTTAGGAGCCCAAAAGGGCGGCCATCAATATTAAAGAGTACCCATATGATATGGTTGGTGGGGTTGATACCATGGTCAATAAATAAGGGCCTCCATTTGGGAGTAAAAAGAAAAATTAATCCCCCACTCCCTACTTCATGATTGCTACAGAAAGCCAAGATGTCAGGCCAGATGGATTTGCAAACCATCCCTGACTGAAAACCTGTAAGTTTTATTTCTTGTAAAAATAAAACATCCAACTTTACACATCATTTTCGAGTTTCATGCACAACATACTTATGATAGGGGTTTTTCAGACCCCGAACATTCCAAGATAGACAATTCATGGGAAACCTTGATCCAGAGCCATATCCTCATCCTCAAAGCTATCAAGGACATCATATTGATTTTTCAGGAAATGAGCAACATTATGATGCAAAACATCCTCCAGATCAACTTGTTTTCTGTTGGCGTACTCAATGTTGTATTCCGCTTTGGTGGAATCCACGTTGCATGTTGGGCTATGGTCCTGAGAGATGCAAGAAGGACTTTGGGACCGTCCTAACGACCCTTGTGAACTATCCTGCAGTAGTAGTGGAACTGAGTGTTAGATGGAAGCACAAGAAATAGAATTTGTCTAGTCCATGAGAACCAATGCCGCAAGGGGTGTGCTGGAGTACTTCGGCAAATGAGAAACCAATATTGCAGCAGCAGTTACTTCTTTAGCAGCAACTGTAGTCTCCTTAACTGGGATATTGAGAGATTGCTCCTTAACAACAGGCTCCCGATGAACATGGGAGCCAAAGGATTTGGGTTGTTGGGATTTTTTCTTGTTTCACTGGCCTTTGGAAACTTGCCAACCTTCCCTCTGATGGGGTCAGATGGGCTCAAGAGTTTTTTTGGCCATAGGGCGGTTGTGGGGTACATAGAGTGGACAGTCCTTGATCTTTTTATCAAATGCCTAATAACGGAAGAAATTGTTAGGTAAATTGATATACATGACCCACTGGGAATATTATTTATCTCCCATCTAGATATCCACAAATTCCAAAAGATGTAAGGTTTTATTACTGTTTGGGGCTACATTTCCTAATAATCAATATTTAATTTAATAATGCAAGAAAATAGGAAAGCATCCCTATTTTTCTTACAAGTCTTCTACGGAATTTTCAACCACAACAACAAATGAAAATCCACTACACCAATTTAAAATTATCATATTTCTACCAAACGTATCTAGACCCATTGTTACCTTCCCAAAACAATCATGCCATCTCTTCCCAAAAGTGATCCCACCTCTATAACTTTGTTTGCTCATATTTCTGGAAGCTTATGTAGACTTCAAATTTATAATGTTAAATTTATTTGAAGGGCCCTTGACAGATTATATGGTTCACCTTGAGTATTCGAAAGCTACGCACATTGATAACAATACACGATGCATTAATTCAAATAGCAAAAATGCCTCCTAATCTCAAACTACTTCTTCTTCTTCTATATGCGCACAATTTATTTTTCCATACATGTTTGTTGAGGAACTTTCCCACAACACATCTCGGAGATAAAGATCAGGGAAAATTTTTTGGATTCAGGAAAAACAGATGGTTTCACGCAGAGGGAGAGTGAAAGATACAAATCTAGATAGGCATAAGTGGCATAGCTAGAAAAATGTACTTCCAAATCCTTATTCAAAACACCAACTACTTGAAATATAAGAAAAAGAGCAGGAAAAATGAAGTGGTGGCTACAAAGGCCACAAAGCACGTAGCAAAGATGCTCAGAAGAATAAGAAGACAAATCAATACAGTTGTACACTACACCAAATGGAACGCCTCTCAGCCTCAATCTTCTTCCTCCTTTGCATACAACAAACAACAAAACGGTAGGAATTAGTTTCCTTTCAACTAAGAGATAAAAGTACCACTTTAGGAAGAGAAATAGATCCAGTACTAGGAAACAAATCCTCTTGCCCTCTTAGAGATAATAGAAACTGCTTAATTCATAGATACAGATCCAATTCGATCAATTTTTTTATATAGTGAGATGAGGAGATATTATAGATAGAGATTTATCTCCACGTGTAGGGATTATTTAACAAATAATGGGACTAATTTCAGGACAGCTAATAGTAGAGTTCTCTTTATCGTTGCTTTAGATTACGTTGGTAAGGATGATGCTCACATTTGGACACAATCTCGTTGCCTTTAGTTAAATGGTGGCGATGCTTAAAGGACACGCTCATGCCATGCTCCAAAACTCCCATTTTGGCACAAGAAAGAAAAACATTTGATAATTATGAGGAGTTTAGATTTTCACCTGTCAAAAGTGTATGTGTGGAAAATTATAAATCTCCTGATATATCTATTGGGTTTGTTTAACAACAATGTTAAAGTATAAACTGACACTCTGTAACAAGATTTTTCTCTAAGGTCATTATCTATAAAATTCTTATAATTTAAAGGGATGAGGGGATTTGTGCATAATCGATAGCCATACACCATTTTCCAGATACCTGTTATTTCAGACTTGCAACTACATTTTGCAGAGCTTCTTTGACTTTCCAATCTCGCCTTAAAATGGAGTAAATCCCAAAGTTTATTTTAAAATGGAGTAAATCCCAAAGTTTATTTTCCCACTTCTTCACTTCAACAACGTGTTGGCATGGTCATTACATCTTCCCCCCTTATAAATGCATTGTCCCTGATGTAACCCACAACAAGGTAAGAAGGGTAACTTACGAGTCGGTCACATGGCTACAAAAGAGGGGTCTCACCACTACAACATGAACTTAAGGAATAACCATATCAATAATAATCTCCAATTATTTATATTCTGTGAATTTTGGAATTTCTTTACTTTATTTCTCAGTTCATCTTTTCCTTAATACATTTTCTTAGTTTCAAGTTCATAAGATTTCCTTTTTGAACTACTCAAATCCATAGTGAAATCAAATATAAATTTGATAATCGTTTGGTAAAACTTTTACTTGTGTTTTTTCATAAGTGTATTCACAATTTATTAGCTTTAGCGCTTGAAAATTCATTTTTTAATGTTCACAATCTTATTTCTTGTTAAAAAATTCTATTTTAAGTTTCGAGTTGGTTTCCTGAAACTCTTGACATCACAACATCACACAAGGTCCAAAGCACAAATCTAGCGAAACAACATTACACTTTTTAACACATTTTAATGACTACATCACAACACGACTGCTAAACTACCATGGGAATGAAAATGCAGGTCCAAAAAACATAGAACTCAACACACATGTGACTAATAAATAATGGATCATCACGATGAAACATATGAAACTAGTATCACATGACCCAAAAACCATGATTGTACCGACATAGTGCCACTACAATATCCAATATTACATATTAAACAAGAGCAACGTCAAACCTAAATCATAACAATGCCTAACGAGACTCACAAGAGTACACATAATTCATAACATCAACTGCACATCATAAAACATCATGAAACAACTCCTTATATCTCCGAAAGCATCACAAAACAACTCCACATATCTCCAAAATCATCACAAAACAACTCCATATACCTCCCAAAGAGAAAGAATCGTAGTGCCAAAACCAAGCTGGGTCGCTCAACCATAGAGCCCCATCACATGATTTCTCTATATCGGGTCACTCAACCATAGAGCCCCATCAAGAATATCAGGTCACTCAACCATAGAGGCCCATCCAGAATATTGTGTCACTCAAGCCCCATCCAGAATATCAGGTCACTCAACCATAGAGCCCCATCAAGAATATCAAGTCACTCAACCATAGATCTCCTTCTCCTTTCTCCATATAATGAGGCTAGGTCACCCTATGCCCCTAGGCACATAGAGCCCCGTCATCCCCACCCAAGTGGTGTGGTAACCTATAGTTCAAAACCTACACAACATTATGACCCCCTTGGGGCGTACTCCCATACAACGAAGTGGGCCCATAGGTCCAACCACTCCATGGTGAATCCCACGACCCTATTCTAACACATTACAACATTAGAATCATCATAACAATCTGATTCAAATGCCAAGTGGAAAAAATACCAAGCCTTGGGCTAGGCTATAAAAAATAAATTAAATTTGAAACGTAAATTTAAAACTAAGCAAAACAAATGGCTAAATATCCATAGTGAAAAAACTCACATGTTAGTGTAACAACCAAATAAAATGCCCAAAATATAAGAACACATTAATTAAGAAAATTGATGGTTCTGAAAAGAAAAGAGATAATGATCAATTTACGAGTAAAACACGTATAGAAAAATAACACATTACAATCACTACATGGCCTTAGAAAAATAACACATTACAATCACTACGTGGCATATCATACAATCAACGAATCTACATTGGTTTGATGCATTCTAACAAAAAGTTTGCATGCTTTGTGAGACCATATTCCTTCAATTTTTTTGGTCAAACTATTCACATTCCAAGTTCATGTTTCCACATTTTGCATAGATATCTTCCTGACATCTGCAAATACAACATCCGACAAGAGACTCATTCCAAATCTTCATTATATTTTGATGTAAATCAATTCTTTGATTTTAAGCTCCTATTTTAGTAGCGTGATAGGATGCTAGCACATCAGGTAGAACCTGAGCTTTACTCTAGCCATTCACATTTTCTTTTACAGGTTCTAAGACCTCTAACGAATCCATCTTTCCAATTTCCTAACACCATTGAATACCACGACCTTTTCAGCAATAAAAAAAAACAAACAAACAAACTTTTTGATGGATGTCTTAAATCTATTCCCAATGCATTTATTATGATCACAAGCAGGGGGAAGTGCTAGCAAAATACATGGGGGTTATCCCTACTCCTTCAACTACATCTACATACCCAAGCCATAATAAAACAATACTGGAACCTGCATAACTAGTTGCACTCCCAACTATCCAGACATATGCAACATAACTAAAGGAAAAAAATCACCACTTCACGCATTGGAAAAGAATGGACAACAAGAGGGTTTCACATAGAGGAAGAGTGAAAGAGAAAAATGTTGTAGAGACATAAGTGGGATAGTAGAAAAAGGAACTTTCAATGTCTTAAACAATACAAAAACTACTCATAATAGAAGAGAAAGAACAGGAAAATGAAGTGATGGTTGTGAAAGGTGCTGCAAAGGTTATAATGCATGTAGCACACATGCACAAAAGTAGAAGAAGAAAAATAAATACAGATAGACATTACACCATAATGAATGGCCCCGTAATCCTTAATATTCTTCTTTTCTTTTGCATACAACAAACAAAAAAACTACAAGAATTAGTTTCCTTTGTGCTCAAATAGCAAATGAACTTGATTCAGATACAACTAGATATCCAGATCAATCAATTTGTATATAGTAAAATGAGGAGATATTAAGGCTACATATTATTTTTGTCTATAGGGATGATTTAACCAATAATGGTATTGATTTTTGAACAATTGTTAGAGAGAGCTCCGTTTAACATAGTTCCCTGTCACGTTCTATTTATTTAATTATGAGAGCACATAACTTGGCTTTACTATTGTTAGTAAAGCATCGCTTCGACTTGTGCAATGACTGTGACTATCCAATTACTACTAAATTTACAATGTTAACTTGGGGTTCACCATGGTTACACCTTTGGATTTCAAATAAAGTGCTTGTCTTATTGTGCAAGAAAAATGATAGGTTTGAAAGGCCCTTTAGGATGTGTCACAACATATTGAGGGAACCAATGCTTTCAGCAACCTATAAAAGAAACCTCTAGCCAAACAATTCACATGCCAAGTGTTGGCTTCTACTTGCACGTTGTGCTGGTAGATAGGGAAGATGAATTGCAGGGATACTAGTTTGAAGAGACAATTTGCATAATTGAACAAACGTTTCCATTTAGATAAAGACTTTAAGTGTATCAATCACTCAACTAAAAGCATATGCATTTGTTACATGAAACACCCTTATAAAAGGATTATTATTCTAGAATAAGGGCAACCAAAAGGTAACCATGGCCTCCAAGATCTTATTTTTACTCTTTCATACCAATTCTATTGCTTTCACTACCATCTTCACTTCTCTATGCATGTTTATTCTTTCTTGGATATGTTACATATAGGGCAATCCCACACTGTCCAGCTCAATCTTCCACATTTCTATGCATCCTAATGTATCCTCCCTCACCCCACTTTCACCCCCATGAAACTAGTTTCACTCCCAGCTATCTAGACATATGCAACAAAAATAAAGGAAAAAAATCACCACTTCACGCATTGGAAAAGAATGGACAATAAGAGGGTTTCACACAGAGGAAGAGTGAAAGAGAAAAATCTTGTAGAGAGATAAGTGTGATAGTAGAAAAAGGAACCTTCAATGTCTTAAACAATACCAAAAACTACTCAGAATAGAAGAGAAAGAGAAGGAAAAAGAAGTGATGGCTATGAAAGGTGCTGCAAAGGTTACAGTGCATGTAGCACACGTGCACAAAAGCAGAAGAAGCAAAATAAATACAAATAGAAATTACAGCATAATGAAGCACCTCATAATCCTCAATCTTCTTCTTTTCTTTTGCATACAACAAACAAAACAACGAGAAGAATTAGTTTCCTTTCCACTCAAATAGAAAATGTTTAGTTTCCTTTCCACTAAGATACAACTACAGATCCAGATCAATAAATTTGTATATAGTAAAATGAGGAGATATTATGGCTACAAAATATTTCTGTCTGCAGGGATGATTTAATCAATAATGGTATTGATTTTTGAAAAACTGTTAGAGAGAGCTCCATTTAACACAGCTCCCTGTCACATTCTGTTTATTCAATTATGAGAGTACATAACTCGGCTTTACCATTGTTAGTAAAGCATAGCTTTAACTTGTGCACTGGCTGTGACTATCCAATTACTACTAAATTTACAACGTTAACTTAGGTTTCACCATGGTTACACCTCTGGATTTCAAATAAAGTGCTTGTCTTATTGTGCAAGGAAAATGATAGGTCTGAAAGGCCCTTTAGGATGTGTCGCTGCATATTGAGGGAACCAATGCTTTCTGCAACCTACAAAAGAAACCTCTGGCCAAACAGTTCACATGCCAAGTGTTAGCTTCTACTTTCACGTTGTGCTGGCAGATAGGGAAGGTGGATTGTAGGGATACTAGTTTGAAGAGACAATTTGCATAATTAAACAAGCATTTCCATTTGGATAAAGACTTTAAGCGCATCAATCAAAATATGCACATTTCCCAAGAATATTCCATGCATAGTTAAATCTCCTTAAGTGTTGTCATGACCACGTTGCCGTGTAGAGGTGGGAGGCGGATGTTACATAAATTGAAGGGGTAATACATCATCATACCGATACACACTGATGAAAATATAAATCTCAATTATGGTGTTGGATGGATTACAATGGGTAAAAAGAAGAAAGTGAAATTGGTTAATGATCCCCTTGAGATGCATTTAAGATTCCATGGGAAGGAGTCTCAGGGATAAGCTGGTTGCTTGTTTACTTTTGTTTTTGTTTTGTTGTAGGTTTGGTTGTATTTTTGTTTGTCCCTCTTTTCCACTAAAAGAGGTTGCTCCATTTATTCCTCATTGATAAATCTTTGTCTCCATTGAAACGTGTTGTTATGGGAAGGGTCACCTTAACCCTCTTTTATGATCGATAAAAAAAAAAAATAATTAAATGTTACTTTGAAATTTATATATTATCCTGTATTCAATTATTTTTAAAATATAATTTTGTAGTTTTTCAATATAATCATCTAGTTTTTAAATGTCCATTAAATATCACTTCACGGACTAATTCTTTATATTGGAATCATTTTAAATAGATTATTATGCCGAAGGTGTTCCCCCTATGGGAAAGGCTCTTCCGAACGTTTCTACAACGATGTTAAATTTGACGGTTTGACAACCGTCTGAACGTTTTCACATTTTTGACTATTTTTAACAATTTTTTTGTGTGTTTTTAACCCTAAAATTCCCAAATCCTTATTAAAATTCTCGTCGTCTTTGCCCCTTTCCACTTTTAGCATGCCGCTACAGAAAATACAAGTTACTCCAAATATTTCATTACTCCAGAAGCCTATCGAAAGCAAAATTCTAGCGGCTCCAACTCCTCCTCAAGCAGTACTTATAATGACGCCTCTGTAATTTTTTGTGTTCGTGATTTAAGTTTTGTCCCTATGATGTATTCCACTGAGCTATTTGTATGTATAGCTATAATATCTTGTTGATGAGTTTGTACTAGCTTGAGTATTACCTTCACATATATATTTCCACATGGTTCATATTTGATATCTCTTCTACAATTCCATTTGAGGCTTATAACTACCTCTTTACAGGGAAGATTAGTTATGGACTTGCATATATCTTGCTTAACATGCTTCCACCTATGGAATTTGGGGAGTGGGTATGATTAGTTGTGCGTAGTTAAAAAACCCTAAAATGATAGAAAAAAGAGGCACTTGAGCAAATTGGCAGAGGAGAGAGAGATCGCAGAGGAAAGATGACTGAAAAGGATAGATCAGAGGATACAGGTCACGTGTGGAAGGAATTCATGTTGTTAGTCATCAAAATAGAAATATTAACACACATTAAACAAAGTTATGGATACATGTTTTTTTATTACCTACTTTTGACCATAGTGGATAGCTTATGGATCTAATGTGCACTTCCAGTTAGCAATTGTAGAGAGAATGGAAAAAATGTATTCATCCCAAGCACTCCAACACCAACAGGAGCTCTTTAAAATATAGTAGCATAGCTATTTAAAATTTGTAAACCATTCCAAATATTTTTTCGTTTGCATTGAAACAACATTTTCTACATCTATTTAAACATCTTAATGTGAATCTCTGATTTTTCCATAGCTGGGTTCAATCATTTGTTCTCTTTTCTTTTAGGGTACATATTCTACATCTCACTTGTCTTTTCATTATTCTAGTTTCTGATATCAATCTAATACAAGTTTTCTCCAAGGATGCAAATGTTTCTTCTTTCAATCAGAAAAAGAAAATAAAAAATTCTCTATATATCTTACAAAATCAAGAAACAAAGGGTTCTAAGATCCATGAGCACTGAATCAGGCTAAAGTTTCTTTAATTAATATATTTTTCATATTTCGAGTCTTTTTGATGTGAAGAATCTAAGAAATATTTGCAGATCTAACTGGGGGGCTTGTGTATGTTTTAAAAGTTTTGTTTACATGAAAACATTGTAGTAGTTGGAATTCTTGTGTTTTTACATTCCAATTTAGTAAAGAAACTCTGGATGTTCTGACCACTATAAATTTCCTTTCTTCCCCTTAAGGTTTTATTAACTCTTTTTTGTTCTTCTAAATGTATGAAGGCTTGATTATAATGGCAGATTGGTAATTGGGGTTTTCTGTTGGATAGCTCATAATGAATTTGTACTCATCATGGACTGGTTCCATTGGTCCTAAAGGGGTAAGTATTTTATGAGAAGCTACCAAATACTCTATTTTCATATAAATTTAATGTATTTTTCCCTGTTGTTCAATCCATGAGCATATGAGTCCATGGTTATCTAATTCAACGGTTGCTTTCTTTCTCTTTTTCCTTAATTTCCTTTAAATTAAGGAAATTAATTTCCTTTAAAATTTCCATTCTAACCACTATAAATTTCCTTTCTTCCCCTTAAGGTTTTATTAACTCTTTTTTCTTCTTCTAAATGTATGAAGGCTTGATTATAATGGTAGATTGGTAATTGGGGTTTTCAGCTCATAATGAATTGGTACTCATCATGGACTGGTTCCATTAGTCCTAAAGGGGTAAGTATTTTATGAGAAGCTACTAAATACTCTGTTTTCATATAAATTTACTATATTTTTCCCTGTTGTTCAATCCATGAGCATATGAGTCCATGGTTATCTAATTTAGTGGTTGCTTTCTTTCTCTTTTTCCTTAATTTCCTTTACCTTTTTTGGGAATTTTTCCTTAATTTCAATCCATGAATCCACTGTTATCAACTAAGTGGTTTCACATAAATTTATTCTATTTTTTCTTGTTATTATATCCATATGTCTATAATTGGTTGCATTTAAATTTATTGTATTTTTCAATCCACCTTTTCCCCCCATATTTAGGTTCCACAATAAAACACCATGTAAGAATATAGAAGAAAATTATAAATTTTAGAAGGATGGAAAGATAGATGAAAAGCAAGATGATCTTGCTTTAGGTCTTTGACACATTGTTTTAGAAACAAAACAGAGATACAACTTGAAGTAAGTATAAATTCATGGTTTTATCAGCCAAATTCCTTCTTACTATGTGTAAATTATGCTTTAAAACAATGCTTATGTGTGTTGAGATCACATACTTCCATCATTTCTTAGACATCCTATGTTGGTCTAATTAGCATAAAATTGTGGGATTTCAGGAATGTTTATGTTTGGCATGTTATTATTGGTTAGTAGGGAGGAGTTATGCATAATTATCAAGTCTATTTATCATGAGTTATACTAACTCACGTTCTCTCACACTCTCATAACATCACTTTTTATGTTATATAGTAGCATACGACTATTACCAACAAAGCTTTGTGAAAACTATGTGCAAATTCAAAATCTGAAGTTTTGGGGAAAATATGTGGTGAGATTACTAAAAACATCTCTTTTCTATTATTGATTCTCTGAGTTTCTGGTTGCAAGTGATATACTTCTAGCTGCATTACTGGATAATCACTAAATTTGTCCAAATTGACGAGCAAACATTTAACGATTTCTTGGTTAAGATTCTTTTGTGCATATTTTGAGAGGGCTACTTTTTGAACTGAAAATAAGCTCAATGCTACAGGATTTTATCTCAAGCTCTTCAGATTATGTGGTTACATATTTTTAATTCAAACTGAAATTTTATATGATAAGAATATTTGTCCAAATTGGGTAGCAAACATTTAATGATAGATTGGTCAAACTGCCTTCATGTAGATTTGGGATGCAACAAGGTGCAAAAAAAGGAGCAATGATCCATTCGAACTTGGCCTTGTACCTATTATTCTCTCAATTGAGCAAATCTTGAACACAATGTCTATGTGGCCAATACCAATTAAACAAGGAAGTGAAGTTTAAACAAAATCATTAGTTTACCTTTATGATTTACCATAACAAATAAAAAGCAACACCATCGTACAAGTTACTCAAAAACTGGAGTGGCATGTTGAAATGTTATTAATGATGTAACCTCAACAACAAAAATCAATAAAGCAATCTATAGAAAATGTAGAGCATCTTACCTTTAATTGACATATATTCGCCTTCTGTCTGATATGAGACAAGATGCAATTAGAGCCATAATATATCATTTTGATCATTCATTCTTACACTATATTTTTCCCAAAGTACAAACCAAAACCATCAACTCAAGGTTGAAGAAAATTTACATGCAGGATTGATAGAATTTAATGGGTTCTCGGTACATATTTTAATAGAGATACACTAGGTTAATTTATTTTCCCCTTTGATAAAGGCTCTTATTATATGCAAATTCATCTACCTATTTTATCTCTTTTAAGGGTTCCGAGTGGACTAAATTAATATGATTTTTTTTGGGCTATTAAAGGAAAAATTGGTCATTAAGTGTAATGCCCCTCTGGGCATGGGCTTCTTTTTCTGCGACCTGCCTGGCGTGAGGGAGAAGCTGTTCCGTGGGATGTTGTTGTTCTGTCCTTTTGGCAAGTGGTGTGTGGTTGGGCGCCTCCACCAACTATCTTCATTGTTCAACATACCAACTGTCACCAACCTACCATAATTTATGACCCTGTCACCTCATTTTGACCTGCTCCTTCTTGGCATGTTCTGGACAGTGGATTCATTGATGGTGAAATGAAGTTCTGTTGCCCCTGATGTTGCATGGGTGGGTGTGGATTCTCAAAATCGTGCTGTACAGGTAGTTTCAATGGAGTGTAGAACTGAAATTCTCCTAGGAGTGCCGTGAGGAAGTGATTGGCTATATGCAGTAGCTACAGGGTAGAGAGGTAAACGTATTTCAGAAAATCAGTGGCCTCCAGAGAGAGGTTAAGTGTGACAGCTGCTGCAGGGCGATCCCAAGGAACCGTTGGTGTTGAACCTGATGTTCTGGTTGCACGCGACCACAGTCAAGATCAGTTGTTGCAAAATCTTGCAGTTGTATTAGAAGAACGAGATAAAGTTTTAGTTGAGCTGTCTTGCCTTTTCATTTTGGAAAGTCACTTCCGTCCAGGTGGTGGTTAGAAGAAGCTGCAAGCTAGGGAAGCCGACCTGTTGTAACATGGTAGAAGCCTGCTGAGCACTTCCAACAAGTAGGTCGTCCAACTATGGTGTCATCTGTTCTGTATCAGACGCATCCTCAAATCCGGGTATCTCCTTCAAGATATGTTTATCAGAATCGACTATGTGACAGTGAGTATTTGCAGCTAAGCCATTGGGTATACTTCCTTCCGGGAGTTGTATTGAATGCCTGTAACACAGAGGTGATCAAACTTCATCTTTTCCTGAGACTTCACGCATACCATCCTTTCCGAATGAGCAACTTCTGGTGGACTTTCTGGAGGCGACGGGTGCTGCACTAGATTTGGTTACATGGAATGCTGTTATTGGAGGAGAACATGCATCGGTCGACTGCTCCTCAAGGAAATTCCTCAGAGATTCGTAATCATGGTGGCGCATTTGAGATTTCAAACAAACCAGGACAATCCTTCAGCTTAGAGAATACAGAATGCCGGACAACCAACAGATTCATCAAAGCGGGATGGTTCGAGAGTTTTAGAGGCGGAACGTCCTGCAACAGATGATGAAAAATCAAAATGATAGACTCATATATATCAATGACCCGAAATCGACAAATGAAAAATATGAATTTACTGGAAACGAGATTCAGACAAGAAAATACACCATCATTACTTTTTTTGCCTAAGAATTTGTTTGTTCAGTTTCATTGACTTGCTTACATTTATTTCCTGGTGATTGCTGCCTTGAATCAGCTGCCTTAGCTGGCAGTCTTTGGGAGAACTGTATCACTTTTCCCTTTGCTATTCATTTTGTGTGTGACAGCTATCAAAGACGGGTATGAGGATTGGCGTCGACATCGTTCTGATAAGAAAGAAAATAATAGGGAGGTACAAGTGCTGCAGGGTGTCCAATTTAGCTCAAAGAAATGGAAGAATGTAATGGTAGGTGAAGTACTGAAGATACCTGCAAATGAAACTATCCCATGTGATATTGTTTTGTTGGAAACCAGTTATCCAAGTGGAATTGCGTATGTACAGACAATTAACCTTGATGGAGAATCAAATCTGAAAACAAGATATGCCAGAACAGAAATTGTGGCTAAGAGGCCTGAAAGGGAACCTCCTTCAGGCCCTTATTCGTTGTGAACAACCAAACAGAGAACATATATGGTTTCATTGCAAACGTGGAAATTGATGGCAGAAAAATTCCACTTGGGCCATCAAACATTGTGCTTCGAGATTGCCAGCTAAAAAATACTGCATGGGTAGTTGGGGTGGTTTTTTATGCAGGTCAAGAGACCAAAGCAATGCTAAATAGTTTAGGTGCACCTTCAAAACGAAGCAGATTAGAAGGGCACATGAACAAAGAGACGTTATGGTTATCTGTATTTCTATTTATTATGTGTGCAGCTGTGACATTTGGAACGTCTTTGTGGCTCATGAAGCATTAGGGGGAAACTTGACACTTCCCCGTATTACAGGCAAGCGCTGTCTTTACGTGGAACACTGATGCTTGGGGTTATGGTGATAGTACGACATCTCTATATCAGTCCCCACCCATGGGTGTTGGCTATTTTTTTTTTCCAAATGGGGAAGCTTAAGGGATTCTAGCTGACACTACGAGGCGGTTGTGAGGTGGATTTGCGAAAGGACTCAACTGTTAAATTTTCTGCCCCATCAGTCTATCCAGTTATCACATTTGGCCCATTGACATCGCCTAGCAGCAGTACTCACATCCTTGTCTCATGCTATTGTTTGTATGTTGACCCGTGTGGAGTCTGTACGACCTGTTGAAGCTGGAGAAATAGGCAAGATATTTCTACACCTTTCTACTGCTATTATATTTACAATTATTGCGAAATCGAACCACTTTTCCTTGCATTGATTTGTCAGTTAGATGTCATGATGGGAGATTTCCCTTTCTGCTTGTTTCTTCTCATTTTAGATTTTATCATTGAAAGTATGTGGGCCGAAAGGATGCGTGTGCCCTCTCCTCTGAATGTTATGTTTCCCTTACTCGAATGATAGAACTTCATCTGTTTGTTTATGTATTAATTCTTCTCTGCGATTGAGTTGCAAGTTATTATGTTGATCAAGCTAGTATTTTCGATATCATGGAAGTAAGTTTACAATAACTATGAAACCACCGTCCTAGCACCCAAGTTTGTCCTTGACGTTTTTTGTTAGCTCCTTCGCAAGTCCCTTTGATAACCTTTTGGCATCGAGAAAGAAAGGTTGTAGGATTGTTTGTGAGCAATGCGTGGGCTAGCCAGCTTAGAGTTTTGGTATTAAAACTGGTAGAATAAAAGGGTTTGTGTGCAACGTGTTTTGCCGTCTCACGTGTTTAGACTCTTATACTATCCTTCATCTTGTTTCTAGGCTTTTAAGGCCATCCTCAAGAAGTACCTTGACCATCCCTATCAACTTGAATCATAACTAGCTTTTCGGATCAACTAAGCTAGAGGTTTCATTGTGCGAATCCAGTACCTGGTTGACACTAGAATAGTTTGGTCTAATCCCCCTCTCAGAATTATTTCTAATGGCGCTCTTCTATTTTTCCTAACTTGCATTATTTCTCCTTTGTAGTGTTAACGCTATTAATTAATATCGGCCGGTCTTTATGCACGTAATTACCGTAGTAGTTTGTGATGGAGATTTCCTTAAATGTGATTGACCTTCGGGAAAAACTCAGCTTTCGTGTGATAATCTTATGAATTCATAGCGGAAGGTTTTGTTTATGATAAAGTCACTTAGAAATTATGCTTGTATCTATTTGTGTGACGGTTGACTGTGTTACCAAGGGTTGCCGTAAAATATGGTTGTTTTGGGATATGGGTAATTTATTTTAAATTAACCAAACATTAGTATTGTAGTGGAGGTTTGCAAATCCTTAGTGTTATAAATTTTTTTGATGACATTATTGTATACTCTTGTGTGACGGAACCCCCTTCTTCTCTTGCATGCTTGCTACTAGCCTGTAAGACTTTGACCCTTCTTGGATGATTGGAAAATCTTGTAGTTAATGGTCAAAACTAGTATACCTTGCCTTCACTTCGAAACTTATGTTGTGTGTATACTCTATTTGATTTCTGGTTTGAAACTCAATTATACATGGCTTTTTGTGTTATTTTTTGAAACCCGTGGTTCCCCTTTCTTGGGCCGATCAACTCTTGTTCTTTTAGAAATATATTATTTTAGTCTATGCGTATGGTACCTTTGATTAATTTTCTAGATGGTTGGTGTATATATATCAAATCTCAATTTTGTAATTATTGTTATTTACTTACTTGATGGGAATTCTGTTATTTGCTAGATTGTTTATCTCTCCTTATAGGGCCAAGGGCCATTCTCATACGATTATTACTTTCGTTGCTTTTGCTCCTAACTGAAGTACAAGGTCCTCTCCTTCTTTGATTGGCATGATGAAGACTTTATTATAACTTGATGTGTTGATAGTGTTTAGAGGTTTGAACCAATTCTTGTAATAAAGTGCTTCCTTTTCGTGGTATTGTTAGATAATAGTTATGGTGGTTTTGTGTAGCCTTATCTTGCTCAGTTCTTGTGAACTGACTCTTGTAGGAAATTTGTTACAGATGGATTTTGCGTGTAGATGAGGGATAGAATTGTAGACTTTTGTCATCAACCTCAGTTGAGAAGTTCCTTTGCTCAAAACCTTTTTATGTTGTTCAACTTTTGTTAACGTCCAGTGGAAAGTTTAAAAGAGGATTAATGTCTTAGTATAAATTATTGTGGACTTTGTCATCTGAACTTTGGAAACCTTGTATTGTTTGACCATCATTGAAATTTTGAGAAAATTTGGTTATTGTTGTTGAGTGACATTGTTGGAGTATCAGTAATTTAAGAATTGACGTAATCTTGTTTTGTTCATGTAAATGAGTATTGCTACATCCTTGCCTTGAGAATAAATTTTGAGTTAAACCTTGACATGACTTAGTAATACAGTGTCATAAGCAAACTAACATGGGATTGTTTAATACTCCGGGAAGTTAAGTTAAAAGTTGTATTCAAATAAAGTAACGTAGGGGTCACCAAATTGAGAGCAAGAAATTCTTTAAGTAAACTAGGGTAGGACTATCATTGCAAGTAAACTTTATATCATGATAACCCTAGCTCCTCTAGGGAACATTATTCCTTTTATGGTGAAATTTGTAAAATGACCCTAAGGTGAAATGAACTGTTAGTTGTTTGAAGATGATAAGATTTAATAAGCCAGAGAAAACAAATTGGAGACCTCACCATCTTTCTCACCGCCATTTGGAAAGTAAATTTTTATTCCTTATTAATAATTTAGCGAAGCCTAAGTAAAGTTGTTGATAATTCTGGTTAAGAGCCCTAGCTTCAATTAAATACTGGCAATAACTAATGAGGTCCTAAAAATGTTTCATCTCGACCTTCTCCCTATAACCCTTTTTCAAGGCACCTTATATCTCTTCTCTTAAGTGTGTTGAACTTAAAACCATGTTGTCTTGTGGGCAAGAACGGATCTTAGTTGCGTTAGTGGTGAGCAGATGGCCTTGTGGAATTTAATTATTCCTTTTTCTTGATAAACGAATTAAGCAAATAAATGTCATAATAGAGAAGATTTAAAGATAATTACTCAGTGTCAAAGGAATAAACTTGGCTTGGCAAGTTGAATCATACGAATCATATCTTGAGCCTCCTTGAAAACGTAAGCTAAGAATTGCAAGATGTCCTTTTAAAATGAATAACCCTCAAGAATATCTCCTTGTGGTTGGCCCTAACTGTAAGTGTGTTCTGTGATTGGACTTCTATGTTGTCTTGTCAAAAAGAAAAGTAAATTGTCCTTGATATGTGTGAACGTTTCCATGCTGCCTTTATGGCCATCCTTGTATCAAGTTGTTCACAGTGTTAGTTGTATACTTGGTGGTGATATGTTGCGTCATGTTATGTGTCAAGAAAGTCAAAAAAAAAGTTATCCTGTATTTCACTGTGTTGTTCGTGTGTGATTATTTGGGTCGTTACATTAAGTCATGATGTTTCTGCATATTCAAGGTCAATACAACCAATTGTTACCATAACATAGGTTGTCGTGTGGGTTTTGGCCAAGGAAATGCACTTGGCAATGCCAAAGTATGACAAACGTGCTTCAAAATTATCATCCAAAAGAATGTTTGATGTGAAATATATGATTAATATGAATAAATATGAGATTCCGCCGTGGTGTCATCATACATGTGAAGAGCCATGTCCATAAATCATTCCAGCTAATGGTGCAAGGTTTAAGACAATAATTGTTCGTTATGTTTCTTTTCTCTTGTGTAGAATCACAAGCTTCCTTCAGAATCACACCTAAAGACATCTTTTTCGATCACACTATTCTAGAAGGAAAGTATGCCAGTGGCTGCGGTGTATGGGTGCAATACATGTATAGAGTGTAGTGTAGTGAGAATATGCCGAAGTCAATGAGAGGAGGTGTAGTTAGTTACAAAAGAAAGGTATTTGTCAACTCCTTTGTGCCTTAGTCTCAAGAAATCATTGGGAATCATAAGGTTGGAGCTCTAAATGTTCTTTCTATTCCTTTGTTTATTCAGTTGTCCCTTAGTCATCAGGAATGATAATGAGATATTATGTTTAAGCATATTGATCTAAATTGTGTTATAGAAATCAACGGCCACCTTTGACATGGTCTATCTTCTTCCAAATCTTCTTGTTTGCATGTGGGTAAGTCAGTAAAAATTTAGGTAAATTCTATAAAAAATTGGACCAAAATATACATGATGGAAAAAATGTTACCTTTTACTTTCTGTTCATAGACATTCCTATCACACATAATTAAAGCTGCAGCCTTTCCATTTAAAGGATCACTAGGATTTGGATATAGCAAAAGTTGAGGAAGAAATTATACTTCAAATACATTTATAAGATCTACAACAAAAATCACATGTATTATAAGTATATAAAGATCCTACTTGATAAATTTATAACTAAAATTTAACAAATACAAAATAAGTATTTGGTAAGAAATGGCAAACCCCATGTAATGAGATGTAAAATTCTTAGACACTGAAAAATTACTTGCCAAACATTGGACTCCAAGTCTCATTGGTTACATCCATGCAAATTGAACCCATCTTGAAAGAAAAGTTCAAAACAAATATCAAGCTTCCAAAATAATAAGCCTGCTTATAACAATAATTAAAATCCTACTTATGTATATTATTTATAATAAAGTCACTCACTAGCATATCGTATGGAAGTGACATTTGATTGAATTCTACACCCTTAGAGTCTTAAGGCACAAGAAAGTATACATACGTCTCATTGACGTTGGGATGAAATTTTTTATTGACAAATCCTATTGGTGGATATTTGTATGGATAGGCATCCGGTAACTCCACATGAAACTTCCAAACTCCCCCTCATAAGGACCCAAAAATAATGGACGAAGACTTAATATAGTTAATTGGATACCAATTAGTCAAGCTTCCAAAAATCTAAAGGCATACAATTCATATCTACACCCAAAAACACCTAAAATAAATGCAAATTCCAATATTTTATAAAACCAAACATACATATTTACTGCTAGAATAAGTATTGTAATGAAACAAAAATCACATGTATTGTAAGTATATAAAGAACCCCTGGACAATCCCCCTTGGTGTTTGGCTGAGCTCTCTTTTGTTAAAGACTGGCACCAAATCCACTAATGGCTTTGGATCAACATAGCTTTGACCCTTACAAATCACTCAAGAATAGGCCATGTTAATTGTAGATTTTCCAACATGCGGAATAAAATTATTCCCTTGCACCATTTCACAAAAAGCTAAGAAATTAACAATATTGAAAATTTGCATTTCCTATTTTCAGGGTACCATTGGCTGGACATGTCATGCAGATTCACATAGTTTGAACACAGTGCATGATGCTACTAGGATTGCCTGTGGTGCTTTTTAAATATTATAAAATTGGGTTTGGTTTGTGGGTGAAATGTTGTTCTAGGTAACACACATGCATCTGTATCCTTTTCATGTATTCCATGGAATGTAAGCCATGTAATTACTTATGCTACCTTATTTAAGCATTGCACAAGTAACATTTTTGTTGTTATTGAACCCTTTAAAGTCAATTATCTTAGGTAGTGCATTTTTTTCTTAACCCTTTGGACTAGATTTATACCATGAGACATATCTTTTTAATACATTTCATGGAGTTTAAGCTACATGAATTTGCAACTCTCTTTAATCATTTCTAGATGGAACATTTTGCCATTTATTATGTGTTTTGAAGTCAGTCATCTTAGGTAGCACTTGTTTTCCTTAACCCTTTGGACTGAAGATTAATACCATGATAGTGCCACTGAGTATATGTAAACATCTCATTAATGATACCGGATAACATCAAAAATTAAAATGCACTTGCTTACAAATGAAATAAACAGAGGTGATATCTTTGATTTAGGTTTAAGCCATTTGTAAAATGCTTAAGATGACTGGGATTTTTGCTATAACACATACTCTGCTTTATTCGATTAAATGAGTGTACAACTCAGTGCTTATAATCTATGAACGTTAGATTATATTCAGTTTAGTATTGTCTAAATTATTGTTCTTTCTTTTTTCTTTCTTAATCATTATAATGTTTTTATTGTCCCCTGTGATATCACCACTATGTGAGTCGTGGTTCCAAGTCTGTTTTGTAGCTTTCAAATAACTACAATTATTTCTTGTTGCTGAAGAGTAACATTTCCAATTATTTTTAGCAATTAAAATGGCCTGAGGATTAACTATCTACAAGTCTCAAGGAGTTACTTTGCATAGAACAACTATTGACATTATAGCCATTGAAAGGCGGGGTCTAACATTCACAACTTTATCCAGAGTTCCCTCGCTTGCAAATATGTGCATTTCACCTTCTTTTTCATTCAAAAGGTACTCAAAAATGGTGCACGTAACAACAATTAAAGCAAGAAGAAATGAGGACTCAAAACTACTATCACTCAACCCATCATAAATACTACCCTCTACTTTGATAGCACCTCCACTACTACTTTATGCAACACATATTGTATTCAAATCGGCAGTTCCGTTCAAGGGGTGTCAAATGTATTCATGTTTAGTGAAAATAAAATTGCCCACAAAAGGCCATTCATGATATAAAATCTGCAAATGTACAAAGGTCTTCATGTATACATGTTTATTTTAAATGTCGTTATATAAGATTTGTAACTGTATATGTACGAATTTGTAACAAATTTAAATGTACACAAAGGAACAAATCAATGTAATGATTCATCTATATTTGTACACTACCACTATCAATCCCCACCCCTTATCGACCGTACACAATTTTTTTTTTTCAACAAAAGACCAACCAAACAACTGATGCAACACTAACACAATTTCCCTGAAATAATTACAAACCACATCAAATACAAAAGTAATTAACTATCCAAAAAGGTATCTGTAATGCCCCGTAGGGCATCGAATCCCGTATCTGCCACCTTGGCCTCCTCCCAACCACCCCAACCTGCCGACTGTTGACCACCCGCGTTTTTTTTCTGTCCTTGCGTGAGGGAGACAGGAGTCGGTGGAGGCTTTTTTCTTCACCAGGATCTCCTTTTGATTCTGTCATTCAATGCATTGGGCGCAGTCTGGTTTGACATGACGGCTTGATGGAGCTTCAAGCCAGTGAAGCAGGCATGTGTGAGGCATTTTCTTCTTGTTTCCTCCTGGACGCTTCCTTCTTCCTGCCCTGGCCGCGTGAGGAGAATGGATGGAGTTTTTCTTTGTTTGTTTGTGTAGTCATGTGCCTGTTCCTTCTGCTGGCCGCGCATAGCTACCAACGAGTGAAGTAGGTTCTGTTTCCTCCTTTTCTTGGGTGCTGCGAGGTGTGTTCTTGTGTCGGATCTCCAATGGGGAGCAACAGCCTGCGATAGGTAAAATAGCCAGGTGGCAGAGGCATGTTGCAGTATGGCTGAAGCACTTTTTGAGATCGCTCCAACAAGTAGGTTGTCCAACTTTGTTGTTATCTGTTCATGCATTGACTGCATCCTCAAATTCGGGATTCTCCTTCAAGGTGACAGATCACACCCACAGGCACAGGAGATCTATGCAATGTTGGAGAAAATGTCTTGGGAGAGCTCTGGTCCCAATGCAGGATTCAAAACATTCTCTGTTAGAGTCCGGAGAAGATTACCTAATTTCTTACACTCTGTCAATCTCAGGCATGTCAAGTTGGGCTACCATTATTTGATTAGAAATGCTCTGTATTTCTTTGTTGTCCCTCTTCTGCTGGTGTTATTCAGTGCAGAGGTTGGAACGTTGAGGAGAAATAATTTATGGAGTTTTTGGGAGAAGCCCACCTTTGATGTTGTGAGCTTGCTCTCTGTATCTGGCCTGGTTGGATGCATTGCCTGCGTCTATTATATATGTAGTCCAAGAGCCATATATTTGGTGGAATTTTCCTGCTATAAGCCTTCTGATGAGTTCAGGGTTACCAGAGACTATTTCATGTCTCATTCTAGAGATTCAGGGATTTTTTTGATGATAACAGCCTGGAGTTCCAGAGGAAGATTCTTGAGAGATCTGGCATAGGTGAGCACTCATACTTTCCAGGAGCCATTTTGGCTTCTCCACCTAGGCTAACCATGAAAGAAGCCCATGCAGAAGAAGAGATGGTGATGTTTGGTGCCTTGGATGAACTGTTTGAGAAAAGCAGAGTGAGGCCCAAGGATATTGGGATTCTTGTGGTGAACTGTAGCTTGTTTAATCCAACTCCATCTCTGTCTGCCATGATTATCAATCACTACAAGATGAGAGGAAATATTATGAGCTTCTTCAATGAGTCACTAAGTTGGCAGGCATAAAGGTTTCTATTGGAATTATCACACCTTACAAGCTACAGCTGTAATGTTTGCACCAAGAGTTTGATGATGTCCTCAAATTTGATGAAGGAAAAGGTTTATATATCACTACGGTAGATGCCTTTCAGAGCCAGGAGCGTGATGTAATCATTATGTCTTGTGTCCGAGCTTCAAATCATGGGACTTGCCTTGTATTGGATGCCTGCGTTAAGTATGGTGTGAGGAGACTTATATATACAAGCACATATAATGTTGTATATGCGGGAAAGGAGATTGTTAATGGCAATGAAGCATTGCGATATTTTCTCTGGAGGATCATGTTGACCCCTATGGGCATAGTAAAGCTTTGGCTGAACAGTTAGTCCTCAAAAGTAATGGTAGATCGTTGAAGTATGTTTACCAGCAGCATCAATGCAATTGTTTGGTGATTCAGTTGTCTTTCTTTGCGGTTGACAATAATATGAAAATAATTATTAGTAAAGTCAATAGCGAAATATTTTGAGACATATATGCAGCCCAAGTGACATTATGTACAACATATCTCCTCTATTACAAGCTGAAGTATGTTCATCTATTCTACCAACCTAAGATTGGATGTCGGGGGTGCCAGATTATATTCCATCTTGTGAGTGCGTGCATGGCCAACAAGTTGTCACCATTGAGCTCCCTCATGGCTCTTCTTTATATGGCACTGGAGAAGGTAGTGGTTCCCTCGAGCGAACAGGCAAGCGTGTCTTTACGTGGAACACTGATGCTTGGGGTTATGGTGATAGTACGACATCTCTATATCAGTCCCACCCATGGGTGTTGGCTGTTTTTCCAAATGGGGAAGCTTATGGGATTCTAGCTGACACTACGAGGCGGTGTGAGGTGGATTTGCGAAAGGACTCAACTGTTAATTTTTCTGCCCCATCAGTCTATCCAGTTATCACATTTGGCCCATTGACATCGCCAGCAGCAGTACTCACATCCTTGTCTCATGCTATTGTTTTTATGCTGGCCCGTGTGGAGTCTGTACGACCTGTTGAAGCTGGAGAAATAGGCAAGATATTTCTACACTTTTCTACTGCTATTATATTTACAATTATTGTGAAATTGAACCGCTTTTTCCTTGCATTGATATGTCAGTTGGATGTCATGATGGGAGATTTCCCCTTTCTGCTTGTTTCTTCTTGTTTTAGCTTTTATCGTTGACAGTATGTTGGTCGAAAGGATGTGTGTGCCCTCTCCTCTGAATGTTATGTTTCTCTTACTCGAATGATAGACCTTCATCTGTTTGTTTATGTATTAATTCTTCTCTCCGATTGAGTTGCAAGTTATTATGTTGATCAACTAATATTTTCGATATTATGGAAGTAAGTTACGATAACTATGAAGCTCCTCCTAGCACCCAAGGTTGTCTCTGACGTTTTTTGATAGCTCCTTCGCAAGTCCCTTTGATAACCCTTTGGCATCAAGAAAGGAAGGTCGTAGGATTAGTGTGATCAATGCTTGGGCTAGCCAGCTTAGAGTTTTGGTATTAAAACTTGTAGAATGAAAAGGTTTGTGTGCAATGTGTTTTCCGTCTCGCGGGTGTAGACTCTTATATTATCTTTCATCTTGTTCCTAGGCTTTTAAGGCCATCCTCAAGAAGTACCTTGACCATCCCTATCAACTTGAACCATAACTAGCTTTTCGGATCAACTAAGCAGGAGGTTTCATTGTGCGAATCCAGTACCTCGTTGACACTAGAATAGTTTGGTCTAATCCCCCTCTCAGAATTATTGCTGATGGCGCTCTTCTATTTTTCCTAACTTGCATTATTTCTCCTTTGTAGTGTTAACGCTATTAATTAATATCGGTCGGTCTTTATGCACGTAATTACCTTGATATTTTGTGAGGGAAATTTCCTTAAATGTGATTAATCTTCAAAAAAAAAAAAAATAAACTCATCTTTCATTTGATAGTCTTATGGATTCATAGCGAAAGGTTTTGTTTTGATAATGTCACTTAGAAATTATGTTTGTATCCATGTGTGACGGTTGACTGTGTTTCCAAGGTTTGCCTTAAAATATTGTTGTTTTGGGAAATAGGTAATTTAGTTTAAATTAACCAAACATTAGAATTGTTGTAGAGGTTCGCAAATCTTTAGTGTTATAAAATTTTGTTGATGACATTATTGTATACTCTTGTTTGACGGAACTCCCTTCTTCTCTCGCGTGTTTGCTACTAGCCTGTAAGACTTTGACCCTTCTTGAGATGATTGGAAAATCCTTGTAGTTAATGGTCAAAACTAATATACTTTGCTTTCACCTCGAAACTTATGTTGTGTGTATACTTTATTTGATTTCCGGTTTGAAACTCGATTATACATGGCTTTTGTGTTAATTTTTGAAACCCATGGTTCCCCTTTCTTGGGCCGATCAACTCTTGTTCTTTTAGAAATATATTATTTTAGTCTATGCGTTTGGTGCCTTTGATAAATTTCTAGATGGTTGGTCTATTTATATCAAATCTCAATCTTGTAATTATTGTTTAATTACTTACTTGATGGGAATTCTGTTTTTTGCTAGATTGTTTATTTCTCCTTATAGGGCCAAGAGCCATTCTCATACTATTGCTATACTTTCGTTGCTTTTACTCCTAGCTGAAGTACAAGGTCTCCTCCTTCTTTGATTGGCATGATAGAGAAATTATTATAACTTGATGTGTTGATAGTGTTTAGAGGTTTGACCCAATTCTTGTAATAAAGTGCTTCCTTTTTGTGGTATTGTTAGATAATAGTTATGGTGGTTTTGTGTAGCCTTATCTTGCTCAGTTCTCGTGAACTGACTCTTGTAGAAAATTTGTTGCAGATGGATTTTGCGTGTAGATGAGGGATAGATTTGTATACTTTTGTCATCAACCTTAGTTGAGAAGTTGCTTTGCTCGAAACCTTTTTATGTTGTTCAACTATTGTTAACGTCCAGTGGAAAGTTTAAAAGAGGATTAATGTCTTAGTATAAAGTATTGTGGACTTTGTTATCTGAACTTTGGAAACCTTGTATTGTTTGACCATCATTGAAATTATAAGAAAATTTGGTTATTGTTGTTGAGTGACTTTGTTGGAGTATCAATATTTTAAGAATTGATGTAATCTTGTTTTGTTCTTGTAAATGAGTGTTGCTACAACCTTGCCTTGAGAATAAATTTTGAGTTAAACCTTGACATGACTTAGTAATAAAGTGTCATAAGTAAACTAACATGGGATTGTTTAATACTTCTGGAAGTTAAATTAAAAGTTGTATTCAAATAAAGTAACGTAGGGGTCACCAACTTGAGAGCAAGAAATTCTTTAAGTAATCAAGGGCAGGACTATCATTGCAAGTAACATTATATAACTTGAAATCCCTAGCTACACTAATGAACACTATCCCTTTCATGGTGGAATTCTTAAGCGAACTTAAAGGAAATCTATGGTTAGATCTGGAAGATAACAAGATTTAATAAACAGGAGAAAACAATTTTGAAACCACGCAATCTATCTCTCAGCCATTTGGAAAGTAAATTTTTACTCCTTGTTAATACTTTTAGTGAAGCCTAAGTAAAGTTGTTGATAATTCTGGTTAAGAGCCCTAGCTTCAATTAAATACTGGCAATAACTAATGAGGTCCTAAAGATGTTTCATCTCGACCTTCTCCCTCTAACCCTTTTCCAAGGCACCTTGTATCTCTTCTCTTAAGTGTGTTGAACTTAAACCATGTTGTCTTGTGGGCAAGAACGAATATTAGTAGCGTTAGTGGTGAGTAGATGGCCTTGTGGAATTTAAATACTCATCTTTATCTTGATAAACGATATATAAGTAAATAAATGGTTATAATAGGAGAAGACTTTAAAGATGAACTACTCTACAGTGTCAAAGAACATAACTTGTTGACAAGATGAATTATGTGTGAATCATATCTTGAGCCTCCTTGAAAACGTAAGCTAAGAATTGCAAGATGTCTTATTAAAATAAATAACCCTCAAGAATATCTCATTGTGGTTGGCCCTAACTGTAAGTGTGTTCTGTGATTGGACTTCTATGTTGTCTTGTCAAAAAGAAAAGTAAATTGTCCTTGATAGTGTGTGAACGTTTCCGTGCTGCCTTTATGGCCATCCTTGTATCAAGTTGTTCACAGTGTTAGTTGTATCCTTGGTGACGACATGTTGCGTCATGTTATGTGTCAAGCAAGTCAAAAACAAAGTTATCCTGTATTTCACTGTGTTGTTCGTGTGTGGATTTTTGGGTGGTTACAATATCAAATGTATTCATGTTTAGTGCGA
Organism: Taxus chinensis; assembly: GCA_019776745.2. Taxonomy (NCBI): domain Eukaryota; kingdom Viridiplantae; phylum Streptophyta; class Pinopsida; order Cupressales; family Taxaceae; genus Taxus; species Taxus chinensis. Next base: position 661,529,411 of record CM034151.1, on the reverse strand, counting down.
AAAAATTGCCACAAAAGGCTAACCACTCATGATATAAAATCTGCACATGTACAAAAGTCTTTATGTAACATGTTTAGTTCAAATAAAATAGATATGAGATTTGCAAATGTATATGTACAAATTTGTAACAAAATCTAGATATGGAACCTTTAAATGAACCGGTTCATCTATATATCTACACTTACAAAGTCAATCACACCCGTTATCAACATAAACTACAAAAGTAATAACTATCCGTCTAAAACAAATAACATATACCGTTCGGCGTTCACATTACATTGTACACATGCGATTGCTAGTTTAATACCATTTCACAAAATTAAAAAAATATAAAAAGTGCAACATGGTATAAGCTTGAGTGAGAAACCACATTACCAAAAAACAAAACTGATAACATCACTCAGCGAAAAGCATATGCGTTTGCGACATGAAACACCCTTATAAAAGGAATATTATTCTAGAATAATGGCAACCAAAAGGTAACCATGACCTCCAAGATCTTATTTTTACTCTTTCATACCAATTCTATTGCTTTCACTACCATCTTCGCTTCTCTATGCATGTTTATTCTTTCTTGGATAGGTTACATATAGGGCAATCCCACACTAATTAATTGTTACCGCATGTTTCCTTTCCTGCCACACGCACATATATATATTTAATGTAACGAGCAGTAGATATTTATATCCAAACTCTCCAATGTACTATTGTGAAAAACTTTGATGAATTTTAATTTGCAACTTTAAACTGACAATGATTGAAAAAACTAAAAGATCATATATGTTTTTAAGATTGGATCAGGCATAAATTTATTTTTATTTTTATTTTTTTTGTTGGGGGTGATTCAACCTTATAAACAGATGTGATCTTTAAGCTGAGTAAGTGATTGTTAATTTGAAATCAGCGGAAATAAAATCAGTATTTTCAAACATATAAAAATTAGCACTTACCGCAACCCTGACCCTGCATTTTAACTGGTGTGACGGCCCTTTGCTTCCTCCAGTCTACTGAAGAAGGTAAGTTTTCGTCAACTTGGGGATAATTATAACGAAGGCTTGTGTTTTTTGGACCAGGTGTTATCCTACCAACGTACATGTTCTTGAATTCTTCATGACTGAGGTCTGAGAACTCGTTCAGGCCCAGCACATACGATAGATTTTGTTTGTTTCGCTCGTGGATGTAACGCAGATTGTCGTTGAAAATGTCCAGCCTATTTTGTTTCTCATGATAATTGTTGTAGGTCTTCCCATGCTCGCTCACCCATTGTTCGAATCTCCCCTGAAGTTTTTTTTCCGAGGACAAATCTTGGGGGTGATATCCTAACTCTGCGAAATCATGAATAGAGCACACCAAATTCGACAAACAGAACAGAAGAAGCAGTACGAACGAAAGGATTATATAATTCCCCATAACAATTGCAGGCATATCAACCGGTATCGTATTAATCACAAACAAACCTGTGTTTCAGAGAATTTTGTTTCACTGCAATCAAATCCCTAATTGGGATAAAGGATTATATAAATTATTTGAACAACATATTTAAAATTTGAAAGAATATTGTTATTTGTTGGTCGTATTAAATATTCGTTTGGAAACTAGAGATTTTAACGTTTAGAATGAAGAATCCCAATACAAATCATGAGTCGGGGAAGGTATGAATGACAGCTCTTATCAATCTATAAAATAAGAAACAACTTCTTTAGGCAATAACTGCCCGAGTTTGTTGGAATTAGTCACCGTATCGGATTCTACGGAGTTAGAGCCTTTTGTTCGAACCTATGGTGGGTTGTACAATTTTCCTTTTCCTTTTCCTTTTCTTTTTTACGGGCGTTCCCCTTATGGGGAAGGCACTTCCGGACGTTTCTAGAACTGTGTTAAATTTGACGTCTTGACGACTGTTTGGACGTTTTTTTTGCATGTGCCTGTTTTTGTTGTGCTACGGGAATCCAGATCGAAAATTTTGTATATGCTAAAATTTAGAGATATTACGGTTACATATTTATAGTGCATGCATGATTTAACCCATAATGGGAACAATGTATCCGACGGCATCTTCTGGCTCAGACCATTTCTTCTGCACGGCGGTGACAGTCACATTCTACATAATTTTCAATGTTTTCGCTAGGAAGTCCGTCATAATTAGGTTGAAGCCGTTTGTTTGAAACTCAAGAAATTTAATGGTTGAATGCTCTGTGGATTCGCTGACAGTTTTCGTTGCTTCAATGCATGTAGAGGACTTAGAGGGCAGTTGTATGTGAAATGTGGAAGAATTGAGAAAGCACGCCAACTGTTTGACAAAATGTCTAATTGAGATGTCATCTCATGGAATGAAATGGTCACTCGATATTTCAAGAATGTGTTTTCCAATGAGGGCGTGTCCTTATTTGATCAAATGCAACTGAGAGGTGTAATGTCAGACTTGTATCCTATGCACAGTATGGACATGCAAGTGAGGCCTTGAAACTCTTCAATGAAATGCTTTTCTCAGATGCCTGTAGCCTCAGCAACGGATATGAAAATTTGATTATAACTCATGTCTAACTCGATGAGAGACATGATCCTGCCTATCAAATCCAGCAAGGTGTTGAAGCAGTCGAAATTGTAACTGGCGTTTAGGATTTAATTACCAAAACTAAACATGATGTCTGCACATAATACAGAGCACTGCAGATGATGGCATGTACACATTGTATATTTGATTATGGCCTCGTTTTCCTTGTTCCTCGCTTATTGCAGGATTTGAACCTATACTTAAATATTTTTTTCCTACTTAAACAAAATGTTGAAGATTCTGTGGAGGCTTGGAAGTATTGTCAGTGTTGCAGATCTTGAAACTTTTGTGGATATACACAATGCCAGGTTTGTTAAATCAGATCTGGGTATATACTTGTTTATTTTGTGTAGTGTCAATTATTTACATTTATTTTTAATAATCAAGTTTAATACATTTTGTGGTCATTTCATGTCCAAAGTTTAGGGTATCTCTGGTGTGTTGGGGTATGCCACACCTAGCAAGTTTTATCTGGTATTTTGCACAATTTCAACCGAGTTAGATGTAGTATTTTACCCAATATCAAGACAATTATATATAGTTCCAACGTATATTCTTTCCCTCCCTTTTCTAATCTTTCAGGAAAAAATGTATCTTGTGGGTTTGTGTGTAGGGATTATTCTTGTCCATCCGACCATTGAGAAGCAAGTTTTTTCATTTTTATATTGTTAGGTAAGTCCATATAACATTTTCAATTAAGTACCACAGAGCTTTCGTATTTTTGAAACATAATTGGGATGCATTACTTTTTCTTTGGCTCAAAGAAATGTAGCTTAAGTTTAACTAATAATCTGAATAAAACAAAGTGTTTAATAAGTCCATATAACATTATCAATTAAGTACCACAGAGCTTTCGTATTTTTGATACATAATTCAGATGCATTACTTTTTCTTTGGCTCAAAGAAATGTAGCTTAAGTTTAACTAATAATCTGAATAAAACAAAGTGTTTGTAAGTTACAAGGACATAATCAAAAGAAATTATACAACAAATAAAGAGTATCTTATTGGATAAAATGGATCTTAGCGTTTTCAGCATTATAGTATTGTATGATCTTTCCCTTCATTAATCATCTATTTCAACTTAGCATGAATATTTAGATCATGTGCATATACCTGTGTACATCATTTGAGTCATAACTTTCAAGAAGACGATTCATGTTGTGTCTCAATGGCTAAGGAGAATTATTGTTTTAAATAAATGGGATTTTGTAGGGTAGTACAAGAATTCCAAAATATAATGATGGAAGAAGAAAATAATTAGTCATATTTTAATCCAGATACAGATACAAAGCAAGATCAATCAATTTGTATATAGTAAAATGAGGAGATATTAGGATTACAGATTTATCTCCGTTTAGCAAGAGCTTCATTTAGCACAGCTCCCTGTAATATTTTGATTTCATTATTGTGGGTTTTGGTGGCTTTATTGGAAATTGATACATATGGTTTTCATATTTGAGGATATTTGTAGATTGACTTATTTTAATGGTTTTCATCCGTTTCTAAATATTGTTTTTCTTTGTTCTACAGGACATTTATAAACATTATTACAGCAGTGGTAATCTTACATTGCAGGAATTCATCATTTTTTTTTCAGATTTTATGAGTTGTTTTTATCTCAATTTCCAGGTATCCCTTCCTTAAGGTGGGTGAATGAAATTTGTACATTCAACACCATGGGATTTTCTGCCATAGCTGTTATCTGACGATTTCTTTAGGGAAGAAATCACTAGCTTGTCTCCCAAGAAAGTTAGTGAAAATCATGGAAGAGTGTATAACTCAAGTACATGTTTTTTATTTACTTTCAATGATTTGCAAAAATCCCTATACAGAGAAGCATTACAAAGTGATTTAATAAAATGTCCTTTATATTGAATAACATTCTTGGAAGTATTTCCTATTGGCATGATCTAGGAAAAGAAATAACAGAAACATAATCACTGATATATTTCCTATTGGATGTGTTGTGTAGAGAAATTGATCCTTTACATCAAAATGGAAAGCAAAAGGTAAGTCTGCCTGCATCAAAAATTGAGATTGAAAATGAGAAGCAAGAGCATTATAATTTTTTTGCAAATATGTCGTGTAGAGAAACTATACCTGCACAAACTGGTATGATACACAAGACAAACCAACAACTTTTAGACACAATCTCTCCAAAGCAGATGAATGAAGAAACTGTTCATATACAGTCAACTGAGATTCAAAAGGGAAAACATTAGCTTCTCGAAATAAAATTTCTTTTCAAACTTGAGAAACCCACAGGAAAAGGAATGATTCCTTCCGAGTTTAAAGATCCCATGCCAAGCATTCCCATAAAAAATGACAATGTTGAACAAAAGATACAGGCCAAGGGTATTCAAGATGAGGCTGTTGGTCCTTCTCATGAACATGGGGGGCTTGTATGAAGTCTTTAAATTTCCCACCAGTTGGAGATGCCATGTCAAACACTTATGTACTAGAGGATCTAAGTGAAAAGAAATAGAGGAAACATAAGTCATCATATATGAAAGGCATATGGAAGAGGGCTACACCTGAAAGAAAAGGATTTAATGTTTTTAGAGAAGATGAGAAAGATTGAAAGAGATCAATCATTTACCCACAGGTGTGGGAGCCATTGCCAATCATTTGTATAAATCCCAAGTATAGAGAAGAAAATAAATAGAGTGAGGAAAAATTACCAACTTTGCAAGAGGTCTTACAGAAGAATAATCTTGAATGCTCATAATCCAATTTTTCTTATGAACATGAACAAGGTAGAGAAAATTTAAGGAATTTGGTAGAGGTTAAGAGGCCCATCTCATAAAAATTTCATTTAGATCTGAATCACAAAGAAGAACAAAAAAATGCTATAGGGGATCTCTCAACTAAATCTAAATATGTAACAACGCAGTAAAAATACATACCATGCAATAAAGTACAAGATTTTGTACCCATAGCAAGTAAGGGCATTCATTGATGAAATGCATGCAAACACCTAGTTGCAACCTGAAGGGATAAAAATACTTATGATTCAATGATCAACTTGAAATGATCCCGAATTGCAGTCTTATGTCGGAGTTGAATGAAATTGTTTGAACAGGCTATCTTTCAGGGCATCACAACCGGTTAACCCAAATAAAAATAGCAGCAAGTGTAACGGGAATGTCGGGAGTAGGGTGCCTATGCAAGGCATCAAGGGCACTAGAGACCTCATTTTAAAATGCCTATCACTAGGTTAGAAGTATGAATGAAACCCAATAAGTAACCAGGGTCGTGAGATGATTCGTTGATGATCGTCAAAGGTCACTTTAGTCTGTCATGTATACTGTTATTGCAGCTTCGTACGTATATTTGCCATGAAACAATGCAATACAGACAAAAGAAATTTGACCTGCAAGTAGACCCCATCAATTATGATCAAATCCTATTTGGAAGTATTACGCCTTGATGTTGAATGAAGGATTTATCTGAACTTAGAAAGACCCAGAATAGTCAAAAATCCCCCTGATAAATTCCCCAGTGCATACTCTACTGAATACCATTCTGTTACACTACCATTTCATAATCCATAGTAATATTTTACTGCATCGCGCGTGTTCTGAAATAAGGAAAAATCATAGGGCACATATAGGTGAGCTCTATGTGCGTCACATCGCACTTGAATAGTGAGAAATAGCTAGATGTAGACTATGTACAATAGTTGTGTGCATCAAAAAACCTTCTAAATTACCCTCCTATGAATGTGTACCCTAGAAGAATGTATGTCTCCTTGGCCAATTCCCTTACCCTGTGAGTGCTAGATGGCATGATTTGATGCATCTTGTAATGCACTTTAGATGCAACCTTAGGTAAGAGATAGTAGACGCTTAGAGAGCCTTGGTCCCTTAATGTTATAATCACATCATATTTGTATCCTAATCCTCAATCTCCCTTGGTTGAATTTTGCAATTAACCACAAAGAATTATGACTGGCTAAGAGACCATAAGATGCCCAAACAGCTAGAAGAGACCCAAACAGATGCGAGATCAAAGTACAATCTTGGTATGGGGGCACCTAGAGGGGATGTTAGGGTTACTAGCATCCTGGCTCGGCGTTTCCAGTGTCTGATTTAATCCATAAATGGTGCTGAAGTAATGAAAATGCAAACTGGTTGAAAATCTAGGTTAGTGTAAGAAACTCAATGAAGAAAACTTCAGCCAAGTAAATGCAAAGAGTATTCAATTGCTTCAGTGGTTAGTTAGTCACTTATATCTTGTCTTATTGAAATCCATTATGATTAGTAGTATGTGGTATAAGACTAGAATCACATACCCAAAGACATGTGATGTTAGTGTACTATCATATGTATTTCCATGTTTCCTGTACATAGAAGCATTACAAAGTGATTGGCCTCAACAAAGGTCCTGTATATCTCAGGCGTTAACAATTCTTGAAACGCATTGTGGGACAATTTGCAGTCATCTAGATAGCTCACTTTATGATCATCTTTCATTGTAGATTGGTGTATACTCGTAGTGTTATCTGTGCCTTTAGAGGCATATTTCCACACATTTAGTGACTCCCAAATTTACATCTATTGTGTAGACACCTATTTTAAAGTACCTTACAGTGCATATATCCACAGGTCCTCACAATTACACTCAAAATATTAAAACCTATCTTATTATCCTAAACCATTAGATATTACCCCCGAAATGAAACTCACATTCTAACCCTCATAAATTCTTATTTACACACCATACAACCTCCCTAACCACATCTATAGAGACCATTTGATCCCGTACCAGATTTTACATCCTAGAGCCATCTAACCTCCTAACTCCATTTGTACCCCCTCAGTAACAATTTCTAGATGTTATGCCTCCACACCTGAATCTTATCTCTGTTTGAAAGTGGTCTGATTTAACCACTTCCAAGTGGTGTTTCCCCACTTTTCCCGGATCACCAGCGATTGCTAACAGATCACCGATGATTCTATATAAACCCAATATAAAACCTCCTAGAATATATATGCATGTGCATCACAATTGCTTGAATCTCTTGTTACTTTGGATCTTGTTAAATTACAATCCATCATTTGTCATCTTAAGTAACATTCAACATCCCTTGCCAAGCCCGCAAAAGATTTGACATCAGACATTAAGTAAGGTTCCTGCAACATCCATTATGTCAAGTATTGCATTAGCAAAGGTTAGTCTTTATCTTCTATTTCCACTTTTTATAGTTTGTCAATTTACATGACTTGGTATAACCCATAATCAAGTGATAAGATCATTTTTTACGATCCATTCTACATTTGTATCAAAGAATCATTATTTTACACAATAATCGACATGTTGATGCTATCAAATTGCCAATATATTCCCCTCAATCATCAGCATTTGCATTGCTTCATTTTAACCTTTTAATTGTATCTTATCATATTTGTTGTCAAATCCATCAATTTGTTATTATTAGTCTATGATCACAGGGTTCCATGTTCCATCTAGCATGTGTCTCTCATGTAGACAAGATTGTACCATGTCAAGCACTATATGATTACAAGCGATATGTGACCTGATGGAGTCATCCAACAACCCTTCATTTGGGAGTAATTTGATATGCGACTGCATGAACTCAGCCTTTGTGTCGTCGCCTTGATACCAATATCATTGAAGGATATTGAAAATCAATTTGAAGTTTTTCATAAAAGAAGAATGAGACCTGTTTATGAAGAATTTTAGTTTGATGTACTTCTAGGCAGGAACACAAAGGTATTGTAGATCTTTCTATGGGCCACATATCGATTGTCAAAATTGGACTTTGCCTATATCCCTATTTGGAATTCTAGTCATTTGGCTTGGGGATTTTGAATTATCTTATTATGCATTATCACTATAATGAGACTAAAATGATTTGACACCCTTTGCAGAAGCCCATTGGTTCCTGGGATTGGCTCTTTTGGAGAAAGATCAACTATGTACATAATCTTCATGTCTAGATATCTATCTTGTACTACGTTGTCTTTGCACTGCAGGTTATCTCAAACTACTGAAAATTGAAGGAGCCCTATGAACTCAATAGTGGTACATCCATGTGGATCCCGACATATGCATTCATAATGTTCGCATGGTATCGTGAAACCCTACCGTCGTCTAAGTTTTTTTGCGTTTTTTCATCAGGATGACATTGACGGGACCGAACAACATCAACTCAAACATTCTGTTGCATGTCAACCGAATTGGACCAATTAGTCCCTCATCCCTTGATTTAAAGTTTATGATCTTGTTGTTATTCTTTCTTGCACAAATTATCTTACTTTTCAGCTTGAGTACTACCCTTTTCACTTCTTCAACCCAAATGTGTAAAATTGAAAAAATTAGAAATAAAAAATGGTGGTCACTGCAAACATGCTTGTACATTTCTTTTCCTTGTCATTTGGATCCTATTTGAAGCATGTACACCTTAGAACCTTTGAATGTAATGTCTTCATCGAAATCAACCTACATTTTTTGGGTCTATAAAATGACACCTTCATTATCGACATGTTATTGCTCACACAACTTAATTAGGGGTACCAACACATTGCATCTCAAAAATTCCCCTGCACATACTAATCATAATTTCACATCATAAGTAACATTTGCATCTAAACCACTTCAACTTCTAAAGTAATCTACCTACTTGGTCCCTGTAAATCACCAAGGGGGACATATACGGTCTTGGTGTTCACATTGACCAAGTATAAATAACTGCGATGGTTGGTTATAGTTGGCTAAGCACCCAACACCCTTATTGGTTGTAGGAACCGTTTTAGTGACGGGCTAGGCCCCAATAACATGCCTACTACCGACATAAATAAAAACTTGGGCATAGATGTACCTTCGTAGTATATTGAGGACTAGATATTCTTAACTACAAGCCTGAGACCAGCCATAGATAACCTCTTATATAGTTCCTTTTCATTGCCACTTTTTAATTGATGAAAAAGGGATCTTTATATTATATTAATGTCAATACGATACAAGATAAATTTCAACAAAAAATCGGGAACGGTATGAGAGCATGCTCAAAAACCACAAAAAAAGCTACGCCCGAGCCTAGAGCAATGAGAGTCAAACTAGGCCAAGCCTACGAGAGTACAACAATATAGGCATTGCCTAGAAAGCATTAACAAAAACCACAATCAAGCAGCAACAACAAACATGCCCGACAGTAGGTGGATCATGATCATCTAGCCACATCGAACTAGGAAAGTCCTTGCCAACATCTGGAAGTTCCCAACTAGTAGCCAACTTCTTCCTCTGGGTCCACTTCCCCGTGCGAATAGAAATGGGGTGGGTTTGAGGTGAGGGAAATTTTTCTGATGGTGGTGGTTGTGGCGGCGGGTTCCAAGCTATCATGATGCGAAGCAGTGGCAAGAAGGAAGAGTCACACCCAATGCTGACAAGGTGGTTGAGAGCCCAGCCTTGTATGGTGAGATGATGAAGGTGGTGGCAGAGAGCCCTGGCCATGGTGCAGCGATTTGTGTGAGTAACTACGCTAATGCAATGAGTCTCTCGGAGGAGCGGTTGAGTGTAGACTGAAAGCACGACGCTGAGATCGGCTATGATGCTGGCCACCACTGGATGGAAGGCGAGGAGCACATGGTAGGAGACGAGAGGCACTTGTGGAAACATTACAAGGGGATTCCCTCAGTGGCGTAGTAGGGTTTAGATGTGGTTTACCTCCAGCACAAATCTTGTTTGGCCTGAATTTGTATTTTTACAGAAGCACCTTGGAGATCACCATAGATTTATATATAAATGGAGAAATATTGATCAACTTTAGAATTAGCAAAGAAAAAAGAAACATTTCTTTCTTTCCATATCCAATAAATAAAATCTCCCCTCTAAAAACATGCCAAATTTGGTGTGAACATAGGAAGAAGCTTGGGATTATCTCCAAAAAGGACATGCTGCTAAGTGAAGTACAGTGAGGCCGTAAAGGAAAGAAAAAATGAATGGATCTAGTTCCAAAGCATTTTGAGCTTTGGGACAAAACCAAAAAACATTGCAAAATTGTTTCCAGATGGCCACATGAAGGGGACATTTGGGAGTCTGGGATCCCAATTTGAACGAGACGAGCCCCAATAAGAAGGCCTTGGTGAAGAATTCACCGAAGGAAATGAGCAATCTTAGGCTCCACACATATCAGTCCAAACCGTTTCAAATCACCTACTCTAGGTAGAAATATGTGGAATGGATTCCCCAACGTGTATTAAATTTATCCACCATGGGAAAATGAGGCGAGAGCCAACAATAGCCTTTGTTGGCTTTGTAGTTACGGATAATGGGGTATCGGACATACCTCTTCCAATCTCGTCCACCATAGACGAGAGGAATGCACAAGCAATCTTATGCAACATGTGGTCAGGAACCAAATTGATCATAGTATTAAAAGTATCCTGAGTCCTAGTTGGAAATACCAAATAGATTTTTGAAATCCAGCCAAGCGAACTGAGTGATTGGGCAGTTATTGCAGAAGAATTCCTTGATGGTGTGAATTCCACGTTGCTGAAAGAATTTGAGCATTGCAGAGATTCATCGGTACCTCTACTAAGACACTTAGCTTGAGATTGAAAAATCAGAGACCACTAGAGAAATTGTTGGTTGATTGAAATCCCATTATCAAAAACCATCCCCCTTAAACAAAATCCAGGGCTTAATACATTCCCAAGCTTTCCAAATGCTCTTGAGCACAAAGGTGCCAACAATTTTGACAGGCGCTGGGGTTGATGAGACAGATTGACAAACCCTCAATCCTTTCCACATAGGGAATGGCCATAAGGAAGAACCTTTTGCAATGCCATGCCATATGAGAACTTTCCAAGCTTCTTGGATAGTAATGGTTCTGATAATCCACTTAATGCAAAGAGCTTTTCATTGACGTTGAATGTGAATAAGAATGAGGCCTCTATAATTGCAAGGCAATCAATAGATATCCTAGGCTACCCGATGAAAACCTTTTCCAGTAGAATCATTATCCCATAAGAAAGCTTTGAGCAGTTTTTCCAGCTTCTAAATGGAGGCTTTGGAACGAACACAACAAGATGAGTAATAAACATGGTGTGGTTGTGAGAATCTTAGAGTAGATTTGGAATTTTCCAGCAAGGGATAAAGTCTTGGTGATCAAATATTCCATTTTTTTTCACCACCCGTTGACTGACATAATGCCATAGTTCAACTGGAAAGGTTTGAAAAGCAAAAGGAATACCTAAGAACTTTAAAAATCTCACCATGTTGTCAGAGATTTTCCATTCAAAAGTGGCAATCCAATCTGGCGTGGGAAGGAAAGATTGTCGGGTAACACTGGGTTTTTTTTTCCATTGAATAGATGAGCCAGAAGCTACGCAAAAAAGTATCCAAACATTGCATAACAGTGTGAATGTTGGCTGCATCTTCAATGAGTGTAAGAAAGGAATTGTCTGCAAAATTCCCATTAAGAAGTTGAGAAGTGGGCTCAACAGGAAGTGAGATTCCATGATACAAGACCCTTTGCACTTTGGTATGAGCTAACATATAACCAAAACCTTCAGACGTGCCAGCACATACAGTCCAGGGGTAAGAGGGAAATCCTTACCGAATAGAACAAAAAATCCCAAAAGGTTCCAAGCTAAGGCCATTGATAGAGATCTGAGTAGAAGCATTTACGTAAAAATCATATTGATGGTTTAAATAAATATGGGACCAAAGCCAAGGGCTTGGAGCATGACGAGTATGAATGGCCATTCAATCCGATCATAAGCCTTCTCAAAATCAATTTTGATAAACATGTCGGCCTGATTAGATCCTATGAGCCCATTCCATGCCATCCCACACCAAAATGATGTTATCCAGAATGTATCAACCCTGTATAAATCCTCATTTGTCTATGACTAAATAACAACTAGCAAGAAGATTGCATAACCGCAGAGCTAACGCTTTGGCAATGATTTTATAGGAGACGTTTAATAACATAATCAGACGCATCAACATGTAATTTTCTCTAGGAACTCCTTGTTTAGGGATGAAATTTGATGTTTCCCTTATTAATGTGTGGCCTTAGGGATTGGTTCTGAAATCCTTCAAGATAGACCTAAAAAATGTCTTTCCCAATAGAATCCCAAAGAGCTTTATAAAATTCATAAGGGAATCCATCACAGCCGACACTTTATCATTAGCCATTTGTAGAGTGGCTTCATAGAGGTCTTCAATGGTGAGGATTCTTTCGCAGATCACCTTCTAAGCTTTTGATAGTTTGCGTGGCACAACACCCAATCATTGATCAAGAGTGGATCAGAAAGCTGCAGTGTGTAGTTGAGTTTAAAAGACAAGTTTGTAATGGCGCACAAAGGCTTGCAACATAAGTTGCGGGTCAATAATCTGAGCTCCGTTGTCCATGATGGCTCAGATATGTTGAGAAGGATTTTTGGCCTGAAGAGAAAGAAAGAATTCTTTCAAAACCTGATCTCTAATCTTGAGCCAATGCATCCGACCCTGGATCTGAGCACCTCTAGCATTATAGTTATCCACAATTTAGATTTTATTCCAGAGCATTCCAACTTGTAGTTGCAGAGCGTCAGAGAAGGGATCACCTTAAATCACCACTGTCACCTAGATGAGAGGTGAGGTGTTAGCAGTGTATGAGTGGTGCCGAAGTTTTTGTAGCTGTTGGTAGTAGATTGTAAGAAATCTGGTAGTTTGAGTTAGCGCATCTTCCCACCATTGTATCCAACTGTCTTGCATAGGTGGATGAAACCACTGACAATGATTGGATCGTGGAATTAAATTCCAAACCCGTTTGATATGATTGACAGTGGGGCCATGTTGCATCAATGTAGTATCAAGAAATAATTGGCCTTTATGAAAAAAGGGGCGCACATCATGCCAACAGATAAAAAATTGTATAGGAGAGTGGTCCTAAAGGACAAAGTTAGGAATGACCTCCACTGGCATAGAATAAATGCTATTGAACTCAAAGAAAATTAGAGCTGACAACATGGCCCTGTTAAGTCGTTTAAGAACGTGATGTGTCTCTCCACGAAGATTAGTCCACACGTACCAAGCTAGAGAGGTGGGAAAGCAAGATGTGTTAGGATAAAAAAATCCATATTTATTACTCGTGAAGTACCACGCTTCCCTTTCACCAGGTGTTCACCTCATAGGCAAGTGGCCACATTTACCACTAGCGGATTCAACAATATTAAAATCTCCACTTATTACCTAGTAGGCATTGCGAATGGAGTTTACTATCCACCGCCACAAATTGGCCCTTTCAGCCGCATCATTCGAGGTGTAAATGTTTAGGAGCCCAAAAGGGTGGCCATCAATATTAAAGAGTACCCATATGATATAGTTAGTGGGGTCGATACCATGGTCGATAAATAAGGGCCTCCAGTTGGGAGTAAAAAGAAAAATTAATCCCCCACTCCCTACTTCATGATTGCTATAGAAAGCCAAGTTGTTAGGCCAAATGGATTTGCAAACCATCTCTGATTGAAAAACATGTAATTTTTACTTCTTGCAAAAACAAAAAATCCAAGTTTGCACATCGTTGTCGAGTTTCATGTACAACATACTTACAACATGAGTCTATCAGACCCCGAACATTCCAAGATAGACAATTCATGGGAAACCTTGATCCAGAGCCATATCCCCATCCTCAAAGCCATCAAGGGCATCATATTGATTTTTCAAGAAACGAGCAACATTATGATGCAAAACATCCTCCAGATCAACTTGTTTCCGGTTGGCGTACTCAATGTTGTATTCGACTTTGGTGGAATCCATGTTGCATATTGGGCTATGGTCTTGAGAGATGCGGGAAGGACTTTAGGACCGTTCTGACGACCCTTGTGAACTATCTGGCAGTAGTAGTGGAACTGAGTGCTAGATGGAAGCATGAGAAATAGAATTTGTCTAGTCCATGAGAACCGATGCCGCAAGGGGTGTGCTGGAGTACTTCAGTAAATGAGAAACCAATATTGTAGCAGCAGTTGGTTCTTTAGCAGCAACTGTAGGCTCCTTAACTGGGATATTGAGAGATTGCTCCTTAACAAAATGCTACCGATGAACATGGGAGCCAAAGGATTTGGGTTGTTGGGATTTTTTCTTATTTCACTAGCTTTCGGAAACTTGCCAACCTTCCCTCTGATGGGGTCAGATGGGCTCAAGAGTTTTTTTGGCCATAGGGCAGTTGTGGGGTACATAGAGTGGATAGTCCTTGATCTTTTGATCAAATGCCTAACAACGGAAGAAAGTGTTAGGTAAATTGATATACGTGACCCAATGGGAATAACATTTATTTCCCATCTAGATATCCACAAATTCCAAAAGATGTAAGGTTTTATTACTGTTTGGGGCTACATTTCCTAATAATCAATATTTAATTTAATAATGCAAGAAAATAGGAAAGCATCCCTATTTTTCTTACAAGTCTTCTACGGAATTTTCAACCACAACAACAAATGAAAATCCACTACACCAATTTAAAATTATCATATTTCTACCAAACGTATCTAGACCCATTGTTACCTTCCCAAAACAATCATGCCATCTCTTCCCAAAAGTGATGCCACCTCTATAACTTTGTTTGCTCATATTTCTGGAAGCTTATGTAGACTTCAAATTTATAATGTTAAATTTATTTGAAGGGCCCTTGACAGATTATATGGTTCACCTTGAGTATTCGAAAGCTACGCACATTGATAACAATACACGATGCATTAATTCAAATAGCAAAAATGCCTCCTAATCTCAAACTTCTTCTTCTTCTTCTATATGCGCACAATTTATTTTTCCATACATGTTTGTTGAGGAACTTTCCCACAACACATCTCGGAGATAAAGATCAGGGAAAATTTTTTGGATTCAGGAAAAACAGATGGTTTCACGCAGAGGGAGAGTGAAAGATACAAATCTAGATAGGCATAAGTGGCATAGCTATAAAAATGTACTTCCAAATCCTTATTCAAAACACCAACTACTTGAAATATAAGAAAAAGAGCAGGAAAAATGAAGTGGTGGCTACAAAGGCCACAAAGCACGTAGCAAAGATGCTCAGAAGAATAAGAAGACAAATCAATACAGTTGTACACTACACCAAATGGAACGCCTCTCAGCCTCAATCTTCTTCCTCCTTTGCATACAACAAACAACAAAACGGTAGGAATTAGTTTCCTTTCAACTAAGAGATAAAAGTACCACTTTAGGAAGAGAAATAGATCCAGTACTAGGAAACAAATCCTCTTGCCCTCTTAGAGATAATAGAAACTGCTTAATTCATAGATACAGATCCAATTCGATCAATTTTTTTATATAGTGAGATGAGGAGATATTATAGATAGAGATTTATCTCCACGTGTAGGGATTATTTAACAAATAATGGGACTAATTTCAGGACAGCTAATAGTAGAGTTCTCTTTATCGTTGCTTTAGATTACGTTGGTAAGGATGATGCTCACATTTGGACACAATCTCGTTGCCTTTAGTTAAATGGTGGCGATGCTTAAAGGACACGCTCATGCCATGCTCCAAAACTCCCATTTTGGCACAAGAAAGAAAAACATTTGATAATTATGAGGAGTTTAGATTTTCACCTGTCAAAAGTGTATGTGTGGAAAATTATAAATCTCCTGATATATCTATTGGGTTTGTTTAACAACAATGTTAAAGTATAAACTGACACTCTGTAACAAGATTTTTCTCTAAGGTCATTATCTATAAAATTCTTATAATTTAAAGGGATGAGGGGATTTGTGCATAATCGATAGCCATACACCATTTTCCAGATACCTGTTATTTCAGACTTGCAACTACATTTTGCAGAGCTTCTTTGACTTTCCAATCTCGCCTTAAAATGGAGTAAATCCCAAAGTTTATTTTAAAATGGAGTAAATCCCAAAGTTTATTTTCCCACTTCTTCACTTCAACAACGTGTTGGCATGGTCATTACATCTTCCCCCCTTATAAATGCATTGTCC
The DNA here is from genome assembly GCA_019776745.2 of Taxus chinensis. Lineage (NCBI taxonomy): Eukaryota > Viridiplantae > Streptophyta > Pinopsida > Cupressales > Taxaceae > Taxus > Taxus chinensis. The sequence continues at coordinate 661,512,894 of CM034151.1, read as the reverse complement.
CTGATGTAACCCACAACAAGGTAAGAAGGGTAACTTACGAGTCGGTCACATGGCTACAAAAGAGGGGTCTCACCACTACAACATGAACTTAAGGAATAACCATATCAATAATAATCTCCAATTATTTATATTCTGTGAATTTTGGAATTTCTTTACTTTATTTCTCAGTTCATCTTTTCCTTAATACATTTTCTTAGTTTCAAGTTCATAAGATTTCCTTTTTGAACTACTCAAATCCATAGTGAAATCAAATATAAATTTGATAATCGTTTGGTAAAACTTTTACTTGTGTTTTTTCATAAGTGTATTCACAATTTATTAGCTTTAGCGCTTGAAAATTCATTTTTTAATGTTCACAATCTTATTTCTTGTTAAAAAATTCTATTTTAAGTTTCGAGTCGGTTTCCTGAAACTCTTGACATCACAACATCACACAAGGTCCAAAGCACAAAACTAGCGAAACAACATTACACTTTTTAACACTTTTTAATGACTACATCACAACACGACTGCTAAACTGCCACGGGAATGAAAATATTGGTCCAAAAAACATAGAACTCAACACACATGTGACTAATAAATAATGGATCATCACGATGAAACATATGAAACTAGTATCACATGACCCAAAAACCATGATTGTACTGACATAGTGCCACTACAATATCCAATATTACATATTAAACAAGAGCAACGTCAAACCTGAATTATAATAATGCTTAACAAGACTCACAAGAGTACACATAATTCATAACATCAACTCCACACATCATAAAACATCACGAAACAACTCCTTATATCTCTCAAAGCATCACAAAACAACTCCATATATCTCCAAAATCATCACAAAACAACTCCATATACCTCCCAAAGAGAAAGAATCGTAGTGCCAAAACCAAGCTGGGTCACTCAACCATAGAGCCCCATCACATTATTTCTCTCTAGTGGGTCACTCAACCATAGAGCCCCATCAAGAATACCAGGTCACTCAACCATAGAGCCCCATCCAGAATATTGTGTCACTCAACCATAGATCCCCATCCAAAATATCAGGTCACTCAACCATAGAGCCCCATCAAGAATATCAAGTCACTCAACGATAGATCTCCTTCTCCTTTCTCCATATAATGAGGCTAGGTCACCCTATGCCCCTAGGCACATAGAGCCCTGTCATCCCCACCCAAGTGGTGTAGTAACCTATAGTTCAAAAACTACACAACATTATGACCCCCTTTTGGGTGTACTCCCATACAACGAAGCGGGCCCATAGGTCCAACCACTCCATGGTGAATCCCATGACCCTATTCCGACACATTACAACATTAGAATCATCATAACAATTTGATTCAAATGCCAAGTGGAAAAAATACCAAGCCATGGCCTAGGCTATAAAAAATAAATTAAACTTGAAACGTAAATTTAAAACTAAGCAAAACAAATGGCTAAATAGCCATAGTGAAAAAATTTGCATGTTAGTGTAACAACCAAATAAAATGCCCAAAATATAAGAACACATTATTTAAGAAAATTGATGGTTCTGAAAAGAAAAGAGATAATGATCATTTTATGAATAAAATACGTATATAAAAATAGCACATTACAATCACTACATGGCCTTATACGGCCACCAAAGGGGTACTCATCGAGTTGCTGACACTCGGATATTGAGCCTCAGCTAGAAAAATAATATTTCAAATAATATAACTATCATCATCTCTCCCTAAATTATCCCTCCATACTCCCACAAGGCTCAACATAGTCTCAACATACTTTGAGAAGGGGAGTGTATAGGTTGCAATTCACTAAGCCTAAGGTGTTCAAGAAACACAATATACATGGTTGCAATGTAAACCAAACAAATAGAAGTGGCTTTTCAATCTATGTAAGAATCCACTCCCTATCTTGTACTCGACTCGAGTGAATGGTCAATGGTACACCAATGCTTAGGTACGCATAGGTCACCTATACGAAAACCATATACGGAGAGAGACAATAGTACATGTCACCATCTACTGAGCCTAAGGTGTCCATGAAACATAATATATATGGTGCCCATTGGGTAATCTTCCATACATACAAAACAAACAGAGGTGGATTTTTAGTATATGTAAGACTCCACATCCTATCTTGTACTCGGATCAAGTGACTGGTCAACAGTACTCATTTCCTCTCTCCAACATACAACTTTTACTAATTTCTTCCCTTAGGGTTGGTTAGTGCAAGGTTCACAACATAACACATAACTAAATTACTAACATGATGATGATTCACGCATATTAACCATAACGTCTTACACATAGTATATATATAGGGCATAACACAATCATTACTTTCACGGGTTACAATACATCACGTTTCCACATAATGCACCCAAGTGCGAGTACTATACAATAGGGGTCTTACGATCCCCATATGAACCTAATTCACAACATGAACCATCATATAGTACATGAATTATACGTGTAATGAACACAATGTCTAACATTACAACATGGTAACACACACGATTCATCACAACATTTTGACGACATCATGATACAATCCAATTCACCATACACCAATTTTTTTATACAACCCATCAGCACACCTACATATCATAGAATAACCAAAAAACTCTAACACCCTACAATCTGAAATAACATTATTTTCACACACAACCATGTGGTACATCACACATGAACTCCTCATTGAATCCACAAAAAGGAGACTGAATACTCTCATCACAAGCACATCATATGATAAAAAATATTCACTAAGTGACATGCACAACACATGCATTCATAATATCACAATTACAACATTTTTCACATCACAACATATAGCACATTACTCTTCCCATCCCCACCACCACCGTGCAAGATCATCACAATTCTAATCTATCCCAGAGGTTCGAGAGCATGAACCTCCACTCTAATATGAAATGTAATGCCAATATTTTACACACACAAATACAACACACATAATAACAAGATAATTATTATTTTTGGCTTACATTTATTGATACATAACATCACATAGGATCACTTAGGATAATGTATAACACATGAAACGTTTGCGTAACCAAGAACCCACATATATAACATGAAACACATGATGCACATAAAAGCCATATTTCAGAAAATGACAAAGTACGACAATGAACCACTACAATATACAATTACCTATAGGCACTTCCCACAACACATCATTGTTCATGGTGAAATATTTATTACAATCCTATTTTTATTAGTTCACTATAATTTTCTGAAGAACACATAACATTGGACCCTTCGTTCCTCTACAACTAGGCTACATGTTTTTGTTTAACATTTCACCTATAATGGTTCCTTTAGACTTTGTTCATTTCTCTTGTGGAAATAAATTAATATATCATGATTGTGATTAGAAACATATACACACACATTCATATTCTAATATTTGACTTAAGGATTTGATTTAGAAAGCCGTGTTTACTTGGTTTGGAAAAATACTCTTGTTACAAGGAGGAAAATTCACAAGAAGAAAAATGAAGAATACTATATCAATAGAAAACCTATCCCGAGTTCATTTCATTGCATTGTTTAATACTAACAATACACTCTTTTAATATTCAAGTTATTACTACCAACTATGTAGGTTAACTAATTAAGTTGTATCATTCTTTATTCACAATCCGTTGCTCCAATTAGGAATTGGTATTTTCAAAATCATATTCTGCATGGAAGGGTACATTACACCTGTGTTCCTGTTATAGAGATTTTTCTTTGAATTTAAGTGACAAATTTCACATTTCAAACTACTTCTGTTTCATCATATTAAGGATTTACTCTCAATAGCAATGGGTTAATTACATGTTTTGACCATAAATTCTACTTCCTAAGTGATCCTAGGTTTAATATATTCCTATCTACACAAAGGGTTCTACTAAATTTTATAATTCCAACTAGAGTGCAATTTACTTAACTCACAAGACGTTGGATACAATTGAAGTTATCACATTCTCAAAGCTTTAATTTATTATTTCATTAACATCATTGTTTAATCCAAATTTATGCAAACAAAGCATGTGATAATGCATCATATTTAGTTTTTTCGATTTATTAGGTTGTTTTATTAGTTGTGGAGCTCTACTTTATTACATTCATTTTATGATCACATTTGACATTATAGTTGGTTTTGACATCATTTAACGACATACCATTTTTTGTAGTGGTCATTTCTTAGTTTTATCTTATTTACCCTTTTACTAACTACATTTAAGCGGTTACTTTGGTCCTATATTAACACATGATCATTTGGATCAAATGTAATTCCTATAACACTTACGTAACACATAGGGATTTAAGATTACAAAGAATAAGAACTCGTACAAGACAACTCATTTCGTTGCTCTTAGACACACAAGTATAAATATATTTTGTAAGAGAGATATCGCAAAAAATCTTATGCATTACCAAAGCCTTCTAAGGACCTATTTCAATAGTTGGGTAAATACACAAGTAATTAGACACGTAGTTACCACTCACACAATTTAGGTCTCATAATAGATCAATCATAGGTACAACCACCATTTTTCTTGCAAGGCTTTGGCCACCTAGTAGGATACCAAGGAAAATTACTCACAAGAGGGTTAAACTTATTCATGATATGGTCATACCTACAACACCTAGACATGATCATCTCACTCATCCCAATATGATATGTTTCACAACGTAAAATCACCACCTCTTAAAATATTCAGGTAAAAGGTCCTTAATAAAATGCCTTAGGTATGAAACAAGAAGACAATTAATGAGGTTAGACTATTTTATGAACATGATCAATGTTTTATACCCTGGAAAAAGACTCAAATGGGAGGAGGAAATACAATAGGAATTATAGCTCCTTATTTTTTAGCTTTGATGAGATGAGAATCTACCTAGCATTGTGTGTGTTAAGGAAATAAACCAATAATTAACATAGGAAATGATTAGTTTAATATCTTTATAACATAAGTATAACATTGAGTACAACTTCACATCTAATTCGACACTATAAAATATAGCCACATTGGTGTTCCCTTTCAAAATATACAAAGAACAATTCTTCAAACAACAATACATATCATTATTCTATGGTAATACATGTATTGCAAGATGAATATAACTTTACAATGACAACTCATTAATTACAATATATCACATCCAAAATATTCCTCTTGTTAAGACTACCTGTAACCAATGTTGCATCCGTTCTAGGGCTGAGAATGGAAATCCCCTACACTCAAGTATAAATCCACACATTCATCATTTTCAACATTTTCAATTAAATAGGAGAGAGAGAGAGGGAAGAAGACAAAATTTGTTTCTCATGCATTCACACTTTCACATTCAGTTGCACTTTATATTTTGGTACTAGAGAGAGAAAATTAAGAGACATTTTATTTTCCATTCACCATGTCATAACCATTTGAGTTTCATGTACATTATCATTTAATTTCAAACCAATTCACATTTCCCAATTCATGTACATTTTAAAATCAATCAAGTATCATTGTCGTTTAAAGAGAGAGGAGAGGGTAGAGATTGAAAATCACCATACATTTCAAAATTCATTTATAAAATATTAAATATTGAATAAAATTATACATAGCATTGCGCTGGTATTACGAGGTCACACATGTGGCTGGAAGTCAAATGAGACTTAAAAAGGGGATTCTAGCTAAGGTTAAGGAAACTGACCAAAACATCAAAAGTGCCTACAAACTGGGTCTTGAAAATACTTGGTTTAAGTTTGATAACAAAGTTTGATGATTCTTACTTACTCTCCCATATATAGATAATTCTTTGTGTCCAACAAAAGTTAATTACAATGAGCAGATCTCAAGTTACAAGGGCAACTTCGGAGCCAATTATCATAATTGCGTTAGCAACTCTTATCGCACAGTGAATAGTGGGCCCCAAAACCCACTTACAAAATTAGTTTCCAAAGGCATTTTAATTTAATTTAAGGTGGGGTACGATCCTCTTGTTGGAATTCTAGAGGTAGGAGGTAGTGGTTTTCATTTTTGCTCAAGCTAAGCAACAACTGTAAGCCAAAACCGATCGTGTTTTATTAAAATGACCATGTCACCATAAATGACTAAAGAGCTAAGAGCATTTAGGAATATTACTTGCAAGAGTGATAAATAATTTCCAATAACTCGGTTAAGATTCTTTAAGGTGTTCCATGTTACCAAACGTCATGCAAAGAGTTTAGGTTTTGCAGTATGTTTGGGTGTGGCACTCCATGCACATGACTTTCAATGTAATATATATATAGTTCCAAAAGAAGTAAGGTTTTATCATTGTTTGGGGTTACATTTCCTAATAATCAATATTTAATTTTAAACTGTAAGAAAACATGAAAGCGAAATTTAGAGTAGGAGAAAAGGGAAAGTCCATACCTGTACTCGACGTTTGTTGGATGAAAATAGAACAGGGATTTTCACCCTGGCTTTAGGAAAGTGACTTTCATTCGGTTTCAAGATCCCAATTCCCTTTCCACGAATCTATTTTGTGCATATCCAGCCAATAGCATATTCCGAGAAACCTTTTTTTTCCACATTATGACAAACACTTCAACCACAACAAGAAATTAATATCCACTACAAAAATTTAACCTGATCATATTGCTATGAAATGTATCCATGACCACTATTGCCTTCCCAAAACCAATTGTGCCAGCTTTTCCCAAAAATGATGCCACCTATAAAACTTTGTTTTCTCCTATTTCTGGAAGCTTCTAGACACTTTTACTTTATAATGTTAAATTTATTTGAAGTGCCCTTACATATAATCTGGCTCACCTTGAGTATTCAAAAACTACGCACATTGACAACAATACCCCAGGAATTTATTAAATTAGCAGAAATGCCTCTTAATCTCAAAATTCTTCTTCTTCTATATGCACCCCATTTTTTTTCCATACATGTTTGTTAAGTAACTTTCCCTCAAAACAACTTAGAGATAAAGATGAGGGAAAAATGTTTGGACTGAGACAGGAAAAGCAAAGTGTTTCATGCAAAGGGAGAGTGAAAAAGAAAAATATGTAGAGGCATACACGACATATAAGCTAGAAGAAGGCACTGACAAATCCTTATTCAAAACACCGACTTCTCGAAATAAAAGAAAAAGAGCAGGAAAAATGAAATGGTGGCTACAAAGGCCACATAGCACGTAGTGACGTAGCAAAGGTGATCAAAAGAAGAAGAAACTAAATCAATACAGTTATACACTACACCAAATGGAACGCCTCTTTATCCTCAATCTTCTTCTTCCTTTTCATTCAAAAAACAACACAATGATAGGAAGTAGTTTCCTTTCAACTAATGGACGAAAGAACCACTTCAGGGAAAGAAACAGATCCAGTTCTACTATCTAGGCAACATATCCTCTTCTCCTCTCAGAGATAATAAAAACTGCTCCAGACATAGATACAGATCCAAATCGATCAATGCTTTTTATATAGTGAGATGAGGAGATATTATAGATAGAGATTTATCTCCACATGTACCGATTATTTAACAAATAATGGGACTAATTTTAGGACAGATAATAGCATAGCTCTCTTTATCACTGCTTGAGATCACGCTGGTAAGGAGGATGATCACGTTTGGACAACTTCTTATTGCCTTTGGTTAAATGGTGGTGATGCTTAAAGGAGACGCTCATGCCATGATCCAAAACTCTTATTTTGGCACATGAAAGAAAAACATTTGATAATTATGAGGAGTTTAGATTCACACCTGTCAAAAGTGTTTGCGTGAAAGATTTCAAATCTCTTGATACATCTATTGGGGTTTTTAACAACTATGTGAAAGTACAAACTGACACTCTGCATAAAGATTTATCTCTAAGGTCATTATCTGGAGAAGGATTATCATTTCAAGGGATGAGGGTATTTTTTCCCAATCGACAACCATACACCATTATCTAGATACCTATTATTTCAGACTTGCAGCCTTATTTTGCAAAGCTTCTTTGACTGTCCAATCATGCCTTAAAATGGAGCAAATCCCGAAGTTTATTTTTCCCACTTCTTCATGTCAACAACATTTTGGCATGGTCATTACATATGACACCTATGGAAGACAATCATACTAACACCCAATGTGATAGGATACACATAGTACATCCATTTCCTCACATGAACCTCGAAAATTTATGGACCATGTCTTGCGAGGCTTGTCCCAAGTATAAAAAAGGTAATAACTAGTTAAAGATTTAAGTATTTTATTAACATGATGGAGGTTTCTGGACTTGACATAACTTGACTAATAGTGGAGGGATAACAAATGGGTTAGATACTCGTTCTGTTTAGGTAACTAAGGAAATACAAGTTCCATCCAAAGTTCTTTGTGTTAAGAAGGAAAATGTGAAAAATAACGTGGAAAAAATTGTTTTAATACTTTTAAATCAATATTACAACATTCCAAAACAACTACGTATCCATTTTTATGGACACATGTTATATCCAACTTTATTCTATTTTCATGTTATAAGATGATTGAAAATTTCTTCCTAAAAGAAACACACATCTACAAGTTTTTATTCTTCCTAGGAGACTAAGAGATTTCCATGGGTCAATACCTCACCTAACCTTTGAATAAATTTAGTCATTCTAACTTTTCTCCATGAATTTTACTTGTACAAGAAGCATTTAAACTATGATTGCTCTAACATTTCTAAAGAGCAACTTTCCCATTTAATCTATCTATACTAGTAGTAAATACTATCTATAGGAGTTATTTTGACATTAGATTCAATATAATAAATCAGATTATTTTGCTCTACAAACATATAAAATTATGACATGTAGGGAATTACTCAAACCTAAAAAAGTGCAACAAGTAGAAAACTAACACATCTTTCACAATGGGCTAACAGTTCCGTAATCATCATAGAAAATAATAATTTATATTTGAATTCATAAAAATGTCACAGATATAAAATGTTCAACTACATTATTTCAATATCACGTGCTAATATGAAAACACTAGTATGCTCAACATGTCCTTATTTTGGTACTTGCATCCACCGCATGGTCAGCACAAACCATTGGCATAGTATCTACCCAAAACTAGCATTATTCAAGTTTTCATAGTTTCCCATTCACATGATTATAATACTAAGTACCCATCAAAAGAGGTTTACATATACATTCAATTAATTCATTTCATTTAATTTTATTTCATTTCGTTGTTAATTGGAGAGAGAGAGAGAGAGAGAGAGAGAGAGAGAGAGAGAGAGAGAGAGAGAGAGAGAGAGAGAGAGAGAGAGAGAGAGAGAAGCATCAATTCCCAAATAGTAAAATTTCTCAAAGAAAGGTACAAAAGAGAGTTCAACACAATCAATTATAAGTTTCTAAAATTTTCATAATCTTCTAATTTACCTAATAAGGCCCCATGACATTATTTTACATTTACCTACTAGTTTGCATACACATCTACTTTTGGCTCAAAGGCTAGGAAACTGCATTCACAAACTAATGCTCGATGGATAAACACACCACAAGTCAAAGCATATACACTAAGATATATACAAAAAATTCACCAGAGTTGACAGAACTTAGAACTAGGAAATGGGTTACAAATGAAGACTAATGTTCTGGAGCAACCGACCATAATTGGGCTAGTTTGGCCTAGTCAACAAGTGATCGAGGGCTTAAAAACTCCCCTCGTAAAACTAACTAGCAATGGGTTTTTCTTAAGACTAAGGGTTTCAAGAAATTATGTTATATAAGTACTAGAGGTTTATGAAGGTCAATAGCCATTTCTCCAATTAGGGGGAAAATGGAAATCCAAAACTAAACCTAACGTTTTCATTTTAGTAGCTTCCCAAAACCGCCAAACAGGTTAACAGGGCTTGTAGAGGGGTAAAAAAAAGTGCACAAATGGTCATTAAAGGGTGTTCTAAGGGTTGATGAGAAACCCTACATGAATAGGAGTTGGGTTTTAAAATGGCACTTTAACAAAACCACAGTCAGGGGACAACAAGTCCCTCCTCTTTATGGGAGAGGTTCCCTTATTGAAAGCAAGCGAGCAAAGCTTATATACAAATGTACAACTTTCATCTTAAGGCTGGACCTCTGACATCTTGAAATGCTTTTATACCAAAATAGATTATCAATACAAATGAATGGAAGAACTGAAGAAAGGAAAGAGTAGAATATAATAGTACTTTCAGGAAATATAGATAGCAGAGTATAACCCTATACGTACTAAGCAAGAGTGATACAAAACATAATCATTCACATTCACAGCATAAGATATCATTCCATAGACACAAAGTTCTAGAAATCATATCAATAAGAACACAAAGTTTCTTATCACAGAAGATAAATGATCCACGAATTTCAGGTAAGCAAGAAGGGACAATGGAGGAAGATAGAGAAAAGGGGAAAATCCTTCTGTATTGATTTACTTTCAATTATAATTACACTTCAAAAGTATCAGAGTCCAACATTTGCAATGAGCCAAGCTCTTACATTTATAGATGAAGCAAAAAGAGGAGAAGAAGAGAAGGAAGAAAATATGATTTGGAAGCTCAACCACCAACCATCAATGCCCCTGTAAATCCACCTACAATCTGTCAAATCTGGTTCTGCATGTCTTTGGCATGCTGAAGAAGGAAGGATGGAAGATCAGATCAAATTTGATCTAGTTGAAGCAGTCTGATCACATATTAATGGCATGAAAGATGTTTTCTATATTTTCACCCAAATCAAGATATCCAGTCAGTTCTCCATGTCTGTTTGGCATGTTGGAGAAGGAAGGATGGAAAATCAGATCAGATCTAGGTAGTTGAAGCAATCAGATCACGTATTAATGGCGTGAAAGACATTTTCTAGATTTCCAACCATCAAATCCTACTGAAAACAATATTTTATGCTTCCATGGCATAGAGGAGACCAAGATCTTTCCAACAGTATAAAATTTGTTGAATTTCGAGCACTGGAGCGAAAGTTATGCTCATTTGAATATTTGAATCGAATTTGTACAAAAATGGCAAAAATGCAATTTTCACAAAATGGATCCGCGGGCCCGAAATTGAAATTGCAACTTTTGCACAAAAATTACAAAAGTGCAAAAGTTCCCTGCAGCCCGGAAAGCTCACAACTTCACATTTGATATAGGTTTGACACGTGGCTTTACTTGAGTGGTAACAGATTCGTGACTCACTTTATAATTTTACTTCTTTTGGAAATAAGGCTCAAAATCTCAAAGTTCTCCACCGACCCACTTTGACCATTTTGACTTTTCAATGCGAGGCTCAACATTTGACTTTATCCCTTGGTGTGAGTAGGGCTGCGGCTCATTTTATCACTTTACGCCTTTTATGGAAACAAAGCCAAAATTCCTCAAAGTGTCTGCCGACCCACCTTCCTCTTTGACCGCATGTAATTTAGGCCTTATGACATTTGGCTTCTCTTGGCAGTCGACATGTGGCCAGGTCTCTTTGGCTTCTTTTATACTTTTACGATTTTCAAAACAAAAGCTAAAATTCTAAAGTTTCCTTGATGGAGGCTTGCCTTCCTTCACTTTTTGCCTCTTGAAAGAGCATGAAGCCACGTGTCCCTTTGCGGGCATATTTGCTATATTTTTTGTGTTTTGACTAAGTCCCTTTTGTTTGGCGAAGGCTTTATGTCTGACCTAGGACACGTGGAGGCTTAGAGCACATTTGGGACCTTTTTTTCTTTGAATTTGTGTCATTCAGGATTCCACAAACCCTTCTTGCTTAAATTCAATGTGGCTAGGGACTTGACCACGTGGGAGCTTTCACACGTTGGGGACCCATTCTTGATTTCCTTTGAAGCCTGATTCGGACTCCAGTCGGCTTGGAATTTTCAATGGTCCCTTCTTCTTTTCAGACCTGGGACACGTGGAGAGCTGGCACACAGTTTGGGGTTTACCTTTGGATTTGCCCCCTTTTGAAGGTTCACCAAAGGAGACATGTGGAGACTTCCACTGGTTCTCCTTATACTTAGTTGATTCAACAGGCTGGTTCTACCCCTTTTGACTTCTGTTGGACCTTTGACACGTGGAGAGATGGTGCTTGTTTGGGGAACCACCTTTGGCTTCAACCCTTAAAGGTGCGCCAATGAGACACGTGGCACCATCCACTGGCCTTAGAATTTTCAATGACTGATTTAACTTTTTGAGGCTCTGACCATGTGGAGGGCTGGCGCTCATTTGGGGTCTGTCCCTTGGGTCTCACTTATGAAGTTATGCCGATGAGGCACGTGGAGGCTTCCATGTCAACCCTCTTATACTTAGTTGATTAAATGGATGACTTTGTCCCTTTTCTGGACCTTGGACATGTGGAGGGCTGGCACAAGTTTGGGGTTTCTCTTTGGGCCGTGCCTTTTGAATTTGCGCCGATGAGGCATGTGGCACCTTCCATGCAGGTCCATTGCTTTACCCCGAGTCAACTCACATGCGAAGTATGAAAACTTCGAGCCCTTTCTTCAATCTTCTCCTATGCACTCTGATCTCCTTTGATGTTGTTGGCCTCCTTCACCAACCCTGCCCCTTCATTGTTGGATTTGGAATGTGGGCTCACATGACTGAACTACCCCTTCTGATTTTCTTCTATGTGGGGTCATGTTTGATCAATTTTTCTGGGGGGAAAAAATTGGGATAACAGGCACCAACTCAAAATTTTCAAAACTTGACTTGAAAAATGAGGGGAATTTTGAGGGTGACAACAACTGGCTCTTTCTGGGGATGACTTGGCTTGGACAGAGGAACGAGGCAAGATCAAGAACCATAGAAAAACTCTGGGAAAGAAGACCAGTGCCTTATCCATTGGGAAAATAGAGTCAAAGGAAAAACCAATACAGAATACAACACACACGGAAGGGAAACAAACCAAAAAGGAAAGACAAAAACAAAACACAACACATAGCTAGGAACATGAAAGGAAACAAGCCAAAACAAGGAAAGTATATACAAAGAAAGAAGAGGATATTTACAGGGGAAAGAAGAAGGACTGCATGAAACTTACACAACTCTAGAGACAGGCTGAGAAAAATAAGTACCTTTGTGGAACAACATGGTGAAAGTATGAGGCACCCATGAATTGAAGATGAGCAGTTGGGCATACCAAAATATCATGGGAACACTATGTGGCTTGAAAAGAAAAATTGAGGAAAGAAGACCATCTAAATAGTGATACTCCATACTAAAAAACATTCAGTCCTTGTGAAGAACTAAATATCTTCATGAGGCTCCTCTTCTGTGGATGAATAGTGGCTATACAAAGACTTGTATGACCCTCGACTGCCTTCATACTGATTTCTGCACATCACCAAACTTTGACAACTTGGATCCATGAGAAAATCCAATCCCAATAGTGTCAACTCCCTATTTTGATGGAATGATGCTAGCATATGAATGAAGATTGCAATTATCACCATGGCACATCTCATGAGAAACATAAACTTCCATTGAATTTTCTTATAATAACCATATTCAAGAGGAATTTGGAAAAAGGTACTGGATGGTTTACCATTAGGTGTAATTTTTACCATGTTTCTGAAAAACATACCTACTGTTTTTGCAAAATCAGCACTTGATTCTAGAAGATCATGACTCTTAGGTACAAGCTGCATTACTGATTTGTCTTCATGATTAGTAGGGAATTGAAATGTTGTCAGACTAAGTAAAGATTGATCAACAACATCATCCTCTTCCTTTTGTTTGCATTCTGAAGGGTGAGCTGAGACAGGACTGTCATAGTTCTGAAGAAAATATTCCAGGCATGGCTCTCCATTTTCTATTTGTTTCGAAGGATTGCAAAAAGGCTCATGTGTGCTCATCTCATCCATAGATATAATAGGGGAACTAGTGATCTCATTAATTTCTTTTTCTTCAGGTACATGCACTTGTTCATCTTTGAGAGAACTTAAAATAAGAAGGGGATGGTCTACAATGATCTTCATCTCAGTGCATTGAAATTCTTCAGTCATAGGAGAGAGAGGAATCTTGTCCATTTTGTTATGATGAACATCCACTTCCACCAGCATAGGATCACTTTTTTAAAACCAGAACATTCAACCTTGGTACATGACATATCTTCTATAGACTCTATTTCAAGTTGAAAGAAAGCCTCAAGTTGTTTGTCTTCTTCATTATTTGAAGGAATATTAAATTGACATGCATCAGGTGGAGCAACAAGAAGACATTCATTGGTGGAATTGAGATAATGTTGAGGAATGAATACCTGATCATGAGCAGCTTCTAGAACTTGAATGTTCTCCTCTTTGTTACAAGGTGTCTCAAATTCTTGACTGAGTGTTCTTCAGCTTGTTTGAGAAGTTGCTGCAATGTTTGTGGAAACAATCTTGGATTTACACCTCTGTAGAAGTTCTACAGAAACCGAGCCTAATTCTGGACTGACATGGATTTGAAAACAATTAATAGGGAGATCTCCATCATCATCCTCATCACTGTCACTATCACTCGTTGGTGATGTGGGCCAACAAGTGTTCTTTATTTTACCTTCATTCTTGGGAAGGTTCCTAGATCAAGAGAATGAACATGACAGAAGTTTGATCCCCAGTGTATACCATAGAGTCGCCAGATCAAAATGATCTTGAAGTTGTTCTTTTAGAATGGGATACATTGAAAGGGATACCAAAAACTGTTGGCGAAACAAAATCCCCAGTAGAGTTTCCCCAGTAGAGTCACCAAAAACTGTTGGGTTTTAAAATGGTACTTTAACAAAACCACAGTCAGGGGACAACAAGTCCCTCCTCTTTATGGGAGAGGTTCCCTTATTGAAAGCAAGCAACAAAGCTTATATACAAATGTACAAATTTCATCTTAAGGCTGGACCTATAACATCTTGAAATGCTTTTATACCAAAATAGATTATCAATACAAACGAATGGAAGAACTGAAGAAAGGAAAGAGTAGAATATAACAATACTTTTAGGAAATATAGATAGTAGAGTATAACCCTATACGTACTGAGCAAGAGTGATACAGAATAGAATCATTCACATTCACAACATAAGATATCATTCCACAGACACAAAGTTCTAGAAATCATATCAATAAGAACACAAAGTTTCTTATCACAGAAGATAAATGATCCATGAATTTCAGGTAAGTAAGAAGGGACAATGGAGGAAGATAGAGAAAAGGGGAAAATCCTTCTGTATTGATTTACTTTTGATTATAATTACACTTCAAAAGTATCAAAGTCCAACATTTGCAATGAGCCAAGATCTTACATTTATAGATGAAGCGAAAAGAGGAGAAGAAGAGAAGGAAGAAAATCTGATTTGGAAGCTCAACCACCAACCATCAATGCCCCTGCAAATCCACCTACAATCTGTCAAATCTGGTTCTGCATGTCTTTGGCGTGCTTAAGAAGGGATGGAAGATCGGATCAAATTTGATCTAGTTGAAGCAGTCCGATCACATATTAATGGCACGAAAGATGTTTTCCAGTATTTTCACCCAAATCAAGATATCCAGTCAGTTCTCCATGTCTGTTTGGCATGTTGGAGAAGGAAGGATGGAAAATCAGATCAGATCTGGGTAGTTGAAGCAATCAGATCACGTATTAATGGTGTGAAAGACGTTTTCCAGATTTCCAACCATCAAATCCTGCTGAAAAAATAATATTTTATGACTTCCATGGCATAGAGGAGACCAAGACCTTTCCAACAGTATAAAATTTGTTGAATTTTAAGCACTGTAGTCGAAAGTTATGCTCATTTGAATATTTGAATCGAATCCATACAAAAATGGAAAAAAATGCAATTTTTGCAAAATGGATCTGTGGGCCCGAAATTGAAATTGCGCCTTTTGCACAAAAATTACAAAAGTGTAAAAAATCCCCGCAGCCCCACAATCCTGCAACTTCACATTTGATATAGGTCTGACACGTGGCTTTACCTGAGTGGTAACAAAGTCGCAACTCACTTTATAATTTTACTTCTTTTGGAAACAAGGCTCAAAATCTCAAAGTTCTCTGCCGACCCATTTGACCATTTTGACTTTTCAATGCGAGCTCAACATTTGACTTTATCCCTTGGTGTGAGCAGGGCCATGGTTCACTTTATCACTTTATGCCTTTTATGGAAACAAAGCCAAAATTCCTAAAGTGTCCCGACAAGCCGCCTCTCCCCGCATGTAATTTAGGCCTGACACGTGGCTTCTTAGGATGTCCCAACGAAGGAGGTGCAGCTTATTTTTATACTTTTATGCTTTTCAAAACAAAAGATAACCAATTCCAAAGTTTCCCCATGGCCTGCCTTCCCGCTTTGACCTGAAACATGGCCACGTGTTCACCTTTGAAGGCCTGAGACACTTCTGTATTTTTGTGTTTTGACTAAGTCCCTTTGTTTGGTGAAGGATTTATGTCTGACCCAAGACACGTGGAGGCTCAGCGCACATTTGGGACCTACCTTTGGATTCGCCTCTTGAAGTTACGAGCGCACGAAGAGGACATGCGGGGCTTTCCACTGTTTCTCCTTTCCATGAGCTGATTCCGCGCACACGGCTGACTCTTGATTTTTCCTTTGAACTTGGACCAAAGGACACGTGGAGGGTCCTGGTGCAATACTTTTCAACGGGGTCTATCTTTTTTCAGAACTGGCCACTCCTTTTGAATTTGCATCCAATGAGGCATGTGGAGACTTCCGCTGACCCAATCTTGCTACTTTGTCGATTAGAATGGAGCGTTGGTTCTGCCTCTTTTGACATTTTGTTGTGACCCTAGACATGTGGAGAGTTGTCGCTTGTTTGGGGAACCACCTTTGGCTTCGATCCTTGAAGGTGCGCCGATGAGACACGTGGTGCCGTCCACTGGCCTTAGAATTTTCAACAGTCTATTTAATTTTTTGAGGCTCTGACCACGTGGAGGGATGGTGCTCATTTGGGGTTTTTCCCTTGGGTCTCACTTTTGAAGTTACATCGATGAGGCACGTGGAGGCTTCCACCGACCCTCTTATACTTAGTCGATTAAATGACCGACTCTGTCCCTTTTCTAGACCTTGGACATGTGGAGGGTTGGTGCAAGTTTGGGGTTTCTCTTTGGGCTGTGCACTCTTGAATTTGCACCGATGAGGCACGTGGCACCTTCTGCGGGTCCGTTTCTTTGCCCCGAGTCGACTCGCATGCAAAATCTAAAAACTTCGAGCCCTTTCTTCAATCTTCTCTTTCGCGCTCTGATCTCCTTTGACGCCATTGGCCTCCTTCGCCGACCCTTCCCCTTCATTGTTGGATTTGGAATGTGGGCTCACATGACAAATGAACCGCCCCTTCAAAGCATTATTTTCTTCTATGCAGGGGTCATGTTTGATCAATTTTTCCAGGGGGAAAAATTGGGATAATAGGCACCAACTCAAAATTTTTGAAACTTGACTTGAAAAATGAGGGGAATTTTGAGGGTGACAATAATAGGGTAACAAGAAGGGTAGCTTAGTTGAAACTTCAACTCAATCTCACCTATTCGAGTGAAAATGGATGTCTAGTTTTGATACATTAGTATTAAAAACATGCTAGGTTAAGGTTAGCAAGTGTGGTTGATGGTCAAAACACTCAATTAGGTTGCATAGGAAAAATTTCATTTCTTGTCATTTGAAACTACGATAGTTAAATCTAGTCATAAATTCATCCCTAGTTTTATTATAAATTATAATTCCATAACAAATACAAAAACTATCAATATTGGAATTATGCAAGTCAAGAGTAATAAAACCATGCCTGTTAATTAAATTTGGAGAGACATCTGAGAAAACCATGCCTATTAATTTGATCTCGAGAGACATTGCACAAAGTTCTCCAAGCAATTTTCATTCAGGTCTCGTGAAAGCTCCATGCTAAGTAATTTTGTCAAGCGGTTCATGGGAATTTCATAAGCTTTGACGTTTTATATATGTATGAACAAAGCATTTATATTTACAACCATTTGTGGAAATGCTTTGGTGACATCCCATACCTTGCCACCAGCACCCCCATTTTATTCATGCAATTCCAAACTCGTCTCATAACAATATCAACCTACATTTCAGCCTCACAACATTATTTTGAGAGACCTCGATTGAAGGGAGATGTGACCCATTCTACCTATTACACACCCACTATATACACTTCTATGTAATTACACTACCTTATTTGCTTACACGTATAACAGAGCACTTATAACTACAACATCTGTAGAACACCATTTTATTCTCCACTTTACTTTGGTGATGGCCATACCCAAATTTAAATATATTGAATCACCTAAATAGAAGTAATGTGTCAATCCTAGACCTCCATTTGTCCTTTGTAATATTCATAAAAATCAACAACCTCTAGATACTTGATGCTTAGAGTTAGATGTTTCTTATTCCCTCACAAACAAGAATCATAAGAGCCTCCTTGAGGAAACGACCACTCCTTATCCATACTTTCTCCATGCTATCAAGTTTAGTTGAATCAAAATCCTTTACATTTTGATACTGTTGAATCTCATTTTTATGGCCACGCCAAACATGAGACTTGGTTGATGCCTCACAAGACCACATCAAGTTAAAATTTCCTTGCATGTTATTAATTTCTCCATTATGCTTTGATGGATGTATATATGTGTCCTTTTACAAAGTTCCTATTTTGGCATATGATGGATTAATATTGGTAAGGTGAACTAATTCGATTTTTAAATATGTTGGGAAAATGGTGGGATGAATGGTGGTGTAATACCCCTATTTTGGCACACAAAAACTTAGACAGAGGACTAAAAAATTACGACGGTTTTTTTAATTAAATGTTTTATTTTATTAATATTTAACGCCAATGGTTATTTAACACTATTTTATTTTCCATATTTGTTACCAGGTTACGTACCCTCTTTTTCCGTATTAAATTTAAATTGGAAACAGTCCCTTCCGCTACCATGCTAGCTCATGTCGAATGTTTATTTTTTTTAAAATATTTTCTTAAATCCTCTATTTAATATTTTATTTCCCTCAATTACATCCATGCTAAATATTTTTTTATTTAATCAATCTAAATACAACATTATAACTTTATAACCAACATGGCCATTAATAAAACCCCCCTAGATTTTCTTTTTATTAATTTACTTTATATCCCGTTAAATAATTTTATTCCCAGAACTTTAAAAGAGGGTAGTGTTAAATTTGATCCATAAGATTCTTTTAATTTCTACCCTAGATTCTAGGTATTTCCTAGAAACCCTAATCCTCATTTATGATTTTCTTTTTAAATTTTATTTGGCTTATTTTGCCTCCATTTGCACAGGTAGACTTTACAGGGAGGAGATGGAGGCAAGGAAGATCATGGAGGGAAATTTTTGGGTTGTTTTAACTCGATAACAGATCTAATATTGTGTTTTCTTATTCTAGATGTACAAAAAGGAGAATTTCTTCCTATGTTTTTTTGGTATTTCCTCCCTAGGGTTTGCAAGATTTGTTTTTGTTCCCATTAAATCCAAATATGTTCTGGTTATGTATATCAATAGGGATGATGATGATGATGATGATGATGATGATGATGATGATGTGTGTGTGTGTGTGTGTGTGTGTGTGTGTGTGTGTGTGTGTGTGTGTGTGTGTGTGTGTGTGTGTGTGTGTGTGTGTGTGTGTGTGTGTGTGTGTGTGTGTGTGTGTGTGTGTGTGTGCAAATTCGAGGATCACAGTAGGCAGTCGATTGTGCACAAATGATGGTAGGGGTAAGTAGTGGCTGCGTAGGTAAAAAGGGGGGTAGATGTGAGTGTGTTTGTGGTGTGGTGGCTATATGTGTAGGGAGAAAGTGAGGGGAAGGGTGTGAGTTGTGGAGGATGGGGGTGGGGTAGGCTGCCCCTCCCCCTAAATTATATATATATATTTCAAATCTATTACAACAATTTTTTTCCCCATTTAAATAAAATCTTTGGCTCATGACATATGGAATCCCATTTTTAATTAAGTATATGCGTTTTTGTTTGTTTGTGTGTGTGTGTGTGGGTGTGGGTGTGGGTGTGGGTGGGTGTGTGTGTGTGGGTGTGGTGTGTGTGTGGGTGTGGGTGTGTGGGTGTGGGTGTGTGGGTGTGTGTGTGTGTGTGTGTGTGTGTGTGTGTGTGTGTGTGTGTGTAGGTGTGTGTGTGTGTGTGTGTGTGTGTGTGTGTGTGTGTGTGTGTGTGTGTGTGAATATCCTTAAAAGATATTCTATATAAATACAATTTAAATAAGAAAAGAATAACCATGAATAACCAAGTACCCATAAGTTCAATAATTTTCTAGGTAAATCATTTGAAAAGTTATTTATACACGCACACACACATATACATCTAACAACCATGCAGATTTAGTTCAAGTTTATTTGATATTTTATTTTTTTATTTATAAGTTTTCCTTTATACACCAGTACGAAACTAGAATGTATCTCACTTCACATACAAATTTAATACTAAGTTTTTATGACTGTAAAACAATAAAGCTCTTTGTTGTTTCTAAATTTATCAAAGTGAATTAAGATATTTAATATTCAACCATAGAATAATGAAAAAGAGTGAAAATTCTCTCACTATTTCCTCCCAAATGCAATTTAGAAAACACAATAAATAGTTTATTTTCCTTCCTAAAATCACTTTCCATTCACTAAGCAAAGTGCATTGTTGAATCTGTAAATATTCAATATTTTCTTTCACCCAAAGGTGGTACAAAATGCACCTACATCTCCTACTCCAACTAAATTATTTACTCCCATTTAATATGCAAATGCATTCCTACTTTATACAAAACAAGGTTACAACCTACATTCTAATAGAATAAGTATGAGATTTCCATGATTATACAACACAAACCTACTATATTTTGATTTCCAAGGGAAACAAAAGAAGAGTAAAGAATGCAACATCATGATCCTTGTAGTATTTGAATCCATATTAAGGTGAACTATCACGTCATATCATTTTACTATCATGTGTTATGAATGCAAACTAAACATATTCCTTATTCTTTTCCTAAACTTTTGCAAGCAGCAAAATTATTTGATAAACAAAAGGGAATACTAAAAAATAACTCTTTTCTCTCAATCAAGTATGAAAAAAAATAGAGTGAAGGTAACCATTACAATGTACTCTATTTTTATTCATTTTATTAAATCTTCCCTTCAATTCAAGATAAAATGTAAACCACCCATTCATAACCAAAGCCTTTCAATATGATTTTAAAATACTGCAAGTATACACAAATCTTTCATTATGAAATGCTTACAAAACATACACAAAGGCAAGAATAAAAGTTTCATTCAACATGGAAAAAAACAAGAAGAGGATCAACATTTCTAACCTTCAAATAAAACCATTCAAACTTCAATTAAGGAAGGGGAAACTTAATAATCAATACAAACAATATTAGGTGGAAGATACAAGTTTTGTCTTACAATAGGAGACTTCTAAAGAAGAGCTAAAACATCATTATAAGAGCCAAATAAAATCCAAGTGGAAAAGCCTATCAAAAAATGGGGAACAACATGTCAAAATATCCAAATTTTCTTCACCAATTTCCAAGCTAAATCTGCATATTTCCACTCCAAAATTAGTCTTCATAGCACAAGAAGAAAGGGCTTGGTTACCTCCCAACCTATTGGTATCATTATATTTCATCTCCAACACATGGAGGACATGCTAGTCTCCCCCAAAAGCCCATGGGAGAGAGAGGATACATGTCTCGATGTACACAAGTAAATGGGGGGGAAGAGTAACAAACACACAAGCACAATATTTCAACACACAAAATAACTAAAACAAACAACACGTAAGGCAAAGCTCCTATTTTCTTAATTTTGGCCCCAGGAAAATTGAGTAAACATGACCCTGCATAGGAAGAAATCTAAGGGTTGCTTCTGTCGCATGAGCCCATGTTTCAAATCTAACAATCAGGTTGCAGGCAGACTCAAAAATTGAGGAGCAGGGTTGGCTAAGGAGGTGTAATGCCGCGAAAACGACGACGCTCTAAGATTTTGCTTCCACAAACATATAACCTGAAAGAAATACAATTTTTTTTTAAAAAAGATAGTGTATTTGTACTAGCACTTGACGGACATCAATAGTTTTATATTTTACATTTGAGGCATTATATTTAATCTTTAGTTTGAATACATAAATACTATATATATATTTAAAATCTCAAAATGAGATATATCTATACCACCAAGTTTATATGTTTATATACCAAATGACATTTTATTAACTTAATCATATTTCGCCTTGTAATTTAAACAAACCATGCTTTGAGTTGTTTTCACATAGCTCGGTGAGTTCGGGTTTAACTCTCCACGTACTTGGGTGAGCTATCCTTTCAACTCCATATTCAGGATTTGCATTATATTGGAGGATTGAACAACTATCTATGTTTGGGTTATGCATCTATCCACATGGAAGGGCGAGTAAGCCGAGCCAACTCAACAAATGGGTTAATGCCACGGTCGAGCCAGCCATATGGGCTCCTAAATTAACTCAACCACCACCGCTTAAGCATTCACGGGGGCCAAAAGCATTATTTCATGGCCTTGCCATGAATCACGTGGCATTTAAATTTGGTAGAGTTGTTACCACTCACCACCGCTTGAAGCATTCACGTGGAGAAACATTCAAAAATTGTTAGGTTGGAAATCATTATGGTTGGGGGTGGGTGGCTAAACAAACACCTGCCAAATATTAACACTCCATCCCTTGCGTGCAGACTAACTCAACCTGGCTGCATATTTTTTTTCATGGCACTGTGGATCCGCAGATTATTGTGCCCACCGTTTGAAATGCCCACTGTGGTCAAGCCCTTCATTACAACTCTACACAGTACCGCATGGAAAGAAGTTGTTGGTTAATCTGTCCTGAGCCGCGTGGATTTAATGAGGTGATTAAAGATGAAGCTACAAACGCTGGGAAGCAGGCATGAAATCTGTTTTGACCAACTCCTGGGCCGCATATTTCGATTTAACAACTTAGATTTGTAGAATCTTAAGCTTCCTGTGCGCGTCGGAACAGTCGCCATTATACCCTGCCCTGGCCGCGCATGGATTTAGTTGTGGTGGTTAAGAGATGAAGCTACAGCTAGCGGGTGCAGGTGTATTACCTCCACTGTCCAAAGGGTACTGTGAGGAGTGTTCTTGCCGGGATCCATGGCCGCGGCCTGCACAGGGAGACAGCCAGGCAGTCGCAGTCAATAAAAGGAGAAGCCCTTTTTAGGGGCGCTTAGAACAAGCAGGTTGTCCAACTATGTTGTTAACTGTTCAGTATCGAATGCATCCACAAACTCGGGATTCTGCCTTCAAGATATTTTATCAAAACCGATCAAGGGACAGTGAGCTAGAGTGTTGCGAGGAGACCTGAATGAAGTTTACTACAATGATCTTCTATTGAGATCTTACAAGTTATACAGTGTAGCTCGTGGGGGAGAATCTCATATAGGCGGATCTGTTCCATATCATAATTTCATGAAGTAGTTTGCTTTGCAAATTAGTGCGAACGTTTCAGTGTAGAGGTGGGTCTGTTTCACGTCAGAAGTATTCATGAAGCACATGCTTCTTTGCATAGAATGAGCTCGCAAGCCTGCTGGTTTGCTGATTTGGCGTGTCCAGGTCTTGGGAGGCTTATTAAATATTACTTAAGGACACATAGGTTTATTTGCATATATTTAATTAATATCATTTCTTGGCTGTAGTTTTTAATAGTATACTTTGTTAATAAAAAGGGAATATTAATAGTATATTGCTATAAATAGAATTTAATAATAGTAAATCCATTAGTTTTAATATTACTTAAATATGAATAATATTTAAAATATTAGTTTCCTTCTTAAGCATTAAGGACATGTGGTTAATGAACTTGCTAAGTTAGAGCTTTTGCATTAAAATTCCTTTCTACACAATCTAATAGGCATTGAACGGGATTTCAAGTAGATTTGATTTCATTTCCTTTTACAATTTGCAAATAGATTTACAATAAATTCTTAAATGAGGAACAAACATAATAGAGCTAGAGACTTAGATTACTTCATTCGCATAATGAAAACTATCTAAAAAAAAACTTAAGTCATTCCATCAACAATACAAGAATAGAAAATGCACTAATATTCCAACTTCTCCAATACATCTCTTTTAAGTAACAAAATGAAATCTCAATATACATATATATTTTTTTGTAAATTTCCCAACATTCCTACAAAGATGTTTTCAACAATATTCCCATTAAGTTTTAAAACAAGAACTACTAACATTTCAACAAGGTCAACACATTCATAAGAGGTTCCAAGCCAAGTTAAAGGAGAATAAATAAATTGTCTTTCCTTCAACTTTCAACTCCATCCACATTACAACCTTACTAATGAAGATCAATACAACTTTCCTTCAAAATCTTGTTACAACATTTTCCACTTAATGTGGGAACATTTTACAATAATGGAAGCTAAAATACAAAGCAATATTACACTTTTCCTCCACTCAAGGTGGGTAAAAATACAAGGTGGTTTCACATTGTCATCAACAAGGCTCCAATGCTTCAAACATCAACAAGGTAGCTCCTCCAATAGTTTTCTTGATTCACAACAAAATAAGGGGAGAGGCAACGCTCTCCTCCCAACCAAGATACCCAATGGAGAAGAGAAGCCATCCTCTCCATTGGCCCCCGAGCCCCAACCACATTACAATGGGAGAAAATCCAACTCATGGCAACTACTAGCTTCCACATAACTTAACATAACATTTCACATTCATTCCATAATCCTTCAAAACAAAAGAATCAACAACTCAACAAGAGGGAAACCATCAATCACAACAACAAGTCACAAGGCTTATCAAGAAAGCCATAAGAGTAAGACCTATGGGGAGGCCACTTATGCCTCCCAATGGGAATGGGTGCCACCTAAAAGCCTCCAATGCAAAACACAATACCCCTAACAACTCTTATGCCTCCCTCAAGTACCCCTTATCCCTCCATTCACTCTTATGCCTCCCTCAACTCTTATGGCTCCCCCAAATTAAGAACAATAAGAAAATGCAAGCATTTCTCATACTAGGTGGGCACCCAACCCAAACTCCCTCCTCAAGAAAATGATCTCTTATGCCTCCCTCAATTAAACTCCCCATAGTCTCCTCCCACTCCCAACTTAGGCATTCTACCCATTCCCAACAAGCATTTCAAACAACAACATTCAACACAACATAAATACTACATTCATATAACAAAAAAGAAAACATAATACAAACAAAGGTGAAGCTCCTACCTTTCCATGGTAGAGCTTGCTCCAAGTATGAAGTCTCAATCCCTCCAAAGATCAAGCAAGCATCCACAAGCTCCAACAAAATTCCCACAAGTATCAACAAGCTCCAAAAATCCACAAACTCCTTCAAAATCCTCTCCTCTCCAAAATACAAAAGACTAAAAATGAAACTTCCAACCCCCAAAACAAACAAGAGGATCAAATAAATAGAGAAAAGAGAGGGAGGGATGATGTGGCTCCAAGTAGGATGCCACCTCCTTTTCCCTCCACTCCACATCACTTGGTCAACCTCATATTCCAATGCACCATTAATAAGTGGTTGAAAGAAAGGCAAGCACCTTACACACTCCATCTAAGCCCACTCCCCCAAAGGACAAAATTAAATTTTTGAAAGAAAGTGCAATTAATATTTTACCCTTTTTATCCCCCCAAAACACCTAAAAGACCCTAAATTTGGCCTTCCAACCCATAGGTAGGGTTGGCATGGGGTTTTAAGAGGTGTGGGACAAGTTTGACTTGTCCCACAAGCTTTGAAATTTGGCCTCTAAGGCCAAATTCGAGTTTCCCATGTGGGGTAGAGTGTGCTACACTCAAAACTCAAACACACATCAATCCACACAAAATCCCAAGTAAATCAAGCCTAATAAATGAACTCTCTTTTGGTCATATCCTTTAATTAGTTTAGGACAAATTCAAATTAGCTTAATTAAGACACTACAACCCATGGCTAATAAAGGGGTAAACACCAATCCAAAGAATATGAATAATAACACAAGTAAAATTTCACTTACTAAGAGCAACACATACTAACATAATAAAAAGGGAAAATTTAAAACAAAACAACACATGACCCCTAGGTCACAATTTTCCCCTAACCAAATAATTCTAACACACACACAATTACTTGTTGCCATGGTGACCTTAGCTGGATTCTTCTCGAATTCCGATGTGGTTGGTCTCCACTCCCCAATATTGTTGTGAATATAATATACCTGCAGAACAGAGAATACCTCCTTCGGCCTGTTGGCCGCATTAAAACATTCATGCCAAATATACAATATAATCTAAAATAAACGACACATGATTTACTATCATCTATGCAAGTACGATATCACTTACACTTTCTAGCACATTTCTATTCCACATTTCATTTATGTCAAAACGATCATCACATTAGTCCAATTATCAAGTTCTACTCAATATGATTAAACATATCACATGTCATAATTAAAGATAAATAACCATGTCAAAAGTATACAAATATCATCATCAAATGTCCACCAGTAAACCATATGCATCATATAAAGATCAAATCAATAACAGTCCAATGTCTATGATATCTACTAGCATGCTAAATCAAGAAGCCATAATAAATCCATAAGTGAAGTAATCAGTCTCGAAAACAACAAAACAAAATGGTGTCGAAGGGAAGTGGGCACTACATCCCCCTCCCCTTAGACTCGACTTCCTCCTGGAAGTCACTGGAAAAGGTGTGGAAACTATCCTCGTAGCAAAGTAGCATCCTCCCAAGTAGCTGCAGTCTCATCATACCTGTCCCATTGGACCCGAACCTGATCAATCTCTCTACCGCGAAGGCCCAGGGTCCTACGCTCTATAATGCGTACGGGCTCCACCATCACCTGCCCCTGATCCTGCACCTGCAATGCGGTCCAATCTAGCACATGAGAAGGATCAGAAATATATCTCCTAAGCACAGAAACATGAAACACATCATGGACGCGAGATAAGCTAGGTGGCAATGCTAGACGATAGGCCAAGGGACCGAGGTGCTCCAAGATCTCAAAGGGACCCACAAACCTAGGAGCAAGCTTAGAACCTTTTCCGTAACGGATAGGGCTCTTATGCGGTCTGACACGAAGAAACACCTTCGTGCCTACCTCAAAACTGCGATCTGTCCTATGCTGGTCTGCATACTTTTTCTGTCTATCCTGCGCCTCCTGCAATCTCTGTCTGATCAAGGTAACCTGCTGCTCCATGTCCTGTAATAATGCTGGCCCAAGGGAAACCCTGTCCTCAATCCTGTCCCAACTAAGAGGTGTCCTGCACTCTCTACCATATAATGCCTGAAAAGGAGCCATGCCTATAGAACTCTGGAAACTATTATTGTAGGCAAACTCCACCAAATACAGATACTCCTCCCATCTCGACTGATGATCCATCACGTACATCCTAAGCATATCCTCCAAAATCTGATTCACCCTCTCTGTCTGTCCATCTGTCTCAGGGTGATAAGCTGTGCTGAAATTAATCCTCGTCCCGAGAACATACTGCATGGTGGTCCAGAAATGGGAGGTGTACAAAGGGTCGTGGTCGCAAATGATCTTCCACGGAATCCCATGTAATCTGACAATCTCATCAAGGTATACTCGTGCCACAGCACTTGCTGTATAGGTGGTCTTCACTGGAGAAAAATGAGCTACCTTCGTCAATTTATCCACCGTGACCATGATGGCGTCGTGATGGTATCTCGACGTAGGTAACCCAACGATGAAGTCCATGGAAATGGTGTCCCACTTCCACTCCGGTATGGCGTGAGGATAGAGAAGGCCAGCTGGATGCTGATGCTCGGCCTTCACCCTCTGGCACTCTAAACAACGTGACACAAACAAAGCCACGTCTCTCCGAAGTCCTCTCCAAAAATACAACTATCTCAGGGTGGCATGCATCTTCTTCACCCCGGGATGGGCTGAATAAGGTGCACGATGAGCCTCTGTCAAAATGTCATGTCTCAAGCCTCCATCTATAGGAACATATATCTGACCTCTATGTCTGAGAAGACCATCTGCCTCTAATGAAAATCCATCAAATCTCCCCTCAAGGGGTCTCTGAGACTCAATCTCTGCTCTGGCTGCAAGGTAGAAACTATCCTGAGGAAGCTGTTGCAAGATCCTACTCCGCAAATCTGTGCCCACTGAGGTGGCCATAGCCACATGTCTCCACCTACTCAAGGCATCTGCAACCACATTCTCCTTCCCTTTCACATGCTCTATCTCCATGTCATACTCACAGAGTAATTCCATCCAACGCCACTGACGAGCGTTGAGATTGGGCTGCGTGAAGAGGTGGCGAAGACTCAAGTGATCTGTCCTGAGTGTAAATCTCCGGCCAAGAAGAAAATGTCTCCACCGCACTAAGGCATGTACCACTGCTGCAAGCTCAAGGTCATGGGTCGGATAATTGAGCTCATAATCTTTGAGTTTGTGAGACTCAAAGGCAACTACTCTACCCTCCTGCATTAACACACCTCCAAGTCCTGCCAAGGAAGCATCTGTGCAAACGTAGAACTCACCCTGAGGATCTGGCACTGCAAGAATAGGTGCTCTCATGAGGCATTCCTTCAGTGTACTGAAGGCCTGCTCACATCTATCTGACCATAAAAACTTCTTCCCTTTCCGCTGAAGGGAAGTGATGGGGTGCGCAATCTGAGAAAAATCCTGAACAAACCTCCTGTAATACCCTGCTAGACCCATGAAGCTACGCACCTCGGTCACACTAGTGGGTGCTGGCTAGTCCATGATGGCTCGAATCTTGGAAGGATCGACTGTGATACCTTCCCCAGAAATGATGTGGCCCAAATACTGCACCTCAGGCTGAAAGAACGCACACTTCTCCAAGTTCCCGTAAAGGCGCTGTTCGCGAAGACACTGAAGAACCTGGCGAAGGTGCTCCTCGTGCTCCTCACGTGTGCGTGAGTAAATCAGAATGTCATCAAGGAAGATGAGCACGAAGCGATCAAGGAAGGTCCTGAATACCCCATTCATCAAACTCATAAACACTGCGGGGGCATTCGTCAAACCGAAAGGTACCACTGTGAACTCGTAGTGGCCATATCTCGTATGGAATGCTGTCTTGTGAATATCCGTCTCCGCAATCCTGAGCTGATGGTACCCTGACTTAAGATCTATCTTAGAGAAAACTGTAGCCCCCTTCATCTGATCAAATAAATCATCAATGCGTGGAAGGGGGTAACGATTTTTGATCGTTACTTTATTCAGCTGACGGTAGTCAATACACAACCGAAGAGATCCATCCTTCTTCTTCACGAAGATCACTGGTGCACCCCAAGGGGATACACTAGGATGGATTAGGCCTTTCTCCAGAAGGTCCTCAAGCTGCAACTTGAGCTCACATAACTCAGGAGTAGTCATCCGATAGGGTGCTCGTGAGATAGGCTCTGCGCCCGGAACTAGATCTATATGGAAGTCGATCTCACGTGGGGGAGGTAACCCCGGTAGCTCCCCTGGGAACACATCAGCAAACTCTGATAAGATGGGATGGTCATCGAGGGAAGGTCCTCTCGACTCATCCTCTGATCTGTCACTGACCGTAATAGCAAACAACTGACAACCCCGTCGCGCACACCGCTTAAGCTGCATAGCGGAGATGGTGCGAATGGATACGGCCCTCCTAACTCCTGATATCACTGACTCTACTCCAAGATCATCTATGCAAACAATAGTCTTATGGTAACAATCCACTCTAGCTCTGTGAGCGGACAACCAATCCATGCCTAAAATGATGCCATAAGATCCTAATGGAAGGATCCGAAGATCAGAAGTAGTGGTGAAGGGTCCCAAATCCACTACACACTCCTTAACTAAGGAGTCTATAGAAATTTTGGCTCCAGAAGCCATCTCAACGTCCCAACTACGGCCCTGCCTAACTGCCACCAGCCTACAACGCTCTACTAAGGATGGTGCAATAAAAGAATCAGAAGAACCAGAATCAAATAATATAGAGGTGGAAATACCACCAATACTACCTGTCGTCTCAATCACAGTACTCTGGTGCTCAGCCTGGCGGTTCTCGACCGCTGCGTAGATCTGATGACTCCGTGCCATATCTCCAACAGTAGGCTCTGAGCTCTGTGTCTTACCCTTGTTAGGGTTCTGTGGGCAATCTCTCCAATGATGTCCAACAACACCACAACCATAACAGCTGCCTGGTCCTCTCCAGTGGGAAGCAGCTCCAGCTGGTACTCTAGATGACTGAGCTACAGATCCTGACGATCCGGCTATGGACTGCTGAGGTCTCTGCTGATGAGCTCCTGCTGACTGAGCTCTCGGCGCACCCTGTGTCCTGATGGGACCCCTAGGAGGAGGCCCCATACTACGTCCTCTCTGTGCATCAAATCTCTGAGGAGGTCAGTAAGGTGGGCGGGTCTGCTGCTGTGGTGGCCTGAATGAAGCTTGCCCTGAACTCTGTCCACCCCGTGGAGGAGGAACTGACCCCTTCGACCTACCATCCTGCATCTGCTGGATACGGCTCCGAACTCTGTCTCTAGCCTGTTGCGTCTTCCCCCGTGTCTCCTCTGCAATATAGGCCTTCTCCATGGCCTCTGCTAATGTCTGTGGGCAGTGAATGCGCACTGCGCCACCTAAATCCAAGTTTAGGCCCCGGATGAACCTGTGAATCCGTACCTGCTCATCCTGCATATAGTCGACGTACTGGAGTAGGTCCAGAAATCGACTCTCATACTCAGCTACTGTCATCGATGCCTGACGGAGGTCATGAAACTCGTCTATCCGCTGCTGTATAAATCTCCTGGGTAAATACCTGCTCCTGAAACACTCCTCAAACAGCTCCCAGGTAATCGTCTCTGAGTCAACATGGAGCTTCTGCTCCTCGGTCCTCCACCAGACTCCTGCTCCATCCTTCAGAAGATGGATTGCAACACGAGCTTTCGTGTTGCTAGTACAAGGGCAGAGCTTGAAGCATCCGCTCAAGCTCACCAACCAGGCCTCTGCCTGAAAACCACCTGTATCACCCGAATAGTGAGATGGTCGTAGCTTCAGGATCTCCCTGATATGGTCTGCAGCTGACGTATGACGAATCCTAGGTCTGTCTGTATGCTCCTCCCTCTGTCTAGGGCTCCGAGACCTGTCCCTATGTCCTGAGATCCTGTCCCCATGTCCTCTCTGTGGTGACTCTACCCTAGCTGACTCCGCACGGAAGTTCTCTGCCCTGTGCTCCTCGCTGTGTCGAGGGGATGCCTGGGCATCTACTGATGGCTCCAAACTATGTCTTGCAAGTCGTCCTCCCAAGGGCTCTCCGCGTATAGCGGCATTGACATCCTGGAGTGTCTGCAAGATCTGAGGTAGAATGGCTGCTACGGCCTGCTCTGGCGGTGGTATATCTAGGTCTATATGAAGAGACCCCTCGCCCAATCCACGCCTCCTGCACAGATCAAGGCGAGAGTTAGTTCATTGTTCTAGGTCTTGTGCCAGTTTTCTAAATTTGTTGTTTCCTATAATTATCAACATTGTGGTTTTATATATTAAAAGAATCAACTCTGCACTAGGTTAAATGTTCATGTTTCATGTTTTCTGCGTGTGCCCAAGGGTCCAAGCTTCGAACCCCCAGGCTCTGATACCAAAATGTGATGCCGCGAAAATGACGACGACGACGCCTAAGAACTTGCTTCCACAAACATATAACCCGAAAATCGAAAATTTTTTTTTTTTTTTATATTATTTTTTCCATGATTCATGACATGCAATTAGAGAAAGTTTGCTAAACATCTTAATTTGAGAACATCAATACAATTATATTATAATCTTATATATATTTAAATAAATTCATAAATATGTACTATATATATATGTCACAAGGTATGAGATATATCTATACCATAAGTTTATATGTTTATAAACCAAAAGAGCATTTTATTAACTTAATCATATTTGGCACTTGCAATTTAAACGAAAACTATACTTTGAGTTGTTTTCACATGAGCTCGGTGAGTTATTTAACTCTCAACGTACATTTAGCTATCCTTTCTAACTCCACTTCATTATTTGCATTATATTGGTTGAATAACTATATATGTTTGTATATGCATCTAAATATCCACAAATGAAGGGCATATAAGGCGAGCCAACTCAACGGGGTGATTAGGTAGCTCAGCCATTATCCTACATTAACTATTTAACCACTTAAGTATAAAAATAATGCAATTTCATGGCCATTGCCACGAATCATTCCATGGCATTTATATTTGGTAGAGCATTGGATCAAAACTACCATGGTTAAACATAAGCCACTACGTGGAGAAACATTCAAATTCAAATTTAGGTTGGAAATCATGGTTGGGGTGGGTGGCTTTAATGGCCACCTACCATAACATTAAACGCTCCCTCCCTTGCGTGCAACTAACTCCTACTGGGCCGCATATTTTCATTCATTTACGCTTGGATTTGCAGATCTTTGTGGTAACCTAGTTTGCAAAATTTACCCACTCCCTTACACAAAATCTGCACAGGTGTGATTTTAAAAATCTGTCCAATGGCCGCGTGGCTGCAATGTGGTGGTTAGCCAGATGAAGCTACAGCCAGGAACAGGCATGTTACCCACCCTGGCCGCGTATTTCGAGCTCAGAACTGGAGGTTTTTTAGATCTAAAGCTATAGCGCGTAAAGTCAGGCTGCCGTTATTAGCATGGCCTGCCGCGTGTAAAAGATGAAGCTACAGGCGGGAAGGCGTGCTTACCTCCACTTCATTGGGTGCTGCGAGGTGTGTTCTTGCTCCGGGATCCATGGCCGCGGCCTGCACAGGGAGACAGCCAGGTCAGCAGCAGTGCAGCAAACAAAGCCCTTTTTTTTTAGCGCTTAAACAAGCAGGTTGTCCAACTATGTTGTTATCTGTTCAGTATCGAATGCATCCTCAAATTCGGGATTCTCCTTCAAGATATTTTTATCAAAATCGATCAAGGGACAGTGAGAGTGTTACGAGGAGACCTGATGAAATTTATTACATGATCTTCTATTGAGATCTTACTAGAGGTTAGTACGGTGTAGCTCGTGGAGGAGAATCTCATATAGGCGATCTGTTCCATATCAGAATTTCATGAAGCAGTTTGCTTTGCAATTAGCATGCGAATGCCTCAGTGTACAGGTGGGTCTGTTTCACATCAGAATATTCATGAAGCACAGGCTGCTTTGTATAGAATGAGCTCGCAAGCCTGCTGGTTCGTTGATTTATGCATGTCCAGGTCTTGGGAGGCTTATTAAAATTCTTAAGGATACGTAGGTTTATTTGCATATATTTAATTAATATTATTTCTTGGCAATAGTTTTTAATAGTATACTTTGTTAATATAAAAGGGAATATTAATAGTATATTGATATTAATATAATTTAATAATAATAAATCCATTAATTTTAGTATTACTTTAATATGAATAATATTTAAAATATTAGTTTCCTTCTTAAACATTAAGGACATGTGGGTAATAAACTTAATAAGTTTAGAGCTTTTGCATTAAAATTTCCTTTCTACACAATCTAATAGGCATTGTATGGGATTTCAAGTAGATTTGATTTCATTTCCTTTTACAATTTGCAAATGGATTTACAATAAATTCTTAAATGAAGAAAAACATAATAGAGCTAGAGACTTAAATTACTTCATTGGCATATTGAAAACTATTTAAAAAAAACTTAAGTCTTTCCATCAACAATACAAGAAGAGAAAATGCACTAATATTCCAACTTTTCCAATACATCTCTTTTAAGTAACAAAATGAAATCTAATATATATATTTTTTGTAAATTTCCCAACATTCCTACAAAGAGTTCAACAATATTTCCAATAAGTTTTAGAGTAAGAATTACTAACATTTCAACAAGATCAATACACTCATATGAGGTTCCAAGCCAAGTTAAAGGAGAATAAATAAATTGTCTTTCCTTCAACTTTCAATTCCATCCACATTACAACCTTACTAATGAAGATCAATACAACTTTCCTTCAACATCTTGTTACAACATTTTCCACTTAATGTGGGAACAAATTTACAATAATGGAAGCTAAAATACAAAGCAATATTACACTTTTCCTCCACTCAAGGTGGGTAAAAATACAAGGTGGTTTCACATTGTCATCAACAAGGCTCCAATGCTACAAACATCAACAAGGTAGCTCCTCCAATAGTTTGCTTGATTCACAACAAAATAAGGGGAGAGGCAACGCTCTCCTCCCAACCAAGATACCCAATGGAGAAGAGAAGCCATCCTCTCCATTGGCCCCCGAGCCCCAACCACATTACAATGGGAGAAAATCCAACTCATGGCAACTACTAGCTTCCACATAACTTAACATAAAATTTCACATTCATTCCATAATCCTTCAAAACAAAATCAACAACTCAACAAGAGGGAAAAAATCACAACAACAAGTCACAAGGCTTATCAAGAAAGCCATAAGAGTAAGACCTATGGGGAGGCCACTTATGCCTCCCAATGGGAATGGGTGCCACCTAAAAGCCTCCAATGCAAAACACAATACCCCTAACAACTCTTATGCCTCCCTCAAGTACCCCTTATCCCTCCATCCACTCTTATGCCTCCCTCAACTCTTATGGCTCCCTCAAAGTAAGAACAAGAAGAAAATGCAAGCATTTCTCATACAAGGTGGGCACCCAACCCAAACTCCCTCCTCAAGAAAATGATCTCTTATGCCTCCCTCAAATAAAACTCCCCATAGTCTCCTCCCACTCCCAACTTAGGCATTCTACCCATTCCCAACAAGCATTTCAAACAACAACATTCAACACAACATAAATATACATTCATATAACAAAAAAGAAACATAATGCAAACAAAGGTGAAGCTCCTACCTTTCCATGGTAGAGCTTGCTCCAAGTATGAAGTCTCAATCCCTCCAAAGATCAAGCAATCATCCACAAGCTCCAACAAAATTCCACAAGTATCAACAAGCTCCAAAAATCCACAAACTCCTTCAAAATCCTCTCCTCTCCAAAATACAAAAGACTAAAAAAAAAAAAGAAACTTCCAACCCCCAAAACAAACAAGAGGATCAAATAAATAGAGAAAAGAGAGGGAGGGATGATGTGGCTCCAAGTAGGATGCCACCTCCTTTTCCCTCCACTCCACATCATTTGGTCAACCTCATATTCCAATGCACCATTAATAAGTGGTTGAAAGAAAGGCAAGCACCTTACACACTCCATTTAAGCCCACTCCCCCAAAGGACAAAATTAAATTTTGAAAGAAAGTGCAATTAATATTTTACCCTTTTATCCCCCCAAAACACCTAAAAGACCCTAAATTTGGCCTTCCAACCCATAGGTAGGGTTGGCATGGGGTTTTAAGAGGTGTGGGACAAGTTTGACTTGTCCCACAAGCTTTGAAATTTGGCCTCTAAGGCCAAATTCGAGTTTCCCATGTGGGGTAGAGTGTGCTACACTCAAACTCAAACACACATCAATCCACACAAAATCCCAAGTAAATCAAGCCTAATAAATGAACTCTCTTTGGTCATATCCTTTAATTAGTTTAGGACAAATTCAAATTAACTTAATTAAGACACTACAACCCATGACTAATAAAGGGGTAAACACCAATCCAAAGAATATGAATAATAACACAAGTAAAATTTCACTTACTAAGAGCAACACATACTAACATAATAAAAAGGGAAAATTTAAAACAAAACAACACATGACCCCTAGGTCACAATTTTTCCTTAACCAAATAATTCTAACACACACACAATTACTTGTTGCCATGGTGACCTTAGCTGGATTCTTCTCGAATTCCGATGTGGTTGGTCTCCACTCCCCAATATTGTTGTGAATATAATATACCTGCAGAACAGAGAATACCTCCTTCGGCCTGTTGGCCGCATTAAAACATTCATGCCAAATATACAATATAATCTAAAATAAACGACACATGATTTACTATCATCTATGCAAGTACGATATCACTTACACTTTCTAGCACATTTCTATTCCACATTTCATTTATGTCAAAACGATCATCACATTAGTCCAATTATCAAGTTCTACTCAATATGATTAAACATATCACATGTCATAATTAAAGATAAATAACCATGTCAAAAATATACAAATATCATCATCAAATGTCCACCAGTAGACCATATGCATCATATAAAGATCAAATCAATAACAGTCCAGTGTCTATGATATCTACTAGCATGCTAAATCAAGAAGCCATAATAAATCCATAAGTGAAGTAATCAGTCTCGAAAACAACAAAACAAAATGGTGTCGAAGGGAAGTGGGCACTACATCCCCCTCCCCTTAGACTCGACTTCCTCCTGGAAGTCACTGGAAATGGTGTGGAAACTGTCCTCGTAGCAAAGTAGCATCCTCCCAAGTAGCTGCAGTCTCATCATACCTGTCCCATTAGACCCGAACCTGATCAATCCTCTCTACCGCGAAGGCTACCTTTTTCAGTTGTCATTTTTTGTATGTTATTTTTTAACACATGCCTCGATTGTTTGTTATGACAGCATCATGTTTGGCCTGAAATTTGTGGTTACAACACAAAAACAGTTCGTCCTATACTATCTTACAAAGGGAAGAACTAACCTATCAAAAAGGATGTTCCATGTGAAACTGATCAAATCACCCATGTTTATACTTTTATTCTTAAGCCAAATGCAACTTATAGCATTCTGGTTGACAAAACTAAAAAGGAATCTAGGAGTCTATATAAATATTGGGAGTTACTACCAGCAAAGAAGATCAAGGATATTGAAGTCAAAAAGGTATGGATGTCTTAATGGGAGTTTATAGACTGAATTTACATGTAACTTATGCCATGTTTGAATAATGAAAAATCTTATTGGTTGTTCTTTCAGCCGGAGGATTGGGATGAGAATGAATACATTCCTGATCCAGAAGACAAAAACCCAAGTTATAATGGATACAGTTACAATCACAAGCGATTTTACATTATTTTTGAAGTTGTTATTGCTTACATAATGGCCTACTAAATCTTTTAAAAGGAACGGGCCCTTTCTTTCTTTGAATATTCAAGATTGTTTTCTATGTGCAGGGATGTGATGACATACCACACGAAATCACTGATCCAGATGCTACTAAGGTAATTTCTTGAATCAGATTCTTGAATTTGTTCAGTATGTATCAATTTCATGGTTTGGTTGTTGTTCAATGAATTTTTGTTTGGTTTGAATGTAAATTTATGTCTGCATTTTGTGCAACCAAATGAAAATGCTCATCTCTCCACTACAAGTTGAGACACTATCATAACCATTTCTGTATTTTGAATTTTTGACGATTTTTAGTATTTGTTACAATAGCATCTCTAATTGTTTGTTCTTGCTATTACAGCCAGAAGATTGAGATGACGAGGAACATGGAAAATGGAAAGCTCCAACTATTTAAAATCTAGAATACAAAGGTCACATTTTTTCGTTTCATGAGATATTTGAGTTTGTGGAAATTTTTGATACTAATGTTTCTAGGACAAGGATAAATCAACTGATGCGGACGATGACACAAATGGAAGCTCCTTCCTCTCACTTGAAAGTTAAATACTACTTAATAATCACATATTTATAATTTCTAAGGCATGCATTTAAATTTTAGGATGCTATGCATGGTGTGGAGTCTGATGTAAAACCTTGAAGACCTCCAAAATATAGAAGGCTTGAATATTATCTTTCCATACAGTTCAATATATGATTAGAGGAATTAAAGTGTGTTTCAAAATGCATATGTCCTCTTTTTTAAGACAAGTTTTAGATGTCACTACATCAATATTCACTTATATAATGTATAGAAAGAATTTTCAGCAGCCTGATTTTGTTTTTCCTTATTTTATGTTTTCATCTATTTTGTTTCTTTGCAAGAAGATGAGGATGCATATGAACAAAAACATGAAGAAGAAGATATAGAAAAGGATAAGGAAGAACATGTAAGATTCCATTCATGAATAGTTGATTGTTTATAATACCGTATTTTTTGTGTACAGGATTTCCAGTTATTTTTGGGATAATGTTCTTTTAGGATGAGCTATAGTCGATATCGCTCCCCACTTCCTTGTTGGGCACTTGAGGTTGGGGTACAAACAGTTAGGTGTTTACATTTCATCCGTCATATTTTTGAAAAAATTTATAGGTCGCTTGTCTGATCTCTATGCTGAGGCTGGAATTACAGAAAAGAATAATAAAAGTAATTTAATGTCTTCTTTCGAAGGTTAATGTCTCCTTTGAAAGGTTGACATAATTTTTTGAGGACTAAATTTGGTTCATCTAAATCATGTTAACAAAATTTCTCACATGGAATGGGAAAATTTATGCAAAGCATGGTCAGTGAATAGAATTGAAACATGATTTTCTTTGAAAACCCCCTTGTTTATCACCTCTTAAAAGAATTTGGTATAATGCAATATGAAATTTTTATTTAATAATTTAGAGAACTTTATTTATGTGGTTTTTGCATTTAGAATCTATCCTCAGGTATCAAATAACTTTTTCACTTAATGTGGTATGGTAGTATTGAATTAGCTGATTTTTGGTGGTGAATATTTTGTCCTCTATTTTTGAGTGTTTGGTGGTGAAAAAATATTGGCTTGGGCTGTTTTATTTGGAATATGGAAAACTTCAACTGATTCGGTTATGAATGCATTGTCCAAAGTTCACACTTCTTGGTAGTATTCACAAGATAGGGTGGCCCATTTTGTGTTGTTTAGTGATATTTACAAGAAAAAGTTACCTGCCTATGGGCCACTGTAAAAGAAGGTCTAGACCCTATAGAAAAATAGGTTAGAGATCTCATTTAAAAAATTGTTACCACTAGAACTGAGATTCTTGATTCCATGAGCCAGACTATTCCTGATAGGTGAGAAAAACATCATACAAACCACGGTGTGGCTTTTCAATACGTCTGTACGATATGTACAAAATTTCAAGGGGAGGTTGTATTGAAATTAAAGAAGGAATAAAGGAATAAGAATTTTAGGGTGAGAAAAGTGCTCCTTTCTCCTTTCTCTTCAAAGGATAGATCATCGAACGTGAAAATCTGAAGTAGGAAAAATTTGTTAGTGCGGATTGCAGTTCTTCGTCTCTTTCTTGACATTATAAAAATCCATATCACTAATTTTGTAAGCCTGCATGTTAGGGTCTATTGTGTCATAGGATTCTTTTGGCCTCGTAGATGTTACGATATAGTTATCTATCATAAAAAAGATCATAAATTCCCCGTAAATGATACGGTTTTCTTGATCGATGTAGTTTTGTGCTATAGGATTCCATATCGAGCCCCACTCACTACAAATTAGTTATTATCATTCCTTATCTGTAAATTGAATAGTCATTTGTTTATTTGAACGCAAATACATTTGGTTTTGGTGACCATAAATGACTCAGTTTGTGTGCTCAAACATCTTTGTGCATTGCAGTTAGATATAAGTATGTGGTTATTTTCAAAATACCCTCCAAGTAAATCATAGAAGAGTTTGTACTCAACAACATGTGAAACTGTATGGAGTCAAAAAATTAAACTTTAACTTCAGCAAGTTCAATAGAAAAAAATTGACCCGTGAAACATGTACGAAGCACGCATCTCGATTGACTCTCAAACCTGGAAGCATTTCAAATTTCCCTGCTTCTTTGTTTGTCCCCTTCATACACATATTATATTGTCGTGAATAATACCTACAAGATACGGACAATACATTGGAACTCAATGTCCTCCCATTCCATCGAAGCCCTAGCCATTCTTGATTATCCCACATCCTTTCCCTCTATTTCACTTCCTTATTTTTTCATTCTTCGTTCCAGCCCCTTCGATGTTTCCATCGTACACTTCATGTACGGTTGCTAGTATGTATTTTCACAATAAGCAACACTATAATATTATTGTTTTGAATTCCATCAATTCAACACATTTACCACAAATTAATACATGAGAAGAAAATAATGGATACTAAAGATTACGTTAAAATTAAAATAATAATAAAATACTTAAATATTATAGAATAGTTAAAAAAAAAAATTAATTATAAATTTTCAATCATCTATGATACTAGTTAACATGTCAGATAGATCTTAGAACTCTTAAGTTACGCTGATAAAGTTAAAACATTATCATAATAGTCAGTTATGATTTACTCCATATTAAGATTACCGAAAATATTGGAGATCTCATAAATCAGGAAGATCATGAAACCTTATTTTAAGGTTGTCTATTTCATGATAGGAGGTTCCTGTCAATTTATAGAGATGTTTATAGTTTTATTGAAATCCTAGAAATATGTTTGCATTTCTTCATGTTTTACAGAGATTTTTTATAGTTTTATGACAATACTACAAATTTGTTTTGCCTTTCTTCATGTTTTTCTTTTCGCTTTATCGTAGTTTTGATGTAGCACTATAAAGGTTCGATGTGGAGGCTTTTTATTGCAAATGATTATGTGGTTTTGAAGGAGATATTTGGAAGAATAACATATTACATAGATGTCATTAAAGGTTCATAATATTGATGATTATGTCGATTTGAGGTTCAAGTGCCATAGGGCATGGTCCCATGGAAGGAAGGCTCCTTAAATATCTCAACGGGTGGCTCCGAGAAATTTTAAGAGCATTTTCGCAGTTTTAAGGTCCCATGATTTTATTATATTCCTCAACAATACCCACTGAGATGTTATAGGATCCCATTGCATATTTATGGTTATTTGTAGGAAAATAAAATCATATTTCTCTCTAAAATCACTAGAATATAATGGCAAGAATGCATATTAGATTCTATCAACCCTAAACTCTAGGGGGAAACTCCTAGCCCCCCCTCTCCAACCACCTCTTAAGTTTAGGGGGCTAAAAAAGTGGATCTCCTATTTTTTAGGCTTAGATTCTATTATTTACCGTAGGTGACTTTAAAATTAAGCATGGGACTTTCTGCTGCAAGAACATAGAAGCCCAAGTCCCTCCATGGGACCTTGCCCATAGAATGCTCAACATCTTAGGAATTATTCACATCGTGATTTGGATTCGGTAAACATTAATAATTTCTTATTGAGGTCAGGTTTTTCTGGTGCAATTTTTTTAATATCTATTTGAAAAACAAAACTTTACGATTTTGTACTATTTGTGTAAATTCCTAAAAAACATTATTCATTTTGTATAATATTATGATATGGGTCACATTCTATAGAGCTTAGTGTGGGTCCGGTAGATATGAATTTAAATCAAATGAGTGGATCTTTAGATATTTTTAAAATGCAAATATTTGTAGAATTTCATATAAGCACATTGCGTCAATTTAAAAAAA